>CP092868.1:100917082-100933345 GCA_030710605.1 Cordylochernes scorpioides
TTGTATTCATAAACATTCGATTTGATATTGTACTTATTGAAGTTTTTGGCAGTTAAGATAAGCGGGTGGATCGTTGGACATTCTTAATTGATGTTGTTTTGTAGCTTTGAATTGGCATTCAACTCAAATATTTGGTTTGGAATTGCCTTAATGAATGCGTTGGGGTTCAGAAAAACTTGGCGATATTAGAGAAAACCGTTATACCTTCCAATTAATGAGGTTTTGTAATTATAAAAACAGTTCAAATATTTGAATTAGTTTAATTGATGTTTTATATATTTATTGATTAGTTTAACCTTAACGTTATACATTTTTGTGTGAACATTTCCAATTAATGATGTCTTTTTAAGAGCGAAATTGCATTCAACTAAATTATCTGATTTAGATTGGATGTACTTAGTGAAATTTTTTAAAAAGAAAAACTATGGATGAATTTGGGCACTCTAAATTGATAGCTGTTAGATAAAATGGGACGTAAAATGACGACTGAATGAAAAATATCTGTTTTTCTCAATCAAAGATCAGACCAATAACTCTGAAAGATAGTTGATACACAGTGACTTTTATTGAAGACACGAGATGACCAATTATGAACAAAATTGCCTCTATCTCCTTAAAAAAAACAGACGACCGGGACAATGAATTAATCACTTCCTTAAGTTTTGTCCATGAGTGTATTCTTGACAATCTTGTGAGAGTTTATGCTTAATAAATTATCATGCCTAAAAATATATATAAATAATTTTAATCGAATATTTGATTCAGTCTTTAATTGTTTCTTAGGTTAAAAATGTCTTTACAAATTACTATAGTCAACATTTCTTCTTTATGAATTATTTATTAATTTGGTGTTTATATAGATAGCATTATGTCATAGATGTCTTCCTAAATATCTCAGCTTTCTGATCGTGAATCTTTTTTCTATTCAAAGAAATACAAGGTTATCCAAAAAGTTCGTGAACACTTGAAAAAAATTGAAATACCAATAATATTCGCCGTTATGTATAATGTCTTTGTATTATGTATAAAGTAATTGTATTATGTATTATTATGTATTCGCCGTTTTAATATTATTCGCCAATCCTGAAGATATTTCATAGAGTTGAGGTCATTTACATAAAGTGATTACACCAAATTTTAAAAGAATGTGTACATAAATTGTCAGCCTTTGCAGATCTATTTTGTGTAATAAAGTGCTAACGCTTGAAAAAAAAAAAAGCTGGTTATATTTTAGCAATAAAAATAAACTTTTTGTAAATCATGTCTTCATTTATAGCTATGTAGGATAAAACTCATTGACCTCTCCTTTTTAGCACCAGTCACTTAGGGAAGTGCATGCACAAGGCCATACTTCAGCGTGATATATATAAAGATCATTTGCGGAAAATTTGATAGAAATTTCAGGCAGGTTAGGCAATTCAGGTCTAATGTTCTAAAAATTTTCAATGTTATGTATATAATGACTCTGTGTTCAAGTAGACGATAAATATCATAGCTTAAGTGTTTCTAGTTTGACTAAGATTCTGTTGTTGGAAACTTAGGTGTAGCCCACAAAGTAAGGTCAGAACAAAAGCCATATAATTTGCTTGGATTCAAAGAACCTCGTATCTTGTTATAGTTAAAGCAAGCACAAAGCCTGGTCTTAATTCCTGGGTTTATGATAATGCAGCTTTGGGTAATCTCCCAAACTTGCTGCCAAGCATGAATACACTTTCACACACCTTCTGTAGAAACTAAAGGTGTCAGATAATGTAGCCAACTGTGGCTTCTGAAGTCTACCACATGGGAAATTTCTACAAGAGATAAATGTGAACCTGCTCTCTCTTTTTTCTATCCATGTGTTCATATTCTCTAGGAGACACATAATAGCATTTCTAAGATTCATTGGTTCCAACAATGAAGGATTGTAGGTCCTGATTCTAAGGACCCCTCCATAGTAGTTAAGAAGGGTCCAACTCTCACAGGGTCCAGCCCAGGCCAGGAAGAGCCCCAGTCCACTAGAACAGTGGAGGGACTCCCCCATATTTCTGTGAAAAATAGACACTTCGGCCAGTTAGAATTTTTTATTTTCTCAACGTTTCGACAAAAATCTTTTATCTTCGTCAGGAGAAATAAATAAAAATAAAGCATTTGGTAAGTCGTTAAAATTGTTCTGAGGTTTTCATTTATTTCTCCTGACGAAGACAAAATTTTTGTCGAAACGTTGAGAAAATAAAAAACTCTAACTGGCTGAAGTATCTATTTTCCCATAAATTATTCGCCAAGTAATAAGAGAAGCACTATTTTTGGTATAACGTTATATTATTAGTCCCTTGCTCGATCTTTCCCTTGTCTTCGAATGTCATGACTCGCTATAAGAACACGTAGTATGGTGAATTGTTTCTTCCTCAAGGTGCCAAAGTCCCTCCAATTCATTTTATTGAAATCCCTGATTAGTTCAGACAAGTGAGAGAATTAGAGCATACTAAAGAAATCCATAAATTTCATGAAATCTAATCGTGAAGATAAAGGTTGCCTATTCACTATAATCAAGATCAAATTTGGTCCCAAGGTATTCAAGATGGCAGAATAATTTTTAACGCCTTGCCAAATGTTTCAATTTTTATTTGCTCCTGACGAAGCCGTAAGATTTTTTTTTTTTGTCGAAACGTCGAGATAATAAAATATTTATTGGCTGAAGTATCTTTAATTTTAAGAATTCATGAAATCTTGTTCATTGCTCGGTTTTCGATCACGATGGGTTCTACTTTAGGTTGGCAGGGGACTACTTCTAAGGCAATAACGTGTTACAATAGTTATAGGATGATCATATTTGGTATGTAACGTGTTTTTTCTGCTGACAGTATTAGCTCCGCCCATCTGACCGCCCCCTATTAGCTCCGCCCCTCGGTTGACCAACGTATCCTATTTAGGCCTAACTTCTGGGAACCTTCTTTGACCGATCATCCAATATAGTTCATCACCGTGTTCATCGCCTTGCGACTATCTGCATAACGACAAATTCTCTTTTACAACAGACTCAATTAGCTAACATTACAATTTCAAGAAATATTTCGAAATATAAGAATCAATATGGGTTATATAATCACCTAGTGCAAATCCATAAAAGCGCGAAATCATAAGTCGAAAGGTTTCTTCATGCAAATCTCCTAATATATGTAAATATGCAGATATGTATTTAAACAGTTCATCTTCTTCTACGTTTTCTGTTTTTCTCCTGTAGAAGGGCAGTAGTGCTCGAAGGCTCGGCAAAACAATAAAAAACTTTTAAAGAAACCTTTTTTCCTTATGATTTCGTGCTTTTATGAATATCAAACAATATCCATAAGATTTATAAGGTTCGTTAAATCAGCTAATTCTGCGTGTTTCAAATTTATTTTGGAACAATTTGATTTCATAAACCAAAACTTGATAGCTAAAAAAGTATTTTTATTGTAATACAAAAAAGTGTGTGCTGCTGAGATACTTCAAATAAAAAAAAATAAAGTTGTAATATATATTTATTTAGATTGTGGTGTAATTTGAATAATGTCTATATTGGCTTCTATTAAAAAAATCATTTTTTAGAAACAAAAAAAAGTTTAAAATGGAATTTATCGAAAAGCTATCTTTTGTCAAATTATATTGACAAACATAAGCAGTTCTATCTTATCTCAGTTTTTAGCTGGAAGAATGTTGTTTTCGTTTGTTAAATGAACTGATATCTCACGTCTTCTCATTGGACAATGTGGCCATGTTTGTATATAAGAGGGTCTAAGGGAATGTGAGTGGGGATTATTGTGTGAAAACACTTAGTGTTCTCTGTGTCCGTGTCTGGTGATTTCCTCGCGTACCTGTGTGACCCTGTACATAACTGTAGCAGCTGGAAAAATTGTAATTATTATAATATAATTATGTGGGGTATATAGATTAAATTTTCTTTAATTAAATAAAAAACTAAATTACTCTATGAAATGTAAATTAAAAATGAGTAAATGTTTTGAATAAGAATAATACTATATATGTCTAGCTTGCTATAGTTTTGCATGGCTAAAAAAGAACAAGATAATTTAAAGGCATATAAATTAATAAATAAACATTTTTTCTAACCAACGGTGAATGAATTTCTGATTCTGAATACCTGATCACACTTACAGACCTGTGTTCAATTTTTTTTTATAACAGATGGAGATTAATGCATTGTATACTTAAGAAAACAAAAGAATCTGATGGTACAAGTTACGCTAAGTTATTTAATACAACCGACCTGATCTGATAGCTTGTTCTTCCCGATTTTTTCATAAATCAATCATTTTTGAGCTTTCCTGTAGAAATCTCTCTTACTTCGCAGAAGATCCAAATGCGATGTTCTTTCGACATCCAGAAGCTGCGGCCGCATAGAGCAGTTGTTTGTTTATGAAGTAAAAAAAGGATTCAGCAGCGAATTCGTAGACTGATCAATTCCCATCCTATCAATCAGCGTACAAGTAGATTCTGAGTCGAATTTCTTTCTGTCTACACGTCTACACATGTGTAAACTTGCAGTTACTTCACTCACCATTATTAACATGGAGGACTTATATATGAATAGGTAGATAATGCAGTAGATAGAGAATTCCAACGTCTTCCATAACTACGAGAAATTTCACCTAACTTATAGCAGAATAATGGGCTACTGTAAAAGAAAAGGTTGCATTGTGATAGGAAAGCAAGAAACTAATGCACAATATGACCTCCAGTATTCACAGAATATAACCGTGTTGAAGAAACCTTCATCTTACTCTCTCGGCAACTAATTGTTATTTTTAGTTCGAGATCTAAATTTGCGGTCTGGAAAGAGATCCCGGAAAATTAATTAGGAAATAATTAGTTCGCTAATTAATAGATTGGGTGATACTAATTGGGTACACGGGAGTTGAACTTGGCTGGTGGAGACATGGCGAGGTTTAGGACACTTAGCCTCTGTTGTTGTTGCGGACATGTCTAGCTGGCTTTGGCAAAAATCAACATTTTGGAGACTTCCAGTTATCTAGAAACAGTGCTTGCTTAAGTTAGTTCCCGAATTATCTGATTTCTCCGTTTATTTGTCAAAATATATTGACAAACATAAGCAGTTTTAGACTTCTCAGTATTTAGCGGGAAGAATGTTGTTTTCGTTTGTTAAGTGAACCAATCTCTCACGTATTCTCATTAGACGAATGTGACCATGTCTGTATATAAGAGGGGGCTAAGGGAATGCAAGGGACCAGTGTGGTGGATTATTGTGTGGAGACACTTAAAGTGTTCTCTGTGTGATTTATCCATGTCTGGCCATCTCCTCACATACCTGTGTATCCGCTCCCTACCAACGCTATAATAAAAGATAAGTTTTTTTTTTTTTTTAATAACAAGTCGTGAGTTTTTATTTACCTTCCTTTTTTGTTGTTATTGTACTCTTGAGTGTACGCTTTTCTGTGTGTTAAGTTACACTTACAAATTGCACTACATGTGTAAATTTCACTTTGTGTGTTAACCCGTAAAAGTTAACTTTTGTCATATTTACCGGATAATCACAAACTTTTTAAGCCTCTCACTAAGCTGGTAAATGTTTTAAATAACGTACTGATTGTCATCAAATTGGATGAACGCCACGATGTAAGAATGCAATCTGGTGTTAAATTTGAGGTTATTGGATTTCTTTTTTCTTTGCTGTGTTGGGGGCCACAGCTTTAACTATATATTGCTTTCTTATGAATGTGTATTAGAGTTGCTGTCTCCTCTAGTAGGTCTTCTATTAATTTTCCTCTTCATTTCACCTTGATCCTGATTGACATGGCTCTGGGTGACCCATTCATCTTAATATTTTCCAATGCGTAGACAATATTTTTGGTCAACTGAGACCCAGCTTCCTCAATAGCTCAAGAATTACAATTTATTATTGTCAATTACATATTTTATCGATAGATGAAAGTTGAATATTTATAATTATATTATAATATAACTATATTATAATTATAATTTCAATTTACATCTCCATTGATATAATATATGTAAATATTATTTTTGACAATATGTCTCTTATAATACATTATCAAATATTATTTCTACAGGCTCTCCTCTTCCTTCAATGCCTTCCTCTACTGAGGATGGGCCACATGGTCTCTCCATACCTCCTCGTGTCGTCCAGTCCATTGTTTTAGACCGTCTGTGTATCCCTGTCATCTCCTTCCCCACGATCTCTTCCCCTGGAACTTTCCCTCCAACACTGTCAGCAATGTTTCTCCTGTTGATCCGCGCATCACATGTCCAGTAAACGTCAGTTTTCGTTGTTTTAACAACTTAATCAGCTGGCGTTCTGTACCCATTCGATCGAGGACTTGGTTATTTGCAACCATTGGTTACCAACCAAAGAGCTTGCTTTGCTCATCAGTGGTGAACAGCGATTTCATCAAATTACCAATGATGAGCCAAACCCTCTCATCTAATAATTTTTATCATTGCAGTAAGATCTGTAGAGAAAATATTCGGTAGAATATAAGAAAATATATTAATAAAATAATAATTACATATACAGTTAAACCTGTCTATAGCGCCCACTCTTGGGACTCACTAAAATAGGGTGCTATAGAGAGGGGGTGCTATAGGCAGGTCACTTTTAATGTAAATCGCATCGTACTACCTATTTAAAATCGGGCGCTATAGAGAGGGAGGCGCTATTTAGAGGGGGAGCTATAGACAGGTTTAACTGTATTTGATTTTAATTGTTTCAACGGACCTAGATACAAGTCTAACCCACCAGAAATTGTCAGTACCCAAAAAAATACCGCTATCATCTGTAAGTAAAAAATTCAAATTTCTAATTAATTACAGTGTACTATTACAGTGAACGCAATCTTAAACCCACCATGGTTATCATGGACCCGTAGAATAAAAGAAACATCATATCAACCTTTTGACAAAAGTTAACTTTACAGGTTAACACACAAAGTGCAATTTACCCGAGCCTAAAGTAAGTGTAACTTAATACACAGAAAAGCGTACACTCAGGAGTACAACAACAACAAGAGGGAGGTAAATATAATTTCACGATTTGTTATATATACAAAACAGTACTTATCTTTTATTGTAGTGTTGGTAGGGATCAGATCGGGGTCACACAGGTATGCGAGGAGATCACCAGACAGAGATAAAGCACGCAGAGAACACTTTAAGTGTCTCCACACAATAATCCTCACTGGCGCCTCAAGCATTCCCTTAGCATTCTCTTATATACAAACATGGCCACATTGTCCAATGAGAAGGCATGAGAGATCGGTTCACTTAACAAACGAAAACAACATTCTTCTCTCTAAATACTGAAATAAGATAAAAAATTGCTTATGTTTGTCAATATAATTCGACAATTTAAATCCTGTTCACTATACACATTCTATTATATTAAAACAATTATGATTTGATTTCGTTTCAACCCACCTAAAATTATCCGCCCTGAAGTGACAGAAAGTCTGATAGAAGTATTTGAAAGGATGCGTGAGTCCTATTGAAATGTTTGCAGAGAGCGTGACGTAGATTATGCGCATAACTTTGCACATTCAACGATGAAGATTGGATTGTGATTTTATTATTTCCTATCCTCCCGTTCAATCCATCACGCCACTATGGTTCACTACCTATATGGCGTTCAACTTGGATACGTGCCACCCTGAAGGTAAACCACCCTGAATCTTTTGTTAAAAGTCATTTGACGCTCACATTTTGTAGTTATGTCCTCCATTATTTTTTTCTCATATCAACTAAAATGTCTTTAGATAAATAGTTTTTTTTTTAATAATAAAATATAATGCGGCCTATAATTGTAGAACGACATTTTAAAATTATCCTGCATGTGTTTCTTTTGAACGAAAAATTGAAATATATTTTGAGGAAAAATAACGATTATTTCTAACCTCAGGGATGAAGTATGAAAGGTGAATTGTGAAGAGTAATGATGAAGAGTAAAATGTCTAGGGATGGGAAACGAATTCACAGTGTTCCGGGCAGATGCCATGTCCACTAGGCTACCCTGGACATTTTTATTTTTCCGTTCATCATTACTCTTCACAATTCACCTTTCATACTTCATCCCTAAGGTTAGAAATGATCGTTATTTTTTCCTTAAAATAAATTTAGATTTTTCGTTCAAAAGAAACACATGCGGGATAATTTTCAAATGTCGTTCTATAGTTGTTTTTTTTTTTAATAATAAAAATAAGCGTTAAGATAGCGTAGATTTATTAAGATAGATGATATTAGTGTGATTTTTATCTAATATGTTGATTAACAATTATCTGCCCCTAAGAGGAAGGATAAGTAAACAGCGGATATAGAAGAAGTAACAACTGAAGATGAAGTAACCTATGAACAAAATCCGTTGCTCCAGCCACCAGACAAAGAAAGAAGCGCCGGGAGTTCACACCAGTTTTCCGTTGTGTGGATCGGGATGACACATTGGGGGCCGATCCCACCCACCCCTTGCACGCGAACCCCCAATTAGTCCCCCGGCGCCCCCACATTTCGATAGACCTGCCGATACTGGGGGGCCGCATGTACGTCGCTCGGGTTCCCACCGACCCAAGGAGATAGACAAAGACAGTTCCCATAAACACATGTATGGGGAATATTTCAAAATAAAATTCTACTTTGGTATATAACAGGGGCCGGCAAACTTTTGAGTCGGAAGACCTAAAAATTACAATTTACAATTTTAAATTTTTTAATTTTGCTAAAAATTACAATTTACAAAACTCCGCCTTTGCCGGTCCCAAGCCCGATGAAAAAGGAGGAGGGGGAGCAGTAACAAGCTCGCTAAACAACATGGGCTCAGCTGGCCCGGCTGATAGTACCCTGTAAGGGCTCCTAATCCAGGGATACAGGATGAGCAGCGTTTGTACTCCATGTTAGGAGCAGCTGTGTTGTGCACATGGCGTCTGTTTCTCATGTCAAAGGTAGCCATTTATTTTGGAGCTAAGTCGGCCTGCCACTGAGTAGTGCTCCCAGTCTTAATGATAAAGGCAGACACATTCTATTTCATCCAGGCCCTAATATGATTGAGTGAAGATAAGGAAGAAGAAGAAGAACAATTTACAAAATTTCAGAGTTTTTAAAGATCCACATAATGTTTTCTTGCCAACAATAAATAGTACCCGCATAAATAATATTAATAAAGAACCTCAGCTTCATATCCAAAGAGCCGCATGTGGCTCGTGAGCCGCAGTTTGCAGACCCCTGGTATATACTGTAGAACGCTTCCTTGTTCCGGTTCAACAAACGGTTTTTTTTATTTACCATACATGAGGCCAATCTATATTTGATGCTTGTTTCTCTTCTTTTTTTTTTTTTTGGCAAAGGTTCCGGGATATCGTTTAACAAAAGTACATATGAACACGAGAAAACAAAAAAATTAACAATTCATCCTAAAAAAAAAAATTCGCTCTATTGAAAAAAGTACAGATGAACCAGCTTTAAGTTGATAAGACGACCATCCGCCTTTGATAAAGCTCCCCCTCGCTCTCTAAGACACTATCGCTACATTTTCACTATAATAGATACCTAGCTCTCTAAAGCAAAACACCTCCCTACAGCGACCACCTTGGCTTTGATTAGAAAATGGTCTTTCTCTCATTTTTATTGTTTCTATTACACGAGAAGAATTGTCATTCATCGTTGTCATCGAGCATATTGGGGACAACAAATCCAGAATTGACAAGGGCCTGTCTGAACTCAAGGCGGCTTGTAGCTCCTGATAGGATCCAGACGTCCCTTCAGAGAAGGCTCTGTCTGTTGTACTATGGTAAATATTTCTCTGTATTTTAAATCCAACTGTAAACTCTCATTTTGCTGTTGACTAGATGTCAATAAACTATTTTTAATTATCAAATGTCACAAGAAGAATTGTCAGATTATTTTGACAAACAAACAGCAGTTTTAAGATTCCTTTTGTTTGGATGGAAAAATGTTGTTTGTTTGTTAAGTGAACTGATCTCCCACGTCATTGAACAAATGTTTGTGGGTACCATAGGTATGTCCAGGAGTGAGTTGTGTGGAGACGTCGTTCTCTGTGTCTGGTGATATCCTGGTATACCTGTGTAACCCGCTCCCTATCAACACTGCAATAAAAGATAAGTACTGTTTTTATATATATAACAAATTGTGTGTTTTATTCACCCCTTCTTTTATTTTTGTTGTTGTCCTTGTTGTACATTTGAATGTATGCTTTTCTGTGTGTCAAGTTACTTTTAATATTGGCCCCCTTTTTTTGCGTGTAAACCGTACAAAGTAACTTTTGTCAGAATGGGATCGCGTAACTCAGACTGAACGAAGACCAATGAAAAAAGATCACGTGAAAATGACCATAGAGGCATTTAGAAACTAAACTATGTGCCAAACCCAACATACGTCTTGTACCCTCTCATAATTCATTTACATCTATAAAAATGTTCGACAAATCAGAAACTTTTCGGAAAATATTTTCCCATTAGAATACATCAAGTTTTTCCATATATGCTTCGGGTTTAAAAGATCAGTACACACACACACACAAAGCCTTTATTAGGGACATGCCCCATACAGATTCTCCCAATTGGGTAAGGTAACAATCATCTTGTGTTATTTACATAGGTAGTAAGATGGAAATTGAACTGGCTTTACTCTTCGTCTCAAAGTCATTCAATTGTTGACTGGTCCTTACATAATGATGATCTAAAAAATTTATAGTAAGCTATTGCCTTAGATTTGTTTGCTGATATTTTGGAAAGTAATACGTAGGGTGAAATGTTGGTACATTTAATTTGTTGATATAAGGCCTTCCTTTCTTCATCAAGGGCTGTACAATTAAGCAGGTAATGGGGGAGTTCTTCAGTAATTTCCTTGTCACACAGTGTGCATATTAGGGTTTTGGCCTCAAACGTCAGAACGTGTTTTTTTTAAGACTGTAAATAGTATTCTCGATTGAGTTATGCATCGTTTGACTGGTAACGGAAAATCATCGGTTAGGTAGCATTCTGTCTCTATTGACGTATGGAAATTTTTATAATGTGGATAAAGTTTTGAATTTCTTATTCTTGACTGGTCTTCTTGTATTGATTGATCTGACATTGTCCTAGTAATCAGAGGAATATAACTTTGCACTAAATTGTAATCAGAGCATCCGATAAGCCATGAAAAACCGGTGTTATTTAATGTATTCATTAAACTCTTTGTAAATCAAATATTTTGTCTTGTAGAGATATAAACATCCCACAAGTGAGCCGAACAGATTGAAGGTAATCTCGTAGTGTCCATTTTTAGCATTCTTAGCCAGAATTTTAACAATAATTTCTTTAGAAGTTCGTTTTATGTATAAAAGAAACATTCGCGCTTTTAAATCATTTTATTTTATATGTATAGATGGCGCGTTATTGCTTTGTGTTAATAATTTCTTTGCTATCACTGAGAGAGATGTTCTTCCTGTTTCTATCCTTAAAATATATCCTGAGGTATAATTTGGGAGATTTAGATATCGTCTCAGAAAGGTATCTTGGATTTTATTCAATATTAACTCTTGTTCATCTGACCAGATTGGAGAAGCATATAGTAGAGTTGTTATAACTATGGTATCGAGCAGCTTCATTGTTGAGTGAAAAGAATTTAACTTGGATTTCATAAGAATCTCCCATACTGCTCCTATAGCTACTATGGCCTTACCCTTAAAATGAAGAGCTGTTTGGGTAAATGAAATTGATGGGGTTAGCGGATATCCCAGGTATAAATATTTCTGTGTAGAGTTTATGATTTGTTGGCCCCAGTACCATTTTTCAGATCGTGCTGGTTTACCGCCGTTTCGAAAAATCATTATTTTTGACTTGCTTTCATTCAAAGTTAAAAAATGAATTTCTATAAATATGTTTTTAAAATATTAATTTTCATTTGAAGATTAATTAGAGATTCACCAATTAAAACTATATCGTCCGCATAAAGCAGTATATGTATGTTTCCAAAGTTAGGTAAATATATTCCTGGCAAATTCGAGTCGTCAAATATTTTGCTTAGATCATTTATGAAAAGCGGGAATAAATATGGGGAAAGTGGTTCTCCTTGCAGAACACCTGATCTTTATCTTTTGAATTCCGTGTAGGAATTATTCCAGCGGACCGCTGCTGTCATATTCTCGAAGTAATTTTCGATTAAATTCACAAAACTATAATTTAGGCCCATATCAGTCAGTTTCTTCCATAGTAAAGAGTGGGGAACCGAGTTAAAAAAAATCAGTAACTGATTATGATAAGCGCTATCAAGAAAATATGTCCCTTGTTAAATTATGTAAAAGTTTCTATGCAAATATGTAGACATTTCTTTATCTGAACAATTTAAATCGATATTGCGACTTTTTAAATATGGAAGGACGTTGCTGTCATCAGTTTCTTCAATGACTACTGGCCATCCGAGCTATGACTTTCTATAGACTTTAGTAGTCTTAAGTGATATATTAGTTCGGCGGAAGGATGGTCTAAACCATTGGTTTGCGACCACTACGACCCGGGATCGAATCCCACATTGGGCACTTTTTTTCTAATTGAAAAAAAAAAAAAAGCTCCAATGGCCCCCGATTCTTGCCAAAGTCTAACCCCACCAGCGAGTGCAAGTAACCAAACAGGGCTCTGCCATATTTGTAAGTGCAAAGTCGAACTGATTTCCACATATGTAGACATGTGGTGCACTTACAGTAAAAGCAGTCACTAGCTACGCACCATGATTATCATGGCCTGTACCACGTGTACTTGGGATAATAAAAAAAAAATATCAATATTGCAACTTTTTAGATATGGAAGGACTTTGCTGTCATCAGTTTCTTCAATGACTACTGTCCTTCCGAGCTGTGACTTTATTCTATGGACTTTAGGAAGTCATAAGGTTTATAAGCGATATAATGTGAAGTCCAAAGGGAAGCTTGATATATTGGAGATGGCTTCGGGGATTGTCGTGTTGCTGGGGATTGGTTGGTCGTGTGGTATCTTCATGGAGTGGGACACTGAGAGACAACGGATCGTGGAGTTGTTCCGTGGCTAGTTTACTATCTCCGTGGCATAGATGATATATTTGAACATAAATTATCGATGAATAGGAAATTTGGAACCATCTAGCGCGAATTTTTATTTTTACAATTCAAAACAATGTTCTAATGTACTTTTTGCGATGGGGGAAATTATTTTATTTTATCAAAATTTCGCGCTGAATGGTTTCAAATTTCATACACAGATGACGCCATATCTCCTTGTATTTAAATTTCTCTCTCTTTGTGGGAAAGAACTCTTGCAGTCCACCGGTGGCTGAGTCTTTCTCGCGGTGGGCGCCACCAATGACGACTTGTATATATTTTTATATATAAGTATATTTATCAATTAATTTATGTATTTATATCTATTTATTAATATATTTATCATTATTAAGAAAAAGGCATCTACTTATCGTGCAACTGAAAGTTGCTGATGGCTTGCGCCATCTATCGGAATAAATATCAACTATTCTCGTTGATTTTTAATTATTCCAGAATTGGCCAAATACCCATTCTTGATTAATCAAGAAAAGCTAACCACGGACGCGTTTCGGGCTGTTGGCCCTCATCAGCGTGGTGCAAGCTGTACCTCAACGACCAAAAAATTGGTCATTAAGGCATCCTGAAAAATCATGAAACGGGTAGTTAAGGCCAGAATTGCGTGAGAACGCTACAAAATGTGAATTTTTTTTTATTATTTTCATTATTACAAAAAATTATCATTATATAATCATTTTTAATCCTATTTATGTTTATTTTGTATTATAACCTTATATGAACGATTAATAAATCAGTTTCAATCTCTCTCACTCTCGCTAGAGAAGGCTGTTGTGTCCATAACTAAGAGGGAGTACGTCCTCGAGTTTCTCTCGCCCGAGCAGAGCTCTGCTCTAAAGAAATTCCTTGAAATAGCAATTTCGGGGACTCCGACCTAGGCCTGTCTGACTTCAGGACTGAATGTGACATTGAACGAGACCCAGTGGGTTTCGTGTGATACAAATAATTTGTAATTTTGAAAACCTTCTTCATTGTCTTCCTCTCTTTCTACGCCAGCCTTCACATATAACTGCCCACTCTGTGGGAGAGAACTCTTGCAGTCCATCGTTGGCGGAGTCTTTCCCGCGGTGGGCGCCACCAATGATGCCATTGTATATATTTTATATAAATGTATATTTATCAATTATATATTCTACATTTACTTATCTATATTTATCCTTATTAAACTTATTTTTATTCATATATTTATTTATTCTGTATTTAACCTTATATAATATTATATGGACATTGTAATAAAAATCAGTTTCAATCTCAATCTCTCTCTACCTTCCAATTTCTATACAATTTCGATTAGAAGATTTTTAAATCGAATTACTATCAGATTCAACCGTTAAACCCAGTTAGTGAAATTCCATAATAAATCGGGGAGGCGTAATTCAAATTATAGAAAAATCGGTAAAAAAAATATTATCATTCGAAAGATTCCCATACGAGAATGCTTACCAAGTGTCCCATAAGTAGAATATGCAATAGGGGAGCCATGCAATTTGCATAGACCTACACGGATTCCTCCACATTCACACGACGTTGAATATTCATCGTCTGAAATTTACATTAAAATGGATTACAGACGGTCGATGATTCAGCCTATTAAATAAATATTTAGGGCTTTAAATTTAACTGCTCTGTCATTAGGCTTGGGCCCAAATTGAATTTGTGGGTTTTGATCGACTTCCATTTTCTCGCAGGAAAAATAACAATTTAGGGATATTCCTAACGCCATCTTCAAATTTTGGAGTTGGTTGTGGAGGTTTTTTCTTAGTTAGATAACCTAACCAAACCTAATTTACCTAGCGTTTTAAAATTTTAATCAAATTTATTTAGAAGTTTCTTCAATCTAAATTCTATTTTCGGATTGGGTTTATTGTTTGAAAATAATTTTACTGGTTTTGGAGATTTGTTGCTTTTGGTGTTGTGCTGGTAAGAAGAAAGATGGGGAGATAGTGCGAGATGTAATACCACATCTAGTGAATGTATGTAATGGTATTTCTTTGTAAACCTACGATTGTATTGAGAATTAAGAACTGATGAATATTGATGGATCGGATATAAACTGAAATTAAATTATTATGTTTCGTTATTATACGAGTTGTGTAGTTGTGAGTTGTCCCGAAGTCGGGACCTTCGGGTGGAAGAAAACAAAGAGGCCCGCCTGGAACTTTGGAAACCTAAACTACTCAAAGTTGATTTATTGGAACTCTATACTCTTCTCCCAGCGCCATTGTTGGAAACATTCCGAGAAAGTCTCTTTCGAAATGTTGTATATCTCGGCTGTTGTTGCAGTCATAATGTCCTCTCTTGTCTCAAATAGCTTTCCTTTCAACTGTCTCTTGAGTTTGGGGTACAGCCAGAAGTCGCAGGGAACCATATCAGGAGAGTAAAAACCTGGCGAACAACAGGAGTCTGGTTTTTCTTTAAAAAAGTCTGAATAAAGTGCGAGGAATAAGCTGGAGCATTGTCGTAAAGGAAGCGCCAATTTCCTGTTGACCACAACTCCGGACGTGTAGAATTATAAGAGAGTAGAAACCATTGTTATATTTTATCCATTATAAGATGGCGATATATATGATGCATTCCAGGAATACTTACATAAAATAAGTCTATCAGAAACACCAAATTGTTCCTGCGGAGAAACTGAACAAACTGCTCTTCACCTTATCTATGACTGTCCGAACTTTACAGAAGTGAGACATCTTTTGTTCCATGATTTAAATGATTTAACTCTCTTACATCAGCCACTTTGTCTATATACATTTTATGAACTTTGTGGAATAATACATGTAAATTTATAAATATTTGATTCTAAGTTCTAATTTGTTTGTTGTTTTGTTTGTTTTCTCTGTAATAGACGCAGATATTTCAATATCGCGTCTGGTTGATTAATAAAATGAAAAAAATGTATGATGCAGACAAGACGTGTAGAATTATAAGAGAGTAGAAGCATTGTCATAATTTATCCTTATAAGACGGCGATATGCATGATACAGAAAAGACGTGTTGAATTATAAGAGTAGCTACAATTACTATAATTTATCCATTATAGGATGGCGATATATATGCATGATGCAGAAAAGACGTTTAGGATTAGAAGAGTAGAATTTTTTTATAATTTATCCATTATAAGACGGCGATATGCATGATGCAGACAAGACGTTTAGGATTAGAAGAGTAGAAAGAAT
>CP092868.1:100933445-100979698 GCA_030710605.1 Cordylochernes scorpioides
AAAGTTTTTCTAATCTGCAAACTCTATATTTTGAAAACACTACACAGTCTCAAAAAACAAAACAAATTCCAATTATAATAATTGCTTAAATTAGGATTGTTCACGGAATCCTTTTTTAAAAATAAGATTTATTTACAATTATCTCTCTCTGAGTTCTATAAAAAATAAACTCATTTGTTTTTAAAGCAAAGGACGATTGGAGAGAGGGTAATAAATTATTTTTATTTTTCTACTTCTTTTAAATATAATCTTTTGGTTTCTTTTTCTTTAGACAAGCTTGCCATAATTTAAATTTAAATTACTTCTAATAACAATAACGTAAATTGGTTCTCTAAAAAATGAAAAATATGCTAATTAAAATGAATTGCTCAAACCTATCTTTTTTAAAAAGTTATCTCATAGCTAAAGAGTATATTTCTTAATAGGAATAAATTTCTTTTAAATTGTGATTGGGTTTATTAGATGATACGATTAAAAAATAAATTGTCTTTTTTATTACTATTTGTATTAAGGGGTAAGATTAATTATTTGATACATATGAGCACAATTTATTTTTTTTTCGCAGGATTTTTTTTCAAATTGAAAAAATATATATATTATAGTTTTAATCCTTATACAGTAATACCTCTTTGATACGGTTTCAAGGGACCAGGAAAGAAATACGTATTAACTAATATATTCATTTCAATAAAATAATAAAATGATGTGTTTTCATAATGGATATAATGATTATTCGATAAGGCACAATTTGGATTATAGATTATAAATACAAGGTAATAAGACCAAATACAAATAAATCAATAGTGTGTGACGTTTCGGTAACAGCGTTGTTACCATCTTCAGACAAAAGTACTGAATGAGAAATTTTACCACAGCATGTTTTAAATAGTTACTGTTATCAAGTGTGTAAACAAGATAACAGATAAGAAGAAGATAGTTATCTGAGAAACACAGAATATTATTCTTAGAATTAAAAGTGGAAAAAAACCAATTTTTTTCTTTTAGATATAATTAAAAGCATATATATAAATATCTTTTATATTTTCTCTTTCTTCCATTCTGTTAATTGTAGCACATTTCTTTTGAATGAAAAAGGCTTCTTTAAATTGATTTATTGGATTTGGTCTTATTACCTTGTGTTTATAATGATTATTCATTGTGTTGAAATGTTGATGTTGATTTTGTTTTTAGCCTTAAATAAATTGCCGGGTAATCCTGAAGTATGTCTTTCCCAATCTTCTACGTTACATTTGGTGGAGATGCTGGGTAGATTAGGGAAGACAAACTGAAGATCGCCGAGAAGACCTTGAAGCCATGGGTGCTGTGATCTACATTTTCCAAGATTGGCTCCAGGATTCCACTGACGTGTCAAAGTCAAGACTTCCCTCCAAGAAGTCCCTATTGACAATACTGCGATACGAATATATAAAAGAATAATAAAAACATAAATTTCAAAAATATCTAGATTTTATTAAAATGATTATTAATACAGATGTTTGTTTATTTTTATAATTTATTTAAAAAATCATCTTATAAGATTTCCAAAAATTATAAAAACTGGTTCAATTTTTTTTTTTTTTAGGGTCTGCATCACAATTTGAAGCCGCCACTTTCACAGTAGAGATAGAAGCTCTTAAATTTGATTTTGAATGAAGAACGATTTCATGCTCGTCATCTTCATCAGTTTCAACTTCAGTTTTTTCATTGTACCATTTGTATGATGTCTTCCTTGGTTAACATCTCCACTACAGCTGAAGAGGAGAAAGACTTCTTTAAAATCCTGAGTTCAACTGACCCGGTTGATGGACCTCAGCAAGGGTTCCTCTCCGGGGATACAGAGGTCTGTACTCATGTTAGAGTCGGCCGCAAAGTCTTCCATGTTAGGAATGGCCTCAAATTACAAGCAAAGTCAGACTTTCACTAAAGTGTGCCTGGATCATGGTGCCATGATCAACGAAAGCTGCATCACATCACCCCTTTCCATTGGAATTTGTGTAATCTTTACACAAGGGGATAAGAAACAACAACTACTGCTGTTTCTTGGTCAACATTAACAAATTCAATAATAGTAATGTCCACATTGAACAGGCTTTGTAAATCAAATTCATCATTATCTTTAGTTACAATGATCTGTAAATTATATTTTGTTGTCATGCTTTCTTCTGAATCCTCTGAAATATTATTTTTAAAACCTACACTAATTAACATAGTTAACTTGTCTGTTAACTATAATTACGGCGTCGCATAGCATCACGTAGGCCACATCCCTGTAGTACTCTTTGTTTGACCCTGTAGTGTGTACTCGTGGTGTACTACACTGCAGGAGTCAAAGTAAGCAGTCAGCATTACTTTGAGGTTGCTGTACACTTGGCATCCTTCCTTGGTCTTAGTAACGTGGTCTACTGTCACGACTGGGATATGGTTTCATGGTCGTACCTGTACACCCAGGACTCGTCACCAGTGATTATACTGCTCATTTCTGGAAAGGTTCGATGTAGTAGCGCTGATCCAGTCGTTCTGCCATCTTCCTTACAATGACAATCCGACGAAAGCACTAAACACTACCTCACTCAAATATTGCTTGCCGTCAACTGACGCTATTGACAGGCAGGAATGAATTCAAGCATGCGTATGTAGGTTAAAGGTTGCTTCATGCAAGTGCGCTTCATTGAAATCAACCAGGGTTTGCAAAAACAACAACAAAAAATAGAAGAAGAAAAGGTCGGTTAATTTTCTAACAGACCTCATAAATAGCTCTACATTTGTTCAAATAGGCGTTACACAGAGCTTCGTATAATTACTTTCATAAAACCAATCGGATACATTTAAAAATATGTAAAGAATAAAAAATGCTTCCTTTTGTTTTTACCTATTACTTCCTAGCTAAATATGTAATACTCTTTACTGAGACATATAATACAAACAGCTATCCTGCTTGGACTGACCCATCTCAATCCTACATCAATGGCCAGCCTACCAGACCTCAGCATGGAACTCCCTCTTCAACTGGTTCAACTCAGCAATCAAAACACGACGTAAGTAAAAGCTCTCAACACTAGTCCATACTGGGTGAGCTGGACTCCCCGAGTAGTTGGCGCTCCCTGGGTTATAAATATCTATCTCTATGTAATAGATATAAATGAAATAAGCAAAACATAGATTCCGAGGGAGAAGTTCTTGCTTTATTGTCTATTCATCTCAATCGTTCAGGTATCACAAACCCTTCTACCCAAAAGCTTAAGAAGAATATACAATATAAAACAAGAAACGCATCCCTAGAAGCCGTGTTTTACTTATTATTTATATTGTAACAAAGTATTTATTATTTTATTAACAGAGTATCATTTTTTATGTTTATATTTTTCTACTCTGATGAGGGCCAACAGCCCGAAACGCGTCCGTGGTTAGCTTTTCTTGATTAATCAAGAATGGGTGTATTTGGCCAATTCTGGAATGATACTCTGTAAACTTCCCTCATTGTTTATCTTTTGTTTATCATTCATAGTTTGTTCTTGCCTTAAATAAATTTCTGTGTCATCCTGAAGTTTGTCTTTCCTAATTTTTCAAGTGGCAATATGTATGTATTGCAAAGGATTTGAATTTTGCGAATATAATAAATATTTTGAGTCAAAAGAAGATTCATTAAATAAGTTTATATAAAAAAGGGGGCGTACCTGGATCTGTAAAGTAGAAAAAAGTTTTTTTTTTCAAAATATTTCGAGAGATTGCTCTCTCTTCATTAATTTATTGCAAAATAAACTTCACTTACAGATTCTTGTAGATCACATGAAAACAATTTTGTCATTGGTCAAAAATGATCAATAATTATTTTTGACCAATGACAAAGTTGCTCCCATGTGATCTACAAGAATTGGTAAATTAAGTTTACTGTGCAATAAATTGATAAAGAGGGAGCAATCTCTCGAAATATTTTGAGTAAAGATTTTTTTTTTTACAGATCCAGGTACGCCCCCTTTTTTAAAAATATAAATGTAATAAAAATGTTTTAAAAATTTACCTTGATAATATTTCTGTAATTTGAAAAATATTTTGTTTGTTTTTTTCCTACAACCAGATTAAATAACAAAATAATTGAATTCAAAGGTTTATCAATAATTAAATGATAAGAGAATATAATACCAAAAGACAGAATCAGATACAAGACCTATAAACTTTCGTCTCCTGACATGATCTTGAATCAAAAGGAAGATTCTATCCTGAAGAAAGGAATAAAAAATAATCCATCCTATAAAAATTTAAAACGCGCCATAGAAGATAAAAATATCTTTATTTTAAATTCACAGAGCAGGCGGGCAAGCCCAGGGTCGCCAAATGAAAATTGTCGATCGGGCCGACACCTCAATGGATGGCGTCACCCCCTCTGTGCCGTCCATCTTCTGCCCCAATAAATGTATAATTTCATTGGCTGCGGAGCTAAACACGTGATGGCGGGCTCCATAATGGCGCCATTTGTCAGCTGTCAGACGGAGCACCAGTCTCACGCTGCCTACAGAATTAACCCTTCACGAGAGTTCAAACTTATTTTTTCTCAGATATTTTAGTGGCTAATTTTAAATAGTTAACTTTATCTTAGGTGGTTTCTTTCTATTGTAGTCAATCCGATTGAAGGCCATTTGCTTTCTATCATATCTACTGCCTGTCACATCTCTATTTTAATATACCAAAATTCTGGAAAAAAACAACAACAACAAAAAAAAAAAACAATTGGACTGGTCTAGGAAGTGCGATATTTCTTTAAAAAAAAAAAACAATATAGATTTCAATATATATTTGTGGTGAGGTCCTGTTGACTCTTGTAGAATCCTGTCGAATAAAAATGTGATGAGGTTTCCAGTCGACTTAAACTATGGTGTGAGTCCCTGTCAACTCTCGCTATACTGTGTTGACCGAGAGGAACAGTCAGGATGGGGAGTTTTCCAGTACCTCTCTACACCTTGGAAGACCTTTAACAGTTTTCACAGAGTACAGGCAGTCGTGGTCGAGGCAGAGTGGAAAGCTTGGGAACGTCCACATAAAAAACGAAGACACAGTTGCACTAAGAAAGTTCCGTGAACAGATAAAAGTTGAGCTAGGAGCGAAAGATGGAGATGAAAGAGTTCTTACTGGTCTACATGGTGGATGAGGTGGACCTGGGGTACAACCGATGAGGGCTTACGCAGATGGTGAAGTGACTGTATTTTTGGCTAGGACGGAGGCTTTATATACCTTTTCTGAGAAAGGGAGTATTGCATTTCACCAGATGTGAAGAGCGTGGATCGTCTGGTGAAATTCTAAACTGGCGCCGTCCTGACAGTTTCCAATCTATCTTTAGATGTTGTTTTGTGACTTCCATCTATCTCGAATTTAGACTTTTTTGACTTCTATCTCTTTAGCTCAATTCTTAATCTATTACAGAGTTTTATTTATTTATCCTCAGTTTGTACAAAGTACATTACATATGATGATGTAATGACACATGTCAATAATGCGTATAATCATTTACAGATGTATTTCTATTATACAACATGAAAATCTTGTTATAAGGTATATACAATATGGGGTTGTTGGCTTAAATTACCATATATATGTAAGAATCGATGTGAAATCCTGTCGACTCTCTTTTCTCTGTGGAGAATCTTGCCGATTCTCCGTTTGCTCTGTGGTAGCTGTGACAGCGAAGGTGCTGTCAACTGGAAGTTGGGATTGGATTGGTCAATTTTGCAGTCGTGATGGCAAGAGTGAGGACACAGGATAGGTTGGTCAAGGGAACCGATGCTGACAGAGAGAGAACATGGAGGAGAGTGAGCTAACGCCCCGCGATTTACGCTGGATCAGAAGAAACGTCTAGCACGGATGAGACTCTGAGACGCTACTGAGACTTCCCCAGTCGGGTGGTGTCACGTGACCTCTATTGAGATTCTGATTGGTCATTCATTACATCATGGAAGATGAAGAATCGCCTTGATTGGTTCAAACATGCGAGATAGAAATCTTTCCTTTTAACTCTAGGCCTCACTGAAATCGTTTATTAATATCTATAATCGTATTATCTCCTTGTTTTTCTCTGTCTGTCTGACATACAGTCCGTATTTTATTTGGCTCTTAGCAGTACATCATGTCATACAGTAAGTTGGTACAGGGTACAAGGTGGTTGGACATAGGCAGGGACATGGTAGAATGACTGGGGTTTTAAATTATCAGATATATATATTATAGGTATGTGTGTGCGCGGGCTTATGTCCTAAAAAATAATTATAAAATAATTATTTGAGAATTTAAAAAAAAAATCATTTTATGAAAATACACAATAGAATCAGATATTTTTTATTTTAAAATATCTATGGCTTTGTTATATAGCGGTGAATTTGTTGAGATAAAGCCACAGCGATGGAAGAAGAGGTCCAACTTCAGATCCAGTCGATGGAAGAAGAAGGTCCAACTCCAGATCCGATCCAAGTCGCGGCGATGGAAGAAGGTCCAACTTCAGATCCAGTCCAAGTCGCGGCGATGGAAGAAGAAGGTTCAACTCCAGATCCAGTCCAAGTCGCGGCGATGGAAGAAGAGGTCCAACTTCAGATCCAGTCGATGGAAGAAGAAGGTCCAACTCCAGATCCAGTCCAAGTCGCGGCGATGGAAGAAGAAGGTCCAACTACAGATCCAGTCCAAGTCGCGGCGATGGAAGAAGAAGGTCCAACTCCAGATCCAGTCCAAGTCGCGGCGATGGAAGAAGAAGGTCCAACTCCAGATCCAGTCCAAGTCGCGGCGATGGAAGAAGAAGGTCCAACTCCAGATCCAGTCCAAGTCGCGGCGATGGAAGAAGAAGGTCCAACTACAGATCCAGTCCAAGTCGCGGCGATGGAAGAAGAAGGTCCAACTACAGATCCAGTCCAAGTCGCGGCGATGGAAGAAGAAGGTCCAACTACAGATCCAGTCCAAGTCGCGGCGATGGTAGAAGAACCGGCGTAGAACGTACTCCCTCGCCATCGATTCCAGCAAAAATGAGAACAGCCTAATGAAGACGGTAATTGAGATAATAACCGCGGTTCTTATGAAATACGCCAGCGTAAATTGCAATCAGTGAACGTAATTTTGCTTAATTTGGCCACGCTGCAATGGAAGAAGGTAATGAGCGCGCGGCCCAAAAACAACATCCTTTAACTAGCGGGAATTTCAATTTAAAAGAAATAATAGTTCAATCAGTGTTCATCCCTTCTGCAACTGATTGTAATATCCTCCATGTAATTGGTTGAAATAATGCGCTCTGATTGGTTGGAATCTTTCCTTTTTACTCGATGACCCCGCTTCCCAACTTTTTCCTTTTGATCAATTTTCTTGTATTTTCTATGTATCATTCTCCAATTCAGAGCCTGACAAACCCTATACAGTTATGTGGATATACATTCAGAGGTGATGAATAGTGGGAGTCTAAAGTGAATTGGGTAAAAATTTAAGGCCTCCAGTCAAAAGTATCTTTAAAAACCTTTTTAATCTCTAGCTTTCAGGCACCAACGCCCTTCTACAGGAGAAAATTTGGTATAAAATTTCACCAATAGAACGCGAGTTAAAAAATAAAAATGTTTTGAAAAGTTACTTTTCCCTGGAGACCTGATATATTTACTCAATATATGGGATTGTTTTATTGGATTGTCAACTAAAGTGAATTGTTTACCAACTTGGAACAAATATGACATTATTCACAGATTTGTGGATGTCGCGATTTCACATTTGACGAAGAACAAGTTATCATTATGAATCATTTGTATCAATCCACTTATAAAGCTAACATACATACACACTATACAATTCTAACTTTTTTCCAAACGATATTCCTACACAGTTCCATCCAAATTTTATAGACACTCAATTTGTCAGATCACACGGTCAGAAATACTTACATAAAAGAGGTCTATCAGGAACACCAAATTGTTCCTGCGGAGAAACTGAACAAACTGCTCTTCACCTTATCTACGACTGTCCGAACTTTACAGAAGTGAGACATCGATTGTTCCCTGATCTAAATGGTTTAACTCTCTTACATCAACCACTTTGTCTATATAAACTCTGTCGATTAATACATGTAAATCTGTATATATTTAATTCTAAGTTTCAGTTTTTTGTTAGTTTGTTTTGTTTGTTTCCTCTGTAATAGCCTATATACTTTAATATCGCGCCTTGTTAAATAAAAAATGAATCCGGTGTTTATTAAATAATAAATCCGGTGTTTCAGAAGCAGGCTCTGGGTGTCTAACAATGATAAGAATTCTAAGTTGAATAAACACCTGTGGCAGGATCTTATCGAAAGAAGGAAAATATATAAGAGTGTTTTCGCTCCACGGTTTTGCCCTTCTTGATTAATAATAATGATTGTTTGAAACGAAGTTTGTTTAAAAGAAAGAAAAATGAAAAAAAAATTGGGAGGGCTTGGTTCTCAATGGTGAGCCAAGCCCTCCCAAAATTTTTTTTATCGCAGTAAGGACAGTAGAAGTTTGTTTTATGTTTAAAATAAAAGTTCGTGCTTTGATGCTTCCATTTATCATATATAGATGCCATGTTATCACCTTATAATTGTTCCAATTAACCCGCCATTCTTTGTTTACTGCTGTGTTTCGTTCATTCGAAACCCACAAATCATGACCGCCTACTGATCATCAACAGTATACGTCTGCCTGATTTAAATAATCGTCTGCTATAAAAATAGACACAGTAGTTTCTTGACACATCGTGTTGGTTTAAAGTCTTCAGACTTTGCTTCAGAATGTTCGCCTTCAGATCGATTGCATTTACGAAAGGCCGGGAAACTTGTTTGTGGGAAGTCATTGATGAGATCACGTGACGTCAAAGTTGGTATCTGATTGGATGCCAGATTATTGTTGTTGGATGGCGTGTTGACGTGGCGTGACACATTTTATTGGTCCATTAAAATGTGGTGGGGATCTTGCACCTGAGGAGAACGGCTCTACCATCGGATCAATAAATGACTCCCCCCTTCACCCCCGTTATCTCACCCTGCCTTGCGCTTGTTCATCAAGTAGAGACTTGAATATAAATCCTAATATTGTCGTATAGAACATCTGGATGAACAGTAGTACTTCAAACTGACCTTTGACAAGACGACTCAGGAAGATGGTGACGATGATGTCTTGTCCTTTGTTGCTCCATGGAATGGGGGGTGCCATTGCTCCGTTAGTCAGCCAGATTTCGGAGTTCCCTGTTCACGGTTACTGTAGCGGCTCGGGGCTCACGACACCGTACTACAGGGCAGTCCCTTACTTGTGCTGCTTCTCCCGCCCGCCACGTAGAGGAGGATTTCTGGGCAGGGACTCAGGAAGATGAATTCATTGATAAAGAAAATACATCCTGCACTTCCAAACGTGAAAATGAATCGACGAATTTCTCCCATATTCTCGAATTCACTTACAAGATAACCGAGATATTTACAAGGAATTATAAACAAATCATGAATTTAAGGATTGAATAATTAATATGTCTAAAAAACAAAAGTGAGATAAGTAAAATGACAAATCCGACCACTACTGGACTCTTCTTTGGTCTTTATTTAAATTTCCCTGTGTTCTGTTTTCATACATTCTGTAGAAAATCACACACACATACAGCTTTATTAAGAACATCAGCCTTATACTGATTCACCTCAAGAAAGAAGCATAGATGGAAATCCTATACTCCAGGCAGCGCGTTGTTTTCAAAATTGACATGTAGACAATTTGAATAGTTTTTATTTTACGATAAATCAATGTATCTCTCTCTCGGCACCAATGACGACTTGTATATATTTGCATATTTATAAATTATTTATATACAGTAGAACTACCTCCCTATAGAGGACACCTAATTGCAGAGCCAAAGTGTCCTTTAGGGAGAATTGTCCTCTTACCAGAGAGTTGCTAAATTATAAAAATGGTAATTTTGCAAATGAAAACTGTCCTTTGTGGAATGGTGTCCTCTAGCACGAGTATTCTCTCATGGAGGTTCTACTGTGTTTATATCTATTTATTTAAATATTTATTATTATTTAATCTTATTTATTCATATTTATTCTGTATTTAACCTTATATAATCTTATATGGTCATTGTAATAAAACAGTTTCAATCTCAATCTCTCTCTCTCTCAAACCATTATAATATATACTTAAGTCATGAGACTAACATTTAAACTACAGAATATATTTGACAGGGGCATAAACATCTTTACTTTAAGATAGAAAAATGAGATAGAATGATATAGAAGAATATAAATTTGACTAGATTTCGGGAATAATGGAACTAAAGCTTTAATCCATTATAACGCCAATACTCAATCTATTATTTTTCTTTTTTTTTACAATTTTTTCTAATAAAATTAAAGAATATTACACACACTGCGGATAATCACTCTTGGATATTTATCACGTCTATTTTTATTTCTTTTGTACACAGTTCTCTGTTCTCGTTAAGATTTAAGAGTTTCATTTGTCCTTAGAATGTTTTAACTCATATATATATTTCTCTTCTCTTTTAATAAAAATGATAATTGAACCATTTTGATGTAAATATTTGATGTAAATATTATTTTTTCCCTCTATTTCTCCTTGTTGATATCATATGACTATTCTTTACGCCCTAAAATTATTGTAAATATGTATAGACACAAATGTAGTGCATACATGTATGACAGCGCAAGTGTCCCTAGGGGAATATTGTTTCTTTTATACACAAAATAAATTTCAACTGTCCTTACTGCGATGAAAATATATTGGGAAGGCTTGGCAATTTCGCTCATTTAATCTACCAGACCGTTTCTTAGAGCTTTAATACTGTAATGGACGATGCTGCTCATATATGCTACACTGAAGGGTGAAATATTAGAACTGGTATTTAAGAAAACCATGAACATAAGCTTTTAGGACAGTAGAATTATATTTAAATATTTGCATCAATCAATGCTTTTCGCAAACATAAGGAAAAATGCCAGTTGGACATAAATTAATACAACGCAATAATGCGCCATCTATAAGGTTGTTCCAAAAGTTCGTGTTTTTCCTAAAACATTGTTTTTCTTATTACTTGACGAATAATATTATTACGGCTAATACATAATAATACAATGACTTTATACATAATACAAAGACATTATACATAATGGCGAATAATATTGGTATTTCAATTTTTTGTAAGTGTTTACGTTTTGTGTATTTGTGTATATAAAAGAAACAATTTTTTTCGCGCTTAAATGGTTTAATTTCCTATCAATATTCAAGTTTTATATAGGTGGATCATACTCTCTCTCTCTAATTCAAGTTCGAAGTTCAAATAATTAATTGTGGTGTATGATAATAAATAGTATTTAGCCAAAAGAGATATCTCTCTAAAATATAATTAAAATAACTCTTAGAAGTTTTTAAATTAAAAATAAGAGAAAAAACACATTAATTAAATTCGAAATCAAGTGAAACACAATCAAACAAAAAATTTCTTGAAATAAATATCTTCTGATTTGAAATGTGATTGCAAGGATATGAAGAAATATTAAGTTAGGCCTAATGAATTTCTGCCAACTTTAAAAATAAACAACTTTTATAAAATTAATTATTTATCCGTTTTGATAGTTTTAAAACTTAAATGTTTACATATATTGTGTGTGTTTATAGTTTTTAATTAAAAATCTTTAATTTTTTTTCTTTAAAAACGAACAATTAGATTACAATCAATTAAAAACTAAATTCAGTGATATGAAAACGAAATTTTAGTTAGCAACCCCTGGCCAAAGTTAATAAATATTACAGATCGATTCTGTTAATTACAAAAAAGAATATTTACTTAAAGAGCTGCCAAATTAATTTTTCAGGAGGTAACAACAAAATTATTTAAAATTTGTTGATTAACTGGTTTTGCTCCTGGTAAAGTCGGTATTTTAAGGATTTGTTCAATTGATTTTTTTCTTCTGCTAACTTTTTCATCAATTTTTTATCGTCTGGCGGTTAATTAGGCATCTTCTGGCTTAATTGACAACCCTGGCGAATTTAAATTATTAAAAATAGAATTGTTCGACTTGGCCTTTAATAAAAATTATTTAACGTTTTTGTCTCATGAATATTTTAGAGCAGCTGCACAAAAAGGCTTAATTAAAAACTGTACTTCATTTAGAATCCTTTAATTAAGGTTGTTAGCCGCCAAATTCACCGGATGGCGTTTCATCGTCTGCTCGGTCTTTTTCTTCTTTTTTTTTCAAAAGATAAATAATTTTTGAAAGCTCAAAATTTTTCATTGGCGATATTTTTTATATAAAAAGGATTATAATACAAGGTTGTCCCAAAGACTTGCAAAAAATTAAAATACCAATATTATTCACCGTTATTTATAATGTCTTTGTATTATGTATAAAGTAATTGTATTATGTATTATTATGTATTCGCCGTAATAATATTATTCGCCAAGTAATAAGAAAAACACGAACTTTTGGGACAACCTTATATTTCATTGTGCTGAATATATAGCAATCCATATATTTAAATCTTTAGATAATAAAAAGGCATATATTGGATTGAATAATTTTTAAATTGAATCCACATACAGAATATATGCCTTTTTTATTATCTAAATATTTCCTTTTGAAAATTGAGCAATCCATAAATAAGTCTTGAATCAAAATATGATTTATTTTACCAAAAAATATTTCAGTTGGCTGAACGCCAACCTTTTTCAATGTGTTATAACCTATTAAAGTGTGTCAACAACAAACTCAGCGCCACATAACGTCAATGGAATTAAGTATAAAAATATATTTTTGTTTATATTCAATGGGGAGGAAAAAATTGATATATATTTATATTATGGACAAATTGTAAATTTTTATATTTATTTATTATTATTATATATTATTATATATAATTGTAAATATTATTTTGTCCATAATATAAATATATATTATGATACATTAGCGCGCCATCTGTTATCAAAATTCGAAACTATTATAGACGTGTATGATTCTTTTAGTAGAAATTGTTTATTTTTAAAAAAAGAATCATACGCCTCTATAATAGTTTCGAATTTTGATAAATATATATATCACATTTTTTTCTTGCCATTGAATATAAGCAAAAATATATTTTAAATTAATTCTATTAACGTTATGCTACTGCTCCCCCTGGTCCTTTTTCATCCTGGCTTGAGACCGGCAAAGGTGGAGTTTCATCTTCCTAAGATCCAGGTACAAGATGGTACACCAAAATAATTCAAATCAGTATGTTTGGAAATATTGTCTGACACTCGTAGTGAGTGAGGATATTGCTGGAGAGAAGATTTGGAAGTGGAAAGCCTAGAATGGAGTATGGGATAAATTTCAGGAGAAGACATTAGAATTTGTTAAGTATTCATAGCAAGGAAGTTCTAGAAGGACAGGAATACTGCCATATCAATCTATTTTGAAAATAGAGCAATCCATAAATAAATCTTTAATTAAAAAGGCATATATTGGATCAAAATATTATTTATTTTACCAATATTTCAGTTGGCTGAACGCCAACCTTTATCAAGGTATTATAACAAATGTCAACGTTGTTGACACACATTTATATGTTATAACACCTTGATAAAGATTGGCGTTCAGCCAACTGAAATATTGGTAAAATAAATAATACATTTGATCCAACATATGCCTTTTTTAATTAAAAAAAAAAATATCAATCTATGTGTTGATAAAAGTAATAAGTAAAATATAGAATATCTAATTATGTTTATATGGCATTTTAAAATATCCTTTTTTTCCCCTAAATTGTCAATTTAAAAGGTCACTATAACTAAATTGGTGTATTTTACCAAAGGTCCCCAGTCTATATTTACCAGAACGAAATTTTCCTGGTGACATTTGCGTTATTTATCTATTTATTTTCCTTATCTTGTGAAAAGCCACTCTACATACAAGATCATTATCTTTCGCAAATCTCTTCAGCTTGCTAGGTGTCTCGTTGTAACTTAAATTCAATCTTAAGTGAAAAAGCTATTTTTAATGAATAACGATTTTTTGCACTTATTTCGATTGCTTGGTTTCATATAGCCAATTATTTCAAACTCTACAAAATACAATCCACAAACAATACCACTACCCCAACAAGCCCTAATAATAGCAAAATATAACGACAATTAAAGAGGAGTGTCTTACAAGAACTTTATTCGCAAGCTTTCGGACGTCCTTCTACAGGCTTTACTATGACAAAAGGAAAGAAATATGAGATGAGTATTAATAGAACAAGAATATAATAATATTGAACCGCTGGATATATTGGATGCTACGTTTGAGAGGTTCCATCTTAACTGAAGACAGCAATCTGAGACAAAATCAGAGACTACCTTGTTTAAGGCACGTACAGTAGGTTCACAATTTGGAGAGCAGTAGAGAAGTCTCGCGCAGGTCAATAAGACTGGGCTGGGCGAGCAGGTGAAAGACTTAATGATGATATCGCCGCCTGGATTAAGGGATTTGGCCAATTTGAAGGGGACAGCTGTTTATTTTGTGCCGATCAATGCTCCGCCCAATTATTCCCTGGGCCGTTCGCCTTTCTCCCGCTCTCCCAAACAAATCGTTCTACCTTTGTCGCCTACCGTTGTTTACACCATTTTGTTTACCATCCGCCTATTTAAAGCAATATTTATACTCACACACAATAAATAGTTTTTTATACAATAGAACCTCCCTTTAGCAGACACCCCGCTAACATACACCTCTCTATAAATGACAGTTTTCATTTGTAAAATTACTATTTGTACTATTTAGCAACTCTCCGGTAAGAAGACACCTCTCCCTAAAGGACACTATGGCTCTGCAATTAGGTGTTGTCCTTTACAAGGAGGTTCTACTGTATATGTCAGAGCGCCATCTATAGTGAAATAAAACAATTAAACGTTGATTTATGATAATTATAGGGTAATAAAGCGCCATGTATATATATATATAAGAAAGGAAAACATTTAAGAATACAAGTTTCTTTTAATGATAAAACACGCTTCTACTGTTCATACTTTGATGAAAGCCAAGCTCCTCCAATATATTGTTCATCACAGTAAGGACAGTAGAAGCGTGTTTTATGATAAAAAGAAACTTGCGTGCTTAAATGTTCTCCTTTCTTAGATGTAGGTTAATCCATAGTATTTGGTCAACCCATTCGAGCATTTGGCCCTCGTCAGTGTGGTGCAGAATGTACCTCAACGACCAGGAATCTGATCAAAGAGGCTTCCTAAGATATCAATGGGAAATTAAGGCCAAATTTTCGTAAGTACAGGGTGATCCAAAAGTCTTGCACAACTTTAAAAATTAATAACTCCGCGAATATTTGCGCTAGAGCAATGAGGTAAACCCCATTCTACTTTTGGTTTAATGGTGTTTTATTAATTTATAAATTGATATTATTAGGGCTCTTTCCTTATATTAAAAAGGAAAAATACGTGTAGATCAGTTATATTTTCAATTTATTAAACATTTGGCCGCTGAATCTCTGATTCTGGTTGAGCGCCATCTAGCGAATAAAATTGTAACTAAAATCAATTTAGAATTTTTCCTTATTGGCCCTAAAAATCCCATTGCATCTTGAACACAATGGTGCTTACCGCATTGCTCTAGCGCAAATATTCGCGGAGTTATTAATTTTTTAATTGGGGCAAGACTTTTGGATCACCCTGTACATTAAACACGTAAAACGAGTTAAAAACAAGGTTTTCTTATATTTTCCACACACGCACTTATATATGTTAAAATTTATAAAATTTATTTTAGGCAATATGTTTATTTTCACATACAGTATATCATCAAATATTATCTCTACAGACCTTACTGCAATGATAAAAGTTATTGAAGGAAAGGACTTGAATCATCAGTTGTCTCTTCGTCTTCTTTCTTATCTCCACTCAAATCATATTAGGGTATCAAGTGGTGACCCTTGATGTTGTCTGTTTGACAACCATCATGACTGGGTGAAGTAGAATGTGTTTGCCTTTGTCATAAAGACTGGGAGCACTACTCAGTGGCAGGCCGACTTAGCTCCAAAAGAAATGACCGCCTCTGACATGAGGAACAGACAATATGTGCAGCTGCTTCTAACATGGAGTACAAACGTTGCTCATCCTGTATCCCTGGATTAGGAGCCCTTACAGGGTACTATCATCCGTACCCAGGTTTTTTAGTGAACTTGTTACTGCTCCCCCTCCTCCTTTTTCATCCGGGCTTGGGACCGGCAAAGGCGGAGTGGTGAACTCTCTCAGCGGTTTCGCCATTGCTTTGGTTTTCTTATAAACCGTGTATTTACTGGTACATGAATACCATCCTCCTGTAACTTATGTTTTACATATTTCCGACAACATTCCATATTAACATAGTTTTATAATTTTCAGATATATGAACATTTGAGATTTACTTTATAAAAATATTCTAAAACATTACGCAATATGTTTCTTTATTACGAAAACACCACAAGCTTTCGAGGTCTCGCTCTTCAACAGACAAAAATTATAATTGTAGAAACAACATTTGACAATTATCCCGCAAATGTTTCTTTTTAACTAAAAATCGAAATTTATTTTATGAAGAAATAACCACTATTTCTAACCTTAAGGATGAAGTATGAAAGGATGAATTGTGAAGAGTAATGATAAACGAAAAAATAAAGTGCCCAGGGATGGAAATCGAACCCACAGTGTTCCGCTTACCGGGCAGATGCCATGTCCACTAGGCTACCCTGGACATATTCTTCCGTTCGTGAATATTATATAAAGTAATTTATAATAATTTCATACTTCTTCCATAAGGTTAGAAATAATCGTTATTTCTCCTTTAAATAAATTTCGATTTTTCGTTCAAAAGAAACATTTGCGGGATAATTTTGAAATGTCGTTCCTCCATCACAAGCCGCATTATATTGTGTTATAAAATTTATAATCTAATCTTATATTGAAACTCCACGCAATATGTATATTTATTACATAAACACCTGATAATTTATATTATGCTTATTGTACATATTGCCAGACACTTCTTTCTTTTGTACACAGTTCTTTTTTCTTTTTTTTTTTCTCTCTTTCCCATTGTTAACATCATATGACTATTCTATTCACGGCTCAAAATGATTATATATATATATATAGACAAATGTAAAGACATACATGTATGACAGAGCAATTGTCTCTAGGGGGACATAGCGCTTTAAATTGAAATAAAATAAAAATACCTAAACACCACTAGCTTTCTAGCTTTAGCTCTTCAACAGGCAAAATTATGATCTAATATTAGATAAAGACGAATAAAGACACATATTGCAAAAGGTTTTCGAATATTAACATAGTTTTTTTTTTCATGAGTTAAACGTATTTACGCAAATTTGGCCTTAAATACCCATTTCTTGGTTTCTCAAGAAGCCTCTGGGACCAAAATTCTTTTTGGTCACAGTGATACAGCCTGTTCCATGCTGACGAGCGCCAACAGCGCGAAAAGCGTTCGTGGTTAGCTTTTCTTGATTTATCAAGAAATTGAGTTGGCCAAATATCAGGGAACAGGTTAAATCAATGTTAGTTGATTTCTGTTCCACTAGATGGCGCTCTGCCTTCTGTAAAGCACATGTGCTCCTGGTCAGGATATGCTTTTTTTTAAATTTTTAATAACATAGTTTATAAACCATGATAGCTCCTCTCTCCTATAAAGAACGAGTACTCCTGGTATCTCTAAGGAAGGTATGTATGTTGTGATAGCTCGGGTTTTTCAGAAATAAAAGTTCATTGATCCCTGGTACATTAAAAAGAATAAAATAGGTTCTCGGTTTAAACGACTCAAGCTATCTCCCTCAAGCTATACTGTAAGAAACGACAGAGCTATGTACATTAGTATAATGTGAGCAATAGTTATCCAGAAATTATTTGAATGAAAAAAATTAAAATCAGGTAAAAATTTTATTTTAATTTTGAATTTGCAAGCTTTTGAGCGAATATACTGCTCTTCAACGGGATAATACTCTATGTACAATCTCTTAATAAGTTTTACACAAAATAATTGAAATTTGTACATAGAGTATCAGTCCGTTGAAGAACAGTATATTTGCTCGAAAGCTTGCAAATTCAAAATTAAAAGAAACTTTTTACCTGATCTTTATTTTTCCTTTTTCAAAAATCAGTATAATGCTAGGAGTTTTTTTGATAAAAACGTGAGGTAAAATTTGCATGCTAATCATTGTCAAATAACAGAGATTATATCTCCTTTTTAAAAACTAATCTTTTTAAGGTGTTAAATTAACATCTAAAAAAAAGAAGAAAGTTTTTTCTAAAGTGTCATTAAAAACGTTCGCCAATTGCCTAGACTTTGTAATGAGAAGCGATATAAGAGTTCTGTGTAGAAAAATAAAATATCCAATATAGGGATTTTACCATCAAATTAGAAATTTCTTGATGGTTAGTTTTATGGAATATCTTCAGCATTTAGCAGCGCTGTATCTGGTTATGGAGAGGAAAACTGTTTTTGAGCTTATTTTGAAATAGCTTATGTCAATTTCTATTGTAAGGAGATAATATAATGGGAAGGGGTTTGGCTCATCAGTGGTGAATCTACCATCCCTCTGTGCTATCGTATTGAACTTTCACTTCACCAGCGAGAACTTGCAAAAAGTATATATACATGAAGGTATTTATGTAGACTTGTAGAACATTTGAAATATTGAAAAAGAATATTCACCACGAAAATAATAATATAAACTTCCTTATACTTGTTATGTTTCTCCTCTTCATGATATTCATATAATATCATAGTATAAGCACACGCCTATCTGTTATTCTATATACAGTTACGAGCGTCATTCTTCATCTCCTCAGTTTCGTCTCTGTCACCGTTTGCTTTTTTTTTTTTGGAATGGCGCCCTCCTATTGGTTGGCTACGATCACGCCACCTTTGCCCCCCCCCCCACTCGCCTTTTCGTTTTTGTAACTATTGTGTTGGAGCGGGTCGCTCCTTAAATAAATGCATATATTAGTTAATAACTAAATGGAATCCTCTCTTTCTTTTTCCCAGTAAGAGACGCCTACGGAAGCCAACAGTACATAGACAGATAAAGCACATAGGCTATAGTTATTAACTAATATATGCATTTATTAAAGGCACCAAATTTATAATTGTAACAAATAGTATTTGAATAAAAACATTCAATCGGGTAAAACACGGGCGTTGCCCGGGTCATTCGGCTAGTTTATATATAAAGACAAACGTCACCTCCCGTCAAAACCAGACGCCATCTATTGACCGTCGCCGCAAACTAGCGGACTCAGGTCGGTGACAAAGCCACAACACCAACTTTGACAAACTGAGAAGCATCCATCTTGAGACCATGGTTTCGGGCTAATGGCTCTCTTCAGCCTAGGGCGGACTTTATTCCATGAGATACACAAGGGATATAATGGAATCTTCACAATCTGCCAAAGAGGTGTTTAGCTGGCAAAGGGGCTAGGCCAAATCTATGGCTAAAATATAGATGGAAATTTTGCCGGGAGGGAGTTTGCGGCGAGGGTCAATAGATGGCGTCTAGTTTTGACGTCTGTTTTGACGGGAGAGGCGACCTTTGTATTTTTAGATCGATGTCCTCCCGGCAAAATTTCCATCTAAATATATATATATAACAGATGCCACAGTTTTCTGGAAATGAGTTTCTTTATCTTTATTAAATGTTATCTTGAGCTTTCAGCCATCTCTGTACTTCTACAGAAGTACATACAAGGTGCGTTTATTAATTTACAGAACTGCTCTGTATCTTTGAAAAAATAAAACAAATAAAAAAACTAATTTAATATTTTTCAAAATATGCCCCTCCTGCCTCAATACACCTGTTCCATCTTTTTTTCCAATTGTCGAAGCAGGAGATAAAATCACTTTTTGAGAGGTTCCTCAAGGTTGCCTTCGATTCAGCTTGTATCATATCAACGTTGTCAAATTTACGTCCTTTCAAGTTCATTTTCAATTTAGGATAGAGGAAAAAGTCATTGGGGGCTAAGTCGGGGGAATAGGGTGGATGAGGGATCTGTATGGTTGAATGCTTGGCCAAGAACTGCAAAACAACATGGGCTGTGTGCGGCCGCGCAATACCGACGTGAAGTATCCATTCATTGTTTTGCCATCTTTCAGGTCTTTTAAGGCGCACTGCGTCCCTTAAGCACCTCATTATCCCCAAATAAACAGATAGTCCAGTCTCTGAAAATAATTCTTCTGTTAGAATCAATTAACTCCTTTATTTTGAGCTTGTTTTCCTCGCAACGAAATGATCTTGGACGCCCAGTATGCTGCTCATCGTTTACCTTTTCCCGACCTTTTTGGAAGCGTGAAAATCATTCAAAAGTTCTTGAATGGGATAAAGCCGCATCGCCAAAAGCTTCTTTAATCAATTCATACGTCTCAGTTGCACTTTTTTTCAATTTAAAACAAAACTTAATGCAGATTCTCTGCTCTTCAAAAATGGCCATTTTAAAATTAGAAATGCGAACCTTACAAGGAAGTTGTTTTGTTCTATTTTTAGATCGGCGCGTGCGCCACGAGACTCGTGCTTTCAGTCAGGTGTGGTCGAATGTCCAATATTCAACTCTGTAAAAAAATATTTTCTCTAGCTTTTTTATTTATTTTTTTTTTAACCAGTCCTGGAAATTAATGAACGCACCTTGTAGTACTATTACACTCTAGTGCTAATGCTAGTTAACATTTTAACGGCGTTTCTATGTTAACTAAACTATATTTGCGGAAGAATTTGCTCGATGCAATTCCTTGAAATTATATGTATGTACCTCGACAGACTACAGACACCTCTACAGTATATTCCAAACCAATCCAATACAATAGTAGAGCGGTCTGGAGATTAATTTGGCGAAACAGCTAGGAAGGTTCACCACTTATGAACCAAGTCCTCTCATTCAATAACTCATATCATTGCAGTAAGGTCTGTAGAGATAATATTTGATGAAAAGAAACATATTGCTAGTAAATTTATTGCTTACAAATTTTATATTTTTGACACAACCAATAAGTAATCAAGGGTTTGGTTTCTTATTTCTTTTATATCTCGAGCAGTCGGGCTAACATGTCCTTTAACACAGAGACATCAGAAGTACAACTTCTAGCGAATTATATAACACGCTCTGTTATAATTGGGTAGAAGTAATACTTCAGGATATCTGTGTTGAAGGACAGGTTAGCCCGACTGCTCGAGAAATAAAGGAAATGTGAAAAGAAACCAAACCCTTGATTCCTTATTGATTATGTCAAAAAGTAAAAGCAGGGAAATTATTTATTACAAATTTTATCGCTAGATGACAATTGAATTTATAAAATCAAATCACTTCACTATTTTATTTTTCCTACTGAATGGTCAAGACAAGAAGGTCGCTATCAGGTAACTCTTTAGTAGAGCTCTATCGCATTTGTTTAGAAAACATAAGTTTGACGAATTTTTAGTAATTTCAACATGCCTGTGTTATTTATTAAAAGAAATCAAATTGCAATGAACGCGTTGTTTAAAATATTTTTCAGAATTTTAAAAATATGATCAACATTTGAGTTTTCTCTCTCTCTCTCTCTCTCTTTCTTGCAGTCTATCGGTGGCGGAGTCTTTCCCGAGGTGGGCGCCACCAATGACGACATTGTATTTATTTATATTATATAACCTAAAATTCAAATATTTTATTTTTTTAAAACATGTATTTTATTTTTATTATTGACTATGCTTTTATTTTTGACCATAGATTTAGAATACTTTTTGAATATTGTAAATATGTATAGTTAACCTACCTATTTTTTAATTCACGAATATAGGATTCATTTTATAAATTCTATATTACCGTTAAAAATAATTTTATGTGTAATTTGCTTCAAGTAATTCAAAATAAAAACTACTTGATAAGTAAATAATTATATTTCTTTTTCACGACTGCACCTTCAATTCTCTATCTTTTTCAACAACAAAACAAAATAATCATAACATTTATATATATTAAAAATAAAGAAGGCATCTCCTGACCACAAGCACATGTGCTTTTTAGATGGCAGAGCGCCATCTAGTGGAGTAAAAATAAACTAAACGTTTATTTAGCTTACTCCGTGATATTTGGCCAACCCAATTTCTTGATAAATCAAGAAAAGCCATCCACGAACGCGTTTCGCGCTGTTGGCGCTCGTCAGCGTGGAGAAGGCTGTAACCATTGCGACCAAAAATATTTTTTGGACCCAATGGCTTCCCGAGAAATCAAGAAAAGCACATGTGCTTGTGGTCAGGAGATGCCTTCTTTATTTTTAATATCAACACCTGACCCACTTATCTTTTATTTTTTTCTATTGTTTTTTCATTTATACATATATATATATTTAAATAGAGCAATCCATATTTAATTCATTAGATAATAAAAAGGCATATATTGGATTTAATAGAATATTTATTTTGCCAATATTTCGGCTGGCTGAACGCCAACCTTTATCGAGGCATTACTATGGCAACAATATGCGGCGCTGAGTTTGTGTATACAAAAATGTAATGCCTCGATAAAGGTTGGCGTTCAGCCAGCCGAGATATTGGCGAAATGAATATATTATTAAATCCAATATATGCCTTTTTATCATCTAATTTATATAGATGAATATTTATCAATTTTATATTTTACATTTATTTACCTATATTTATTCTGTATTTAACCCTATATAATCTTATATGGACATTGAAATAAAGTAGTTTCAATCTCTCTTTCTCTAAAGTTGATGCTAAGCCCTACAAATGTGGGTTTGAAGAATCAAGTTTTATTTAATTGTATTCACTTGTTAGAGACCTAGGTGGTACACAACTCGACATCTTCACTCTGTAGATCTTTGATAAAGTAGAATAACTACACATCTACTTAATGTGCATCGAGAATTACCCATCTGTTAAGGCGACAACTTTAATTTCTATTCGAATGCGCCTTTATTTTCATGTCTTAGCAGAGGAAATCGAATTTTTAAACTGTTATAATGTGTATTCACTATTCGACCTCAGAAGAATTTATCCGAAAATTTAGCAAATAATCCACTTATAGAATTGTCCTCCAAATACCTACAGCTATTGAAATCTCGAGATATCGTTCAACCAGCACGTATCATCCACCATGCACGTATAGTTTCAAAAAGTTGTTTCACACACAAATAATGTAATATATTTTATCTCTCAATATCTCATAAGTATTTAAAATATGTAAATAATAATTTTTATATAGAAATAGTATTTATTATTAATTTGTTAACGTGGTACACCTGTTGAAGGACTGACAAGTCCGAAAGCTTGAAAATAAAAAGTTGTACAAGAAACTTAACCCTGGAAGCTTTATTTATTATATAACATACAGCTAACTTTATAAATTGAACAAACCAAACTGATACAATTGTAAGACGATAATGTGTCATCTGTATATGAGAAATGGAAGCTTTGTAAAACACGATTTTTTTTATTGTTTGCGGAAGAGCATTGCTCGATGCAAATATTTATATGTAATTATACTGTCATAAAAGCTTATGTCCATAGTTTTCTTGAATATTATTCTAAGATTACACTCTTCAGTGTAACATATATAAGCAGAATGATCCAATACAGTATTAGAGCTCTAAGATAAAACGGTCTGGTAGATTATATTAGTGAAACCGCTGGGAGGGTTAACCACTGATGAACCAAGCCCTCCCAATATATTATTTCATTGAAGTAAGAACAGTAGAAGTTTGTATTGTGTTAAAAAAAAGAAACATTCATGCTTTAATATTCCATTTCTTATGAATACAACTGTAAAGTCATCTGGTAGGTTGTAATGGTGAAACCTGGAGTGGTTTACCACCGATGAGCTATCCTACCCCTAATAATTTAAGAAATTCCGTAGAGATATTAGGCATCTAGACAACATCCTACGAACGAATAGAGGAATGAGCGTAAACCGCTTTCAAGATTCAGGTTAAAAAAACTTATTGATTGAGGTGAACCCCACCAGCGAATGCAAGTAACAAATAGGGATATACAGAAACTTTTAAATGCAAAACAACAGAACAGCTGTAGCCATATAGCGTACTTGAAGTTCAAGCAACCCACCTAGATTATCACGGCAGTGTGCTTGGGATAAGTGGTGGTGTCTTGTCCACTCCATAGAAAGGAGGGATGCCATTGCCCCGTAGGTCAGCCACATTTCAGAGTTTCCTGTTCAAGGATACCGTAGCGGCTCGGGGCTCACGACACCGTACTTCGCCCTACAGGGTAGGGATAAGTAACATGGTGATAATAAAATGCTAAGGGAAACTGTGCTGTAATATTTTATTTACAGTACTGGGCCTATGTACACTAGCGCCTTATTTACAGGGTGTATGTACAATACTGTACAATTAGTTGTCGGTGGTGCTAGAAGTCAGATGAGGGGGCGGCTGAGGGTGCCGGCGGGCTGGTAGCAACAAAGGCCGGCAGGGGGGGCGGAACCTGGGGGATACAGGGGGCCCAGGGGGCTCGCCAGGGCCAGGCATCTGTGACACCGGCCAGACATTGAACAAGGCTGCAAGTAGGAACTTGTACTACATCTATAGTATTTATTTTAACGAAAATATATCCTATAAATTGTATGAGGAATCAACCAACCCCTAGTTTGTTCAATAGAGTATTGTAATATGGGTAATTCACTGTATGACAAGATATCCGAGAGGCAGGAGGATGGCCCACATGTTTGTGGGGGAGAACAGGCGCCAGGACGACATTCTAATGTTGGGGGGAGCAGGACAGTGGGGAGAGATAACGGCGGTGACAACAGACGCGACAAGGTGGCTACGGAAAGTGGGCTCCGGGCGTGTGGCCGTATGGACTGACCGGGAAGACGGTGACGAGGAGGATCCCTCTGGTGGCGGACAATGGAGGCATCTACTGTATATAGTTACTAATCTACTCTTTAAAGCTCTTATAATAAATATACCGTACTAAGCTGTATCCACACCACATTGTTTTCTTAGGAACCTTGTATGCAAATATCGACGACTGAGAAGCGTCGTAACAGTATTTAACACTTTTAATCAACATTGTCATCTGTTATGAAAATTCCGAACTATTATAGACGCGTATGAATCTTTTTAAAATTAAACAATTACAACTGTCCTTACTGTACCCATTCCAAGGGTCTAACATCAGTATCATATAAAATGAAAATCGAAAAATACAATATAACAGTGGTATGGTAGATTAAACTGGCAAAACCGCTGGGAGGGTTCAACACTACTGAGCCAGGCCCTCCCATTTTTTTTTCATTGCAGTAAGGGTAGTAGAAATTGTTTAATTTTAAAAAGAATCATAGACGTCTATAATAGTTTCGAATTTTCATAACAGATGGCGCGCTAATGCATCATAATATAAATTTCCATCTGTATTGAGCTAGTCTACAATTTTTTTAGATTTCTGTGTGTGGTCTGGAAATATATTCAAATTAAAGACAAAATTTTAAATTAAATATTGAAATTAAAATTAGTTCATTTACAACCACATCGACCACCTAGTTGACTAATGTTTTGTCAACTTACATTGTCATCGAGTTTAAGCAAGTGTATCAAATTTCAGACTTCTCGGTGTTCTGTAAGTATATTAAAATTTTATTACAAGATTTTTGAACAAACAGATCTTCAGACAGAAGATTAGTAATCTCAATAAAATCTTCTAAAAAGAAAAAAAACCTCTTTTATTTCTCAAACGTAACATTTTAAAGAGAATTCAAAGAATTATGGAGAGAAACCTATTTTTAAAAAAGATTTTTCAATGAGCTAGAATGCTAAATTTCTTTTAGAAATTGCAAAATGAATTATTTAGAAACCACCTAACTTTATATGTAAATATTTAAAGTGGAAAATTTATAATTGCTGACACGCCGCTAAATGTTAAACAAGGGGCATGCCCTAGACTTCTAATAACAATTAACACCCCCCACCGTTCCACGCAACCCTGGAGCCTCTATAATTACCCCCGGGATCCACGGTAGCACCATCTTACAGCTCAAGATATCCTTGAGGAAATCTTAGATTGCAAGCTGTGGATTCTACTTATCTTACATAGCGTGCTCACTTTTATAATCCCTAGAATTCATCAAATTGTGCCGTTTTTATTCCGGGAATACTCTGAGAGAGAATATTGTTTTACGGGCTACTAACCAAAGTGTGTGATTTTTTTAACCCAAAAATGGATGTAACAAGCAGACAAACCGCAATTCTCTATATCAAAGTACCAAGGTACTGCACGCCAACAAGGTTGTTCGAAAAAGGTTAGCTTCCCCAGGCCAGGGAAAATAAGAGAGAGGCAGAAAAAAAAAAGACAAAGTGGGATTCGATCCTGGGTCAAAAAGATGGAGATGCTAGGTAAGCAATACCCTGAGAAGTTTCATGAATGACTCCAAGACTGACGTACCTATAAATAGACTAATAAAGTTCCAATAACATTATATACAAACACATATGCTATGATACACTAGCGCGCCATCTGTTATGCAAATTCGAAACTATTTTAGACGTGTATGATTCTTTTTGAAATTAAACAATTTTTACTGCCCTTATTGCAATGGAAAAATTAATGCGAGGGTCTTGGCTCATCAGTGGTGAACCCTCCCAGGTAGATTAAACTGGCGAAACCGCTGGGAGGGTTCACCACTGATGAGCCAGGCCCTCCCATTAATTTTTCCATATTGCATTAAGGGCAGTAGAAATTGTGTAATTTCAAAAAGAATATTTCGCGTCTAAAATAGTTTCGAATTTTCAAATACATAGGTATCATATGTATTCACGCCTACTTAATCATTCAATTACATGGTAAAGAGTTTAATTAGCTTAGTTGTGGCTGTAGTGTGATCTAGACTGGTTCGTTGAGTGGTATTCGTTTAGCAATGTTGTGTATTTACATAGAAATTGCAAAATGAATGTGTAGCATTTAGTAAAGGCATAGTAATGCATCTATTATTAGCTCACAAATGCAATCAAACAATGTAATTCTATAACTTGGCTCACCTGCTGATTGATTGGCCACCCTTGATATAAAACATCAGAGATTAAATCATTCTTCTATAAGAATTCCGTTATAGTTTTACCAAGGTTACTAATATTACCAAGGTTGTCCTAAAAGTTCGTAAACACTTGCAAAATATAAATCATAATATTGTTTCGGAAAATAGAGAAATCCATAAATAAATATTTAAATAAAAAGGCATATATTAGTAAAATAAATTATATTTTGATCCAATATATGGCTTTTTATTTAAAAATCATAATATGTTTACGAACTTTTAGGACAACCTTGTAATTCTGTAACTTGGTCCAACTGCTGATTGGCCACCCTTGATATAGAACATCAGAGATTAAATCATTCTTCTATAAGAATTCTGTTATAATGTTACGAATATTACCAAGGTTGTTCCAAAAGTTCGTAAACACTTGCAAAATATAAATCATAATATGTTTACGAACTTCTGAGATAACCTTATACATTAGAAGTTCGTACGCAGAACAGGTGCAATGGTCTGAATCTTCCCGTTTTGTGCAGATAGAGAGAATCGGTTGGATTGTTTCCCCAATGATGATGCTTGTCTTTGTTGAAAGAGAAAGAAGTGTCAACCAATCAGAACAGAAAGCAAACGTTCCCAGAACAGCCAATACGTGGTCGATATAGCGTCATCAAAGACCGTCAATCAGAGCCGATTCACCTGCCGACCACATTAATATTAAGTGGTCCTAATCCGGCCTCTGATTGGGTAATTAATTGTGCTTGGGTAGCCAATCATCATTTTCCGAGCCCCGCCGGCCGAGATAGATGCAATTAGGCAGACCTGGATGATGACCTGGAAAAGTAGATTAGCTCAAGTCAGGAAAGGCTTAGCGCCAATCTTCTTGGGCGTGGGGCCATTTCTTGGCTGTCAGACTTCATCATCACACTGGTGTCCTTTTTACATATTGGCTGTGATCATTTTACATAGCGTTCTTTTCACACAGCCTACATTGTATATACATCTCTATTGATACATGGTGATGTTTACTCACACAACAAAACAACTTTTCTTTCTTTACTTCTTACGTCTCAGCGACTCTCCAACAGAGTTTACCGCTAGAATTCTAAAGAGTACAGCCATATATGTACGAAGTACCGCAGTCTGTGTGTGCGATACAATATACACTTACGAATCACAACAACAACAAATAAACAAAGGGAAGCAAAGAGAGGTCCATAACTGGGAAATTAAGAAAAGGATTTGGTTCTGGTGTTGAAATGATAATTATATTTACACATTTTTAACCAGTAGAAATCATTTTCTCAATATGGTTATAGGTGCTTCTATTTTCTGATTATAATACTTCAACGGCCTTCAATATTTGCACAAGTCCAGACCCATCATCGAATACCTGGAAACTTGTATTTATAGAACCAAACTGCTTTCTACATCCGTAGAAATGTGCACTTACAGTAAAGTTAGTCAAACCGTGGATGGGCTATTTACTAGAAACTATACTCTAAATGTAAATAAAACATTTATACCAATAATCTCTACGAGCATCACACCAAAATATGAACGGTTATACGATTTTACAGTAGAACCTCCCTGTAAAAGAGCACCTAATTGCAAAGCCAAAGTGTCCTTTAGGGAGAGGTGTCCTCTAACCAGAGAGTTGTTAAATCGTAAAAATGATAATTTTGCAAATGACAACTGTCCTTTGTAGAGAGATGTCTTCTAGCGCGAGTGTCCTCTCATGGAGGTTCTACTGTACAAAAACCATTACGTACCACGATGTATACCGTAGTTTACAATAGTTGTGGCGAGCTGACAAATTTGAGTGCACTTTTGGATTGGAAAAGGTAACAGTACGTTACCAATGGACACTGAAACCAGCAATTGTGGATTTCAAAAAAGGAAAAACGATGGTCCTCTGGTCCTGTGTGAGTCATGAGTATTTCTACATGGAACAGGCGATGGTCTTCAGCCGCGAGAGATGGCTTGGCCAGAAGGAATACAAAAAGGTCCTGGAACTTCTAAACTACTTATCCTCTAAAAACTTTTTCAACATTTCTCACGAAGACTGTAAACCTGTTGATAGCATTTGATAAAGAAAACCTATATTTAAAAAAGAATTGAGTGCATTTAATAGATGCATTATTATTTATTTATTTTAAGAGAGAGGAGTACTCTTTGTTTTTGTTTTATATGAATGTCATCCTCCTGAATTTTTATAATATAATTTAAGAAAAAATTCTCAATAAAGTTCAAGTCGTTTAATGCCTGAATTGGCGACAGTGTTGGAGTGAATATTGTATTGCGATATCCCGTCCTCTCTCCAGACATGGCTGTTCGGTGTCGGCCTCCATCCCGAGGCAATAATTATCACCAGTGTGGCGAAGGCTACCATCTACAAGTACATCTTGGTCTTGAGGTGGGTAACACCAGCCTTCACATCGACCTGCCCATTCTGTGGGGAAAAACTCTCGCAGTCCATCGGTGGTGGAGTCTTTCCCGCGGTGGGCGCCACCAATAAAGACTTTGTATATATTATATATATATATATATGCATATTTATCAATTATATTTTTATTTTATTTATTTTATCCATTCATATCTATTATTATTTATCCTTATTTATATATATTCCTATATATTCATTAATATATTTAACCTTATATAACCTTATATAAACGATATAATAAAATTATTTTCAATCCCTCAATCTCTCTCTCTCTCTCTGTATAAAATATATTATATACATTATAGTATTTCATTTAACAACATACCAATAAAGACAACGAAATATTCCTTCCACAATCATATAAAGAGAAATGGTTAAGAAACCACGGTATGTCTTGGCCTTCCCTAATAGTTAGTATTGGAAGATATACCTGTTGTTGTTGTGTTTCTTATTTTTAATACTGACGATAGTAATTGAATAAGTATTTTCATCTGGTCGAGGTGGACTTTTGATACTAAAGAGAAGTCACAATGGAGTCATAGTACTAAAACATTGTTTATAACTCGATAAATATGTTTGTATCCAATATTAGCCTTTACATATATAGGTATCCTTTTTTAAAAAACTAATTTATTATATCCACATTAACCATTGAATCATTTGTTCATAGGAACTAATGTATTATAAGCTAATAGGTTCAATTAATTAATTGAATTATTCTTATAAGCCTCGACACTTTCCCTTTCCTGTACTCATGGTGTAAGTGTACTTATCAATGTATGGATGTCACATTAACTCGTGTGACAAAATGACACTTTTGGAATGTCTTCTGAAAATATTATAGCGTCTTATTATTCCAGCGTCCGGTGCAAGATGTCTCAAGCAGGTACTCCAGAGCTGGCTAGCCTTCTGAACTTCCAAGTTTAAGGATCGACACGAAGGTCATCATGTGGATTTAGCTACGAGCAACAAGGTAGGACTGGTTTTACTAAGAATTCTGACCAAGAAATATATTTTTCTAAGTTTAAGATGCGTGGAGCTGTCTCGAAGCTGAAACGATGCGTTCTCAAGAGTGTGGGAAACGAGGAATTATGCTCTTTGGTAACAACCAGTTAAATCCCGCTATAGAAAAGGAGGGCGAGTCCTTGAAAATCTGAATCAATTCAAAATGAAGAAGCGGATTGGAGTTTCTTTTAATACAAGAAGGTGGGCAGAATTTGAAAACAAGTACGTAGCTGTGACACTGGTTGTCTCTACTGTTTGACATCAACTATGTCACACGGCAGGACTGTGCCACATGTACGCAGGTGTACGAGACCAAGGATATGTACTATATATGTATCATATCACACTGCAGGCTATTCGAGAATACTACAAGTAACACTTGGATATATGAGGACAAGTACGTAGGTGTGTGACACCAAGAGGACACCAACCTGCGTCTGCCCACCTGTACTGCTGGTCCATCTGGGCCTTCTCTATACGTTTGTCCTTGGCTCGCCGGTTCTGGAACCAGATCTTGATCTGTGTTTCCGTCAGGTCCAGAGACTCCGCCAGCTCGAATCGGCGCGGCCGGCTGATGTACTCGTTGCGGTGATACTCCATCTCCAGACGTAGGGTCTGCTCGCTGGTGAACGTCGTGCGTTGTCGCCGCTGACGGCCGTCCTTGCGCCTCCTTCGGTGGACTGCACAGACAAGTGTTAGGTTGGTTGGCTTATATTTTACAGGACATTATTTTATTCCTGGGGGATCGGTGGAAGGGTGGTCTAAACTATTGGTTTTCGACCACTACGACCCGGGTTCGATTCCCGCATTGGGCACTTTTTTTCTTATCTAAAAAATAATGCTCCAATGTCCCCCGATTCTTCCAAAAGTCCAACCCCACCAGCGAGTGCAAGTAACAAAACGGGGCTCTGGCACATTTTTAAGTGCAGATGTCGAACTGTTTTTCACATACGTAGACATGTGGTGCACTTACAGTAAAAGCAGTCGCTAACTACCCACCATGATTATCATGGCCTGTACCACGTGTAATAGGAATAAGAAGAAAAAACGTTATTCCTATACTCAATGTTAAATGGCTGCCCTATACCTAATGACTCTTCTTTCTCTGACACATAGAGAAGAGACGTAAATTCTGCATCATTCCTAGCATACGTGATAAACGGAACCGATGAAACTGGCGTCACGTCGTTGTACAACTTTTCAGAATTTGATTAATCTAACTTTCCTCGATGTTAACATTGTGTTACGTAGAGTTTGCGTACAATACGCTGTATTACAGCAAAATGATAAGTGCTGAAGTCAACAATTTCTCGGGGCTCTGGCACATTTGTAAATGCAAAGTCTAACTGCTTTTCACATGTGTAGACATGTGGTGCACTTACAGTAAAAGCAGTCGCCTTCTTCTACCCACCATGATTGGTGATGGTCTGTACCACGTGTACTAGGGATAGGCAAAAGAAAATTCTCGTTTGTCATGTGAGTAGTGTAAGTTAGATTCTGTATTTATAATCGAAAACTTCCCAAGAAGTTTCAAACCTAGTCTAGCACATCTAAGATTGTTCTTCGCAAATTTATAGTCCCCTAATTCCAACAGCTGATGTTGCGCAGCTAGGTAAATATGTCCAGCCCAGTGCCGATTTGTAAGTTTCCAAAACTAGTGTCGGTGGTAGAGTGATCGATCTAAAATTTCTAACAAGTAAATCTACTGACAATGTGTTTATCTCCAATAATAGCAACGAATATTATCTCACAGACCTTACTTCCAATAATATTGAAAAGAAACACATTGACAGTAAATATATTTGTAACAAATTTTATCGATAGATGCCAATTAACTTCATAAACGTAATAGATATCTGTTTGCACCAAGAAGATCAAGAGAAGCTTCAATGCATAGCTTTAGACCATTGCGTTGATGTATTGCTTACACAGGAAGGTACAGTAGGGGGCTGCATTACATAGGAAGGTACAGAAAGCCTACCGATGGTAGTACAGTAGGTATATAGTACACAGGGAACTACAGCATGGCTACAGTACAGTAAGTATGCAGTACACAGGGAAGGTACAGAAATCCTACAGATGACAGTACAGAACTAGCAGAACACAGAGAAGTAAAGTAAGTATACAGTACTAGAAGCACACAGGGAAGGTACAGCAGGGTTCAGTACAGTACTAGCAGTACACAGGGAAGTACAGCAGGACTACAGATGGCAGTACAGTGAGTATACAGTACTAGAAGCACACAGGGAAGTACAGCAGGGCTACAGTACAGTACTAGAAGCACACAGGGAAGTACAGCAGGGCTACAGTACAGTACTAGAAGCACACAGGGAAGTACACCAAGGCTACAGATGGCAGTACAGATGCTGCAGAGACGTTGATGGATGCCGAGCGTGTCCGGTCTCCCAGTTAATAAACATGTAAATCTGATGAGGGCTAATTGCCCCCGTAGTAATTATGTGATTAGCCATTAATTGCCTACAGCGGTGGGCTGATTAAATCCTGTATTATTGCCTCGGTACTAATGTTTATTTGGATTGCGCCAGTTGGTGTCAGCGTGTCCTTCCAATTGAACAACCTGCTGTTTAATTTATTGTAGGAAAATCTCTCTGGTAGAGGCTTATTTGGATTGCTTCATTCATCTACACTAAATTATTCGCCTTCCTACCTTTCCAAAAAATTTCATTATCATCCAATATTTTTTAAAAAGGCCTATGAATTTTTCGAATTGTTAAATATTTCTTGGATTTACGAAATTATCAAATTAGATATTTGAAATCTAAATATTTAATTTTTAAAAAGGTAAATGATATTTCAATATGAATTAATGTATAATAGATTTGAAGAGTAAATTTTTGTGTCAACTCTATTTTAAAATTCGCCTAATTTGATAGATAAAAATGTACGTGCCATCGGCCAAAGAGACAAATATTCATTTAAATGTAAGAGCAGAGAAGAGACATATATTGGAAGAAAAAAGTTCACTTTTAGATTATTTCATTCTATTTGATTGAAGAATATCTGGTTCGTTGCCCTAGTATATATTTTTTGGACAAGCTCATGACGTGTCAAAGCCGATTTGAATGTTCCGTTGTTAAATCTTGCTGTTAAACGATTTAAATATTTATTGATATATTCATAATATTTACCTCAAAAATAATAATATAAACTTATCTTACTCATTAAATTTCTCATTTATTCTTCATTATTTTTTAGTTATGTATATATGTACAATATAACAGACATAGCGATTCAGAGCTTAAACTAAAACTCTCACCTAAAATACCATCAAAATTAACCCCTATTTAACGATTTTGATTTCCTCAATTCTATAATCCTTTCTGCGTAAGTCTCCTATTTATAAATATTAACCATTGTCAAATATGGTCGGTGTAGGTTATCTCAAAATACGTTCATCGATATTATAATGTATAATACCAGCCGAGAGAGTATTGTCATGTATAATATTATAGCAAAGTACTTTTATTATATTTTATATAAAGATTATTTATTTTTGATATTTATATTATTTATATTTTGCTATTCTGTAAACTTTCCTCATTGCTTATCTTATAAATGTTGATATGGCCTGTACCTTAAATAAATTGCTGTGTCATCCTGAAGTTTGTCTTTCCTGATTTTCCGCGTTACAATATCATCAATGTTGTTATTTCTTAATATGATTTATATGGCATTCTACTGCCCTTATGCCATAACTAAGAATACAAATCTGCAATATCGCGCGCGCACATAGTGATACAATCGTTCATAATTAGAGATCTAAAATGGATTAAATTAGTTGAAAGAGTTCATCAGAGATGAACTAAGTCCTCACATTATATTTTTCATTGGAGGTAGTATAGAGTGTGTTATATTCGTGCCTATTGGTTTAATTTATAATGTCAACAATGTTGTCAATTTTCAGTACTTCAACAATAATGTTATTTTAATCTCAAGAGAAAGTATAATTTTAATTTATAATATCATCAATAATGTAAATTTTCAATATCAAAAATGATAAAAAAATAAATAAATAAAAAAAACTTTTCTTATCTTTAAAATGCAAGTGTCCCTAGGGGGACATAGCGCTCTAAGTCGAAATAAAGAATAAAAATTCAAAAGACGTCTTTTGAATTTATTCGGAACAATTTAACAGTAGTACATTATATAATCATGGAAAACAATGTGCATAGCGATAAATATTTATCTAATTTATATATATTGCATCAAACGAAACAATAATCTAGTGTGTGGCTGTATATAAAAATTGCAATATAAATATAAGTGCAATAAAACTGGCCAATCGACGTTCCATCACTATAACCTGCCGATATTGGCCAAAACACCTGCAGGCGGTGATGGGAAAGATGGATGGCAAAATGCTTCCAAAATAATTGAGCACCAGCTAGCGGCTGGGTAGAGTGTATTTGGGGTTTAAGAACTTATTCAGAAAACTAGAAAATGTTAATTCGATGGGTGATACAAGAAAAATTTAGAATTATATTCAAAATAACATTTATTCATTCAAAATACTGTGCTTACAGAAAAGTTGATACCCAATTATTGAAGATTTCGTTTATATTTTCAATGTAAATGCTATGGTCGTCTGATTTTTATATTGCCACGTAGAAAATTAGGGAAGACAAACTTCGGGATGAGACAACAATTTATTTCAGGCAAGAACAAACTATGAGTGATAAACAAAAGATAAGCAAAAGAGGGAAGTGTACAGAGTATAGAAAAATATAAACATAAAAATAATACTCTGCTAAAAAAATAATAAATACTTTGTTACAATATTTTATCATATTTTGCTAGCAGAGAAGAACGCTTTTTAATTGATGAACTAGGGCAGAGATCAGCAACCTTTTGAATCAGAAGGGTCGAAAATTACAATTTACAAAATTTCAAAGTTTTTAAAGTGCGACAAAAGTTTTCTTGCCAACAATAAATAGTATTTGCATATGTAAAGTATTTATACAAGTACTACACGTAGCTTCACATCCAAAGAGTCACATGTGGCTCCCTAGTCGCAGGTTACCGACCCCTGAGCTAGGGTAACATTTAAAATCTACGGTAATCTGGCGAAAACAAACATTTTCAAAGATATTTAAATAAGGAATAAGCATTTCCTTTTGTAATATTCTCTCTCTAAGCAATTATAGAACCTCCCTTGAGGTAGACTACCCTGAAAAGCATTGATATTATTGATAATGTTAGATAATTTTAGAAATCAGAAAACTGGTCGCTCAAGGAGGTGTTTAATAATCTTAAATGAAGCTCATGATAGGTTCTACAATGAGATTATAAAAATAATTTGCAAAAGAAGCGATAATCAAACGTATTATGAATATGCACTTAGTCACATTGCCTCTATTGTTGCCAAGTTAGAATAGAATATCCTTTTTAACATTTATTTTCATTGAAAATATAATTTAACTTCAGAAATGTGTGATTTTATCTTCAGTACTTACACATGTGAAAGATCTAATACGCCAATCACCACATAAATTGTTCTTTTTGATGAGAATGGAAAGAAGTGGAGAATTTGACCAATGGAATTCTTGAAGAAATCTCTCGGTGGGAATCAACCGTTTAAATTGGAATTTTATATTAAAATCTGTTCACTCATAGAGAACACGTCATCTCATTCATTCCTCTTTTTCCCATTTCACGCCTCGATGATTGAGTTGCGATTAAAACTTTGGGAAAATTGAAATTAAATTGGAACTTCGGCTGGGGCCAAATTGAATGTTTCGTCCATCGCAGAGAAATCCCTGGTGACCACTTCTTCACTGAAGTCTCCAATTTTCAGTTTACATCTTGTTTACCTTCTTCAATTTACGATAAAATAATGGTATGGCATCTTCATTCTTTATTACCGATTTAATAGGAGTACAGACATCGTTATCAGGTAGGCCATCTCCACAACAGAAGTTGACCATCCATAGCGTGACATAGAAACTGTATAAGGGCAACTTGAACTTGAATTGTTTACTTTCTTCAATTTACGATAAAATAATGGTATGGCATCTTCACTCTTTATTACCGATTTAATAGGAGTACAGACATCGTTATCAGGTAGGCCATCTCCACAACAGAAGTTGACCATCCATAGCATGACTTAGAAACTGTATAAGGGCAACTTGAACTTGAATTGTTTACTTTCTTCAATTTATGATAAAATAATGATATGACATATCTCCGCTCTTTATTACAGATTTAATAGGGGTACACACATTGTTATCAGGTAGGACATCTCCATTACAGAAGTTGACCATCCATAGCGTGACTTAGAAACTGTATAATACTTTCAAATTTTCAAAACTGTATATGGGCTACTTAAGCGAAATACAGGTTTGTACTTGAAATATAAATGCAAATAATATTATAATTAAATCAAATATATATTTTTTTAATATGCAAAGTTTCTTTTATTCAGATATTGGGAGGCAAGATTTCACGTGGTCGAGCTTCATCAGGCCACTGGCTCCGCAAAGGTGTGCAACATCCATACAATAGAGATTCACAGAAATACATTTTCCAAAAATAAAATATAAAAATAGTTTCCAGTTGTAGAGGATTAGGGGGACAATGGGGGGTGGGGTTATCTGTGTTGAATATGCTGGAACTGTTGTTGCATTTGAGGAGCCAGTGGCCTGATGAAGCTCGACCACGTGAAAGCTTGCCTCCAATTTCTGAATAAAGAAACTTTGCAAATATTTTTATATTGTAACAAAGTATTTATTATTTTATTAGCAGAATATTATTTTTATGCTTATATTTTGCTATTCTGTACAATTTCCTCTTTTGCTTATCTTTTGTTTATCCCTCATAGTTTGATCTTGCCTGAAATAAATTGTTGTCTCATCCCGAAGTTGGTCTTCCCTAATTTTCCAAATGGCAATATTTATCTGATTCAATTAAAATGCAGATTTGCTCTCATTATTTTTTAAGTGATCTGCCCATCCAGGCTATGACTACTTCATCTCCCCTGGTAGTAAACTAGAAGTTCTTCTTAATAAACTATCAGTTCTGACGAAGTATCTTATTACATTTATAAACTCGAATCTCCACAAGTTATCCATATAATAGGAAGTTTACCACACTTCATTTTTTTTTGTTTAAATGTATTGAAGATTACTAAAATATCTTTCTTTTACTAATTCGAAAATTGTGACAATTTTATTCGTGCTATGCTGAGACTATTTAATTTTATCCATAATTATGTGAAAGTTACAGCAATTTTATTTTGTTTATTCTCTAGAATATTACAAAAAAAAAGTATTTTGTGGAGACTGCTGAAATTTTATTCGCGGTGTACAAAATTCTTGTAACTTTATCCATATTAAACAAAATTTACTGTAGCACAGCATTTCTATTAATTTTATTACAAAGCCAACCAGAATATCTATATTATAAATTCTAACTACCACAATTTGATTCGTGTTAAATTAAAACAGAGACAATTAGATTCGTCTTAATGAAAACTTCTATATCTACCCGCATTATGCTAAAACGACACAATTGGATTCGTCTTACAGAAAACTATGCTATTTCTACCCGCATTATGCTAAAACAAGCACAATTGGATTCATATTACAGAAAACTACGCTATTTCTACCCGCATAATGCTAAAACAGACACAATTGGATTCATATTACAAAAAACTACGCTATTTCTACCCGCATAATGCTAAAACAGACACAATTGGATTCATATTACAGAAAACTACACTATTTCTACCCGCTTAATGCTAAAACAGACACAATTGGATTCATATTACAAAAAACTACGGTATTTCTACCCGCATTATGCTAAAACAGACACAATTGGATTCATATTACAGAAAACTACGCTATTTCTACCCGCATAATGCTAAAACAGACACAATTGGATTCATATTACAAAAAACTACGGTATTTCTACCCGCATTATGCTAAAACAGACAAAATTGGATTCATATTACAGAAAACTACGTTATTTCTACCCGCATTATGCTAAAACAGACATAATTGGATTCGTCTAACAGAAACGATGCTATTTCTACCCGCATTATACTAAAACAGACACAATTGGATTCTTCTTACAAAAAAGAACGCACACATTATCTCAATTTTACCCGCATTATACCAATACCGCCCCAATTGGATTGATTGAAGTGAAACTTGCTACTTAGAACTCACAGAAGTTGAGTACTCCTAGTTGAGTATCCAGAGAAAGGGGATATGTAAATATGTAACGTTCTATCCCAGGTGTAGGTAAGCGGCCGAGGTAGGGAAGGGGATATGCGAATTAATTTGGAAGTGCGCAGGGGTAGGATGATGGATAAACACCAATTTGAGGGGAACAATAGGTGAAGGGGGCAATAAATACTGCTCCATTTTTGGGGAGAAATTAATAAAACAAATGCGAGGGAATAAATCAGAACACTCAGGGCCACCACCTGTTCCTTTGTTCGGGGGCGAGGGGGCACTAATTGGTGGGCCTGGGTAATTGACCCGCTAACCGCTTTTAATTGACAGTAGCGGTGTCGTTGCTGGGAGTACTCTTGCAGCCGTTGGGGGCCATTGGTGTTCTCGTGGCATCGATGTCGCTTCTTTCAAACTCTTTGTGCCAAAAGGCACCTTAGTTGTTGGAGGACAATTTGTGAGCATGGGGCATCGATATCGCTTATGACAAACCCTATATGGTAAGGGAACCTAAATTTCGCTTTTTAGGGGATCCTTTATGCCCAGAAAATGTCGGTTTTTTTTTTTGCTGAAAGACCCTTTATGTAGTCAAAACACTTTATTTCAGCTATATATCTTTAGGATTATTTACTTTGGATACGGCATATAACGGAATTGTTTAAGATTCTTTGGTCACATCGAGCGACGCAGAGGAATGGAGTACATCATACTGACCGGAAAGACGTCTGGGTGACGTATACCTGGACGCCCGCCGACATGCTTCGTGGACCAATTAAAGGAACTCACTGGCTTAACAGTCGCCGAGATGGTACATCGAGTTCAAGACAGAGATGGCTGGTGTCGCATCGTGTTTGGGATGTAATACATACAATACAACGTTCGATCGTGAATAAAATGATTTATGTCATGTATTCTGTAAGACACGTTGTTGGTAGGTGACATGGTGAGAATCCATTTATGGTTTAGGAATGTCAGCATCTTCCAGCAGTTTTCTAGATCATGCACCTGTATGTCTGATCTAGTTCTTCCTGACTATGGTCGATCATTCACGGATAATTAGTCCTAATAAACATGGAGTAGTTAGAGCGTTCTAAAAACAAGCACTATACAGCTAAACAATCTCATCGTTAAGAGTAATTATCGGATGTTTGGCGCCACACATGGTTTCAATAAATCAGGGAAACCCCTCAGAGCGCAACTCCTTTTAAATTAATTAGGCAACGAGCTCTCTTTTTAAAATCTCTCCCAAATTAATGTTTGCCTCTTGCCTCATTTTTCTCTCGGCATGCTTTTTACCTCCAACCAATTGATTAATAGCTTAATTAATATTATAATTACGGTTATTTAAATTAGTTTGATTAATTGCGAAGATTTTTCCCTTTTTAAAATACACCAATTAACAAAACATTGCGCTTTCTGAAAGTTTAGCACTGGCTGCTGAGGATTGGGCCAAGCTGATGGGCTCCAAGATGTCTGGTATTTGGGAACATCACGTTATTGATCCAAGTTCGAATCCTTCTTCGGCCGAGATATATCCTGACCTCCATCTTGGTTTTGCAAACTTCTCTGGTTCCTTTTCCCACATTCTTAGAACAAAATCTTAAATATTTCTCTTATTTTATTCTTTATTCTTATAAAACCTCAAATATATTTCCCTCATTTTATTCCTTAGGGCAAAATATAATATATGTAAAATCTTAAATATTTCTCTCAATTTATTCTTTAGGAGAAAATCTCTGATATTTCCCTCATTCTTTAGGGCAAAATCTCATATATTTGTCTCATTTTATTCTTTATGGCAAAACACAGGGGTCACACAGGTATTCGAGGAGATCACCAGACACGGACACAGAGAACACTTTAAGTGTCTCCACACAATAATCCTCACTGGCGCTTCATGCATTCCCTTAGCCCCCTCTTATATACAAACATGGCCACATTGTCCAATGAGAAGACGTGAGAGATCGGTTCACGCAACAAACGAAAACAACATTCTACCCACTAAATACTGAGAAAAACTGCTTATGTTTGTCAATATAATTTGACATAGCAAGGGACAGTTGCACCAAGAACAGCAACAGAAAAGTACAGAACGACCATCACCTGGACAGGCTACTGTATCCTCAGTCGGTAGCCCATCCGTGCCGGACGTGGGAACATCGCCACGCGCCCCTACCGGAAGTGAACGATGGCCCACAATTTGGACTTCCGGGGCGAGTAATGGCGTCTAACCACCGGGTGTAGCGCCCCCAGATGGCTCAAGTGGATCCTTCCTTTGTCAATCTTCTGGCATTTTGATGCGCTTTCGGCCATTGTTGAAACCATTTGTTGCCTAACAGGCTTTTTATCTTGCTGAGAGCTTTGTATTTATTTAGAGAATTAGACGTCTGTAATTCTAGTATCTCCTATATCCTTAGTTCTTCTAAAATCCTCAAGGAGTTCACTCTATGCATTAAATATCTATTTGATTATATACTTCTTCTTTATTTTCTCAGACTGGGTGAAGTAGAATGCGTCTGCCTTTGTCATTAAGACTGGGAGCACTACTCAGTGGCAGGCCGACTTAGCTCCAAATAAATGACCTCTCTGACAAGATTAACAGACGCCATGTGCAGCGGCTTCTAACATGGAGTACAAACGCTTCTGATATTGTATCCCTGGATCAGGAGACCTTACAGGGTACTATCAGCCGGGCCAGCTGAGCCCAGGTTTTTAAGTGAGCTTGTTACTGCTCCCCCTCCTCCTTTTTCATCCGGGCTTGAGACCGGCAAAGGTGGAGTTTGAATATATACTGAATATATGTAATTCATGGTTACTGTGTGTATTTCATGCCTACGGTATGGCTACTCTATACTCATGTCTATGCACTTTTTTATTAGACAGTCGCCCAAACGATTCCGGGATATAGCGAACCTTCTCTTATAACAAACCTAAAGTCCCCCAAGTTTATTCCTTTGAACATATTCTCGAGTTATAAAAACCTTCCTCGTATTAAATGCTTGCTTCCGTTGTTAAATCTTGCCGTTAAACAATTTAAATATTTATTGATATATTCATAATATTTATCTTAAAAATAATAATATAAACTTATATTATTCATTATATTTCACTTTTATATAGGGTTAGGTAGATGGAAGAACTCTACGACGTATCTCCCAAACAAACAAGCGGGAAGACGTCTGCGCTATGCCGGGAGGGTCGTTAGGAACCCAACATAAAAATTACCCAATCAGAGGGATCCGTAGCAGACGAGTATCGCTACATCCTCGCCTGCCTTTAAATAAATATTTTAATATCATTATTGCGTGCTTCGAGCGCACAACAAAAACTTTAAAAGTAATTTTAAAAATTTTTCACTTAATGAATAATCTATAGCCGCTCTCGGGGTAATTATGTGAGTTCCGACAGTTCACAGAGGGACCGCCCTCGCTAAAAACCGCCATTACTGCGCCAAATCCTGATTTTTAACGCCCACTTTGGAGGCGGTTGTAAATGACGAATTAAACATTTTAGTTTCAAAGTTCTGAGGAATTTTCTAGAAGAGAAACACAATTAGAGGAATTGCCTCGCATGGTGTTTTAGGGATCCTGCAAATTAAGATGGAGGAAGAAGGACTAGAGAAGATTACCTAATTAAAACAGAGCCTCATCAAACTCTTTCTCTCATAGGGATCATTAAGAAAGATAATTGGTTCGTTGTGTTCATACTGGTGCGACTTGGTGAGCATTACCACAGGTCTGTCTGTCTGGCCGGGCATATAAGGGATAGAGCAGACTCTGTATCTCTCGAACACTCAACAATTGATCAGGATAAACAAGACTTGAGAATGCCTAGATTATATAATGACTTATGTATGATCCATCAAAGCTTTGTGAATTCAGGTGAAACCATCACAGAGGGAGGTAGCAAAGAAAATGGAATCCACGAAATCTGCTCAGCATTGGTCAGAAGTTCCAATCCTTCTCCACGACAACTTCGCACGTATCACACGGTGAAATCTACGCGAGCTGGGCGCGATCACCCACCATACTCGCCCGACCTACCGCTTCTTACTCAAGAAATTTTTCAAAAACCAAGGCGAAAGATTCTTCAATGATTTCATAATCTGCAGAATACAGAATTTTATGTAATTGGAATTTTTAAAAATGTATCTTTCATTTGTATAATATAATGGTTTTTACTTTTCCTTCGTTCACTAAAGTCTAGTTTAAATTGAAATATTCTCTTTATCTCTCTTCGCCCTAAAATGTCATTAAATATCGAACACTATTTCTACGATAGCTCAATAGAAACATTAATATAATTTGATTTTTGATGAATGAAATTCTCGAATCTTTTTCAGAATTATAGATTAGATAATTTTTTATCCTTCCTGGAGTTGGCCTAGATCTTGTCGTCTTGATTTCACAGAAATGTTCGCTCCCAAGTTCCATGGATATGGTGTATAGTAGGCCTAGAGATTAATTTGGCGAAACCGCTGAGATGGTTCATTACTAATGCGATTTCTTTTTAAAATATATTTTATATTTTTAAAAACGTATTTCTTTCAATGTCCTGATTCGGCCATTGGTCATGTGTTCGTCAAAGCCCCAGTTCAGACTTACCAACTTCTAGAGTTCCATAATATTGTAGCAAAGTATTTATTATACTCTATGTACAGATTATTAATTTGTTGTTATTTATATTATTTATATTTTGTTACTCTGGAAACTTCCCTCATTGCTTAACTTGTATCTTATAAATGTTTATTTTGTTTGTGCCTTAAATAAATTGCTGTGTCATCCTGAAGTTTTTTTTTTGGGGGGGGGAGCGAGAAGTCCGACCACAACCCTGGACTCTTGGAATATTCGATCAAATTCTGGTCCACGGTGACTAATGTGGCAACGGCACTTAATTTCCAAGATAGTGGACATTGCTGCTGCTGTGATAGAGATACACGGGGACATCTGAGGCTCTTCATTGGACATGACAACAACAAAAAACATCCTGAAGTTTGTCTTTCCTGATTTTATACGTTAAAATCTATATATAAAAGGAGTTCAAACCGTATAGAAAAGGTCAGATAAAGTCTGAGTCAGTTCATAACAGCCGTTGCCTCTAATTATAGGTCGCGAGGCCATTGTTCCCTGCTGTATAGTTGAAGAAGTAAAATATAGTTAAACCTAATAGTTAGGTACCTAGTGGTGTCATTCCAACGAGCCCTAAAAAATGGTTGATTCGATTGTCGTGTAATTAGGTTGGGAGAATAAAAGATAATGGCGGGTTAATGGTACAGGTTCTAAATCTACCTGCCAATTTCCAATTGCCCAACGGCGAACCTACAGCACCTGTCCGGACAACCTGGGGAGACGTCGCTCAGGTAAGTCCTCTTGGTCGCTTTCTGCTGAGGATAGCGGCAGAGATAGGCCGATAGCTCTGGGATGTCGGCCACATGTGGACAGACCGTCAGTATATAAGATATCCAACACAATGGCATCAATAGACACATAGAAATTCCAGAAGTTTATAATAGATTTGTACAATAGCCCAACATATATAGAATTCTTCATTTTACAAAACAATCCTTGATGAATAAGAGTTTGTTATAATATTTGGTGAATTTGTATATAAAAGGAAAAACTCAAATATTAAGTATGTTATTTCATAATACAAACACTCGATAAAAATGATAAATAGATTCTATACGCATTTTAAAAATATGTAAATACAAGTTGTAGAGTTTTTTTGCTTATCCCTAGTACACGTGGTACAGGCCATGATAATCATGGTGGGTAGTTAGCGACTGCTTTTACTGTAAGCGCACCACATGTCTACACATGTGAAAAGCAGTAGTTGTAGAGTACAAGATATAAATGTTTACGGAAAAGCATTGCTCGATGCAAATATTTGAATGTAATTCTATTGTCCTATAAACCTATGTCCTTAGTTTTGTTTAAAACCATTTCTGAGATTCCACCTTTCAGTGCTGCGTATATAAGCAGAATCGTCCAATACAGTATCAGAGCTCTGAGAAGCGGTCTGGTAGATTAAATTAGCCGCTGGGAGGGTTCACCACTGATGAACCAAGCCCTCCCAATATATTTTTTCATCGCAGTAAGGACAGTAGAAGTTTGTATTGCATATAAAAGAAACATTCGTGCTTTAATTCTTTCATTTTATATATATATATAAATAATAGTTAAAGATTTGTTTTGTCACATACTCCTGTAGAAGGGTTTAAAATACCCGAAAGCTTGAAAGAATGTATAAATAAAGCCAGAAACTTATCCTGGGAAGCTGATTTTTTATTATTGCTTATATTTCATAGGATTCTATCTTTCAAAGATAATACCTGTTTGGCTCATTGAGAATCATGCTTTGTCAGTTGGAACATTTGTAATTAGAGAGAAACTTGTACTACGGTCTCTTGGAAACCTCGTAGAGGGATATAGAATGTTAGGATCGATTCTGGTCAAGTCAGGATGCTCTATATATATATTTATTTATTAATCAACCAGGCGCGATATTGAAATATTTACACCTATTACAGAGGAAACAAACAAAACAACAAACAAATTAAAACTTAGAATTAAATATGTACAAATTTACATGTATTATTCTACAGAGTTCATAAAATTTATATAGACAAAGTGGCTGATGTAAGAGAGTTAAATCATTTAGATCAAGAAACAATCGATGTCTCACTTCTGTAAAGTTCGGAAAGTCGTAGGTAAGGTGCAGGTTGTTCAATTTCTCCGCAGGAAAAATTTGGTGTTTCTGATAGACCTCCTTTTTTGTAAGTACAAATGTGTAAGTTTTGTGTAAGTACTTGTATTTCTGGCCGTGTGTTGTGACAAATATATTCTTCTAGGCCTAGATCCTTGGAGCATAGAGAAGTTATCCATTGTTTGAAGACAAAGGTGTATAGAGAGACAACTAATCATCCAAACACCGGAGAAAGAATATAATAGTTATGGTAATATAGTTCAGCTGAGCGAACAGTACTGGCTTGTAATGAAACAATTAGGCTAGAAGCGGTGATGGATCAGTTTGGATTGCGCGTCTTCCATCTTTCCCCCCATCAAAATTGCGCATGTATTATAAAACTTATTTAACTGGAAATTATATTTTTTGGGATAATGATGGAGTTGCCAGTTTTTGCGCTCGGCCCTTTAATTAGATCAACAGACCACGTGGTGGTATATCGATCCAAACCTCGTTTTTACGGTCTCGATTAAATTTCATTACGTAACGCCTTAATGGAAGCTGAGGATGTTATGGGGTGGATTTTGTTGGACACTGTTGTTGATTTTGTCGTGTCCAATGAAGAGCCTCAGATGTCTCCATGCATTTCTATCACAGCAACATCAATGTCCATAATCTTGGGTGTGTAAAGCTGCTGCTCTGGGTCCATGTCAATTTTCTGTTGTTGTTGTCGTGTCCAATGAAGAGCCTCAGATGTCTCCATACATCTCTATCACAGCAGCAGCAATGTCCTCTATCTTGGGTGTATAAAGCTGCTGTTCTGGGCCCATGCCAATTTTCTGCAAGGCTGTGGCCATTGCTGGGCATGAGAATGGACATTCTTAGTTTAAGGTTATTTGGGGGCTGTCAAA
>CP092868.1:100979798-101048414 GCA_030710605.1 Cordylochernes scorpioides
TAGGCCAACTCCAGGAAGGATCAGAAATTATTTAATCTATAATTCTGACAGAGAGATACGAGTCTTTCATTAAAAAAAAAATCAAATTAATGTTTCTATTGAGAAATTGCAGAAATAGTGTTCGATTTTTAATGACATTTTAGGGCGAAGAGAGATAAAGAGAATATTTCACTTTGAACTAAACTTTAGTGAACAAAGGAAGAGTAAAAACCATTATATTATACAAATGAAAGATACATTTTTTGATTCCAATTACATAAAATTCTGTATTCTGCAGATTATGAAATCATTGAAGAATCTTTCGCCATCACACCTTGGTTTTTGAAAAATTTCTTGAGTAAGAAGCGGTAGGTCGGGCGAGTATGGTGGGTGATCGCGCCCAGCTCGTGTAGATTTCACCGTGTGAGACGTGCGAAGTTGTCGTGGAGAAGGATTGGAACTTCTGACCAATGCTGAGCAGATTTCGTGGATTCCATTTTCTGTGCTACCTTCCTCTGTGATGGTTTCACCTGAATTCACAAAGCTTTGATGGATCATACATAAGTCATTATATAATCTAGGTGTTCTCAAATCTTGTTTGTTCAGATAAATCATTCAGTGTTTGAGTCATACAGAGTCTGCTCTATCCCTTATATGCCCGGCCAGATACACAGACAGACAGACCTGTGGTAATGCTCACCAAGTCGCACCAGTATGAACACAACGAACCAATTATCTTTCTTAATGATCCCTATGAGAGAAAGAGTTTGATGAGGCTCTGTTTTAATTAGGTAATCTTCTCTAGTCCTTCTTCCTCCATCTTAATTTGCAGGATCCCTAAAACACCATGCGAGGCAATTCCTCTAATTGTGTTTCTCTTCTAGAAAATTCCTCAGAACTTTGAAACTAAAATGTTTAATTCGTCATTTACAACCGCCTCCAAAGTGGGCGTTAAAAATCAGGATTTGGCGCAGTAATGGCGGTTTTTAGCGAGGGCGGTCCCTCTGTGAACTGTCGGAACTCACATAATTACCCCGAGAGCGGCTATAGATTATTCATTAAGTGAAAAATTTTTAAAATTACTTTTAAAGTTTTTGTTGTGCGCTCGAAGCACGCAATAATGATATTAAAATATTTATTTAAAGGCAGGCGAGGATGTAGCGATACTCGTCTGCTACGGATCCCTCTGATTGGGTAATTTTTATGTTGGGTTCCTAACGACCCTCCCGGCATAGCGCAGACGTCTTCCCGCTTGTTTGTTTGGGAGATACGTCGTAGAGTTCTTCCATCTATCTACCCCTATATAAAAGTGAAATATAATGAATAATAAGTTTATATTATTTTTTTTTAGGTAAATATTATGAATATATCAATAAATATTTAAATTGTTCAACGGCAATATTTAAAAACGGAACCAAGCATTTAATATGAGGAAGGTTTTATAACTCGAGTACATATTCAAAGGAATAGACTTTAGAGAGACTTTAGGTTTGTTTAAGAGAAGTTTCGATATATCACGGGATCGTTTGGGCGACAGTCTAATAAAAAAGTGCATAGACATGAGAATCGAGTAGCTATACTGTAGGCATAAAGTACACACAGTAACCATGAATAACATATATTCAGTATATAATCAAATTCCACCTTTGCCGGTCTGAAGCCCGGGTGAAAAAGGAGGAGGGGGAGCAGTAACAAGCTCACTAAAAACCTGGGCTCAGCTGGCCCGGCTGATAGTACCCTGTAAGGTCTCCTGATCCAGGGATACAGGATGAGAAGCGTTTGTACTCCATGTTAGGAGCGGCTGCACATGGCGTCTGTTACTCTTGTCAGAGAGGTCATTTCTTTGAAGCTAAGTCGGCCTGCCACTGAGTAGTGTTCCCAGTCTTAATGACAAAGGCAGACGCATTCTACTTCACCCAGGCATAGATAAGAAAGAAGAAGTATATAATCAAATAGATATTTAATGCATAGAGTGAACTCCTTGAGGATTTTAGAAGAACTAGAGGTATAAGAGATACTAGAATTACAAACGTATAATTCTATAAATAAATACATCGAGCAAGGCTCTCAGCAAGATAAAAAGCCTGTTAGGCAACAAATTGTTTCAACAATGGCCGAAAGCGCATCAAAATGCCAGAAGAATGACAAAGGAAGGATCCACTTGAGCCATCTGGGGGCGCTACACCCGGTGGTTAGACGCCATTACTCGCCCCGGAAGTCCAAATTGTGGGCCATCGTTCACTTCCGGTAGGGGCGCGTGGCGATGTTCCCACGTCAGGCACGGATGGGCTACCGACTGAGGATACAGTAGCCTTTCCAGGTGATGGCCGTTCTGTTCTTTTCTGTCGCCGTTCTTGGAGCAACTGTCCCTTGCTATGTCAAATTATGTTGACAAACTTAAGCAGCTTTTCTCAGTATTTAGTGGGTAGAATGTTGTTTTTGTTTATTAAGTGAACCGATCTCTCACGTCTTCTCATTGGACAACGTGGCCATGTTTGTATATAAGAGGGGGCTAAGGGAATGCATGAGGCGCCAGTGAGGATTATTGTGTGGAGACACTTAAAGTGTGCTCTGTGTGCTTTATCAGTGTCTGGTGATCTCCTCGCATACCTGTGTGACCCCTGTGTTTTACCATAAAGAATAAAATGAGACAAATATATGAGAGTTTGCCCTAAAGAATGAGGGAAATATCATAGATTTTCTCCAAAATAATAAATTGAGAGAAATATTTAAGATTTCGTCCTGAAGAATAGAATGAGGAAAATATCTAAGATTTTGTTCTAAAGAATATAATGAGGAAAATATATGAGATTTTGCCCTATGGAATAAAATGAGGGAAATATATTTGAGGTTTTATAAGAATAAGGAATAGAATGAGGGAAATATTTAAGATTTTGCCTTAAGAATAAAATAAGAGAAATATTTAAGATTTTGTTCTGAGAATGTGGGAAAAGGAACCAGAGAAGTTTGCAAAACCAAGATGGAGGTCAGGATATATCTCGGCCGAAGAAGGATTAGAACTTGGATCAATAACGTGATGTTCCCAAATACCAGACATCTTGGAGCCCATCAGCTTGGGCCAATCCTCAGCAGCCAGTGCTAAACTTTCAGAAAGCGCAATGTTTTGTTAATTGGTGTATTTTAAAAAGGGAAAAATCTTCGCAATTAATCAAACTAATTTAAATAACCGTAATTATAATATTAATTAAGCTATTAATCAATTGGTTGGAGGTAAAAAGCATGCCGAGAGAAAAATGAGGCAAGAGGCAAACATTAATTTGGGAGAGATTTTAAAAAGAGAGCCCGTTGCCTAATTAATTTAAAAGGAGTTGCGCTCTGAGGGGTTTCCCTGATTTATTGAAACCATGTGTGGCGCCAAACATCCGATAATTACTCTTAACGATGAGATTGTTTAGCTGTATAGTGCTTGTTTTTAGAACGCTCTAACTACTCTATGTTTTATTAGGACTAATTATCCGTGAAGAATGATCGACCATAGTCAGGAAGAACTAGATCAGTTATGCAGGTGCATGATCTAGAAGACTGCTGGAAGATGCTGACATTCCTTAACCATAAATGGGTTCTCACCATGTCACCTACCCACAACGTGTCTTATAGAATACATGACATGAATTATTTTATTCGCGCGCGCGCGCGATCGAACGTTGTACTGTACGTATTACATCCCAAACACGACACCAGCCATCTCTGTCTTGAGCTCGACGTACCATCTTGGCGACCGTCAAGCCGGTGAGTTCCTTTAATTGGTCCACGAAGCATGTCGGCGGGCGTCCAGGTATGTGTCGCCTAGACCTCTTTCCGGTCAGTATGGTGTACTCCATCCCCTTGCGTCGCGCGATGTGGCCGAAGAATTTCAAACAATTTCGTTGAATGCCGTATCCTAAGAAAATAATCCTAAAGATATATAGCTGAAATAAAGTGTTCTGACCACATAAAGGGTCTTTAGCAAAATATGTCATTTTCTGGGCCTAAAGGGTCCTCCAAAAATCGAAATTAAGGTTCCCTTACATATAGGGTTTGTCAGAAGCGATATCGAAGCCTCATGCTCACAAATGGTCCTCCAACAACCAAGGTCCCCTTGCTAACAAAGGGATTGTCAGAAGTGACATCGAAGCCACTAGATCACAAATTGTTTCCAACAACTAAGGTGCCTTTGCCACAAAGGTATTGTCAGAAGTGACATCGAAGCCACGAGATCACAAATGTTCCTCCAACAACTAAGGTCCCCTCGCTAACAAAGAGGTTGTCAGAAGCGACATCGATGCCACGAGATCACCAATGGCCCCCAACGGCTGCAAGAGTACTCACAGCAACGACACCGCTACTGTCAATTAAAAGCGGTTAGCGGGTCAATTACCCAGGCCCACCAATTAGTGCTCCCTCGCCCCCGAACAAAGGAACAGGTGGTGGCCCTGAGTGTTCTGATTTATTCCCTCGCATTTGTTTTATTAATTTTCCCCAAAAATGGAGCAGTATTTATTGCCCCCTTCACCTATTGTTCCCCTCAAATTGGTGTTTATCCATCATCCTACCCCTGCGCACTTCCAAATTAATTCGCATATCCCCTTCCCTACCTCGGCCGCTTACCTACACCTGGGATAGAACGTTACATATTTACATACCCCCTTTCTCTGGATACTCAACTAGGAGTACTTAACTTCTGTGCGATGTAAGTAGCAAGTTTCACTCCAATCAATCCAATTGTGTCTGTTTTAGCATAATGCGGGTAAAATTGAGATAATGTGTGTTTTATTTTTGTAAGACGAATCCAATGTGTCTGTTTTAGCATAATGCGGGTAGAAATAGCATAGTTTTCTGTAAGACGAATCCATTTGTGTCTGTTTTAGCATAATGCAGGTAAAATTGAGATAATGTGTGTTTTATTTTTGTAAGACGAATCCAATTGTGTCTGTTTTAGCATAATGCGGGTAGAAATAGCATAGTTTTCTGTAAGACGAATCCATTTGTGTCTGTTTTAGCATAATGCAGGTAAAATTGAGATAATGTGTGTTTTATTTTTGTAAGACGAATCCAATTGTGTCTGTTTTAGCATAATGCGGGTAGAAATAGCATAGTTTTCTGTAAGACGAATCCATTTGTGTCTGTTTTAGCATAATGCGGGTAGAAATAGCATAGTTTTCTGTTAGATGAATCTAATTGTATCTGTTTTAGCATAATGCGGGTAGAAATACCATAGTTTTACGTTAGACGAATCCAATTGTGTCTGTTTTAGCATAATGCGGGGAGAAATAGCATTGTTTTCTGTAAGACGAATCCATTTGTGTCTGTTTTAGCATAATGCGGGGAGAAATAGCATAGTTTTCTGTAATATGAATTCAATTGTGTCTGTTTTAGCATAATGCGGGTAGAAATAGCAGTTTTCATTAAGACGAATCCAATTGTACTTGTTTTAATTTAACACGAATCAAATTGTGATAGTTAGCACTTATAATATAGATAATATGGTGGTTGTGTTTTGAATAACATGAATAGAATTACTGTGCTACAGTAAATTTTGTTTAATATGGATAAAGTTACAAGAATTTTGAACACACCGCGAATAAAATTTCAGTAGTCTCCACAAAAGAGAAAATTTCTAATCATTCTAGAGTATAAACAAAATAAAATTGCTGTAATTTTCACATAATTATGAATAAAATTAAATAGTCTCAGCATAGCACGAATAAAATTGTCACATTTTTCGAATGAGTAAAAGAAAGATATTTTAGTAATCTTCAATACATTTAAACAAAAAAAAAAGATAAAGTGTGGTAAGCTTCCTATAATATGGATAACATTTGGAGATTCGTGTTTATAAATGTAATAAGATACTTCGTCAGAACTGATAGTTTATTAAAAGAAGAACTCCTAGTTTACTACCAGGGGAGATGAAGTAGTCATAGCCTGGATGGGCAGATCACTTAAAAAATAATGAGAGAAAATCTGTATTTTAATTGAATTAGATAAATATTGCCACTTGGAAAATTAGGGAAGACCAACTTCGGGATCAGACAAAATATTTATTACAGGCAAGAACAAACTATGAGTGATAAACAAAAGATAAGCAAAAGAGGGAAGTGTACAGAATAGCAAAATATAAGCATAAAAATAATATTCTGCTAATAAAATAATAAATACTTTGTTACAATATAAAAATATTTGCCGAGTTTCTTTATTCGGATATTATGAGGCAAGCTTTCACGCGGTCGAGCTTCATCAGGCCACTGGCTCCGCAAAGGCAACCACAGTTCCAGCATATCCAACACAGATGATCCCACCCCCATTGTCCCCCTAACCCTCTACAACTGGAAACTATTTTATATTGGATTTTTTGAAAATGTATTTCTGTGAATCTCTATTGTATGGATGTTGCACACCTTTGCGGAGCCAGTGGCCTGATGAAGCTCGACCACGTGAAAGCTTGCCTCCCAATATCTGAATAAAAGAAACTTTGCATATTAAAAAATATATATTTTATTCAATTATAATATTATTTGCATTTATATTTCAAGTACAAATCTGTATTTCGCTTAAGTAGCCCATATACAGTTTTGAAAATTAGAAAGTATTATAAAGTTTATAAGTCACGCTATGGATGGTCAACTTCTGTTTTTTTTTGCTTATCCCTAGTACACGTGGTACAGGCCATGATAATCATGGTGGGTAGTTAGCGACTGCTTTTTACTGTAAGCGCACCACATGTCTACACATGTGAAAGCAGTTCGACTTTGCACTTACAAATGTGCCAGAGCCCCGTTTGGTTACTTGCACTCGCTGGTGGGGTTGGACTTTTGCAAGAATCGGGGGGCCATTGGAGCATTTTTTTTTTTAAACATAAAAAAGTGTCCAATGCGGGGATCGAACCCGGGTCGTAGTGGTCGTAAACCAAACGGTTTAACCAGCCTTCCACCGACCCCCACTTCTGTTGTGAGTTGGCCTACCTGATAACGTTGACTGTACTCCTATTAAATCTGTAATAAAGAGCGGAGAGATTCCATATCATTATTTATCATGAATTGAAGAAAGTAAACAATTCAAGTTCAAGTTGCCCTTATACAGTTTCTAAGTCATGCTATGGATGGTCAACTTCTGTTGTGGAGATGGCCTACCTGATAACGATGTCTGTACTCCTATTAAATCGGTAATAAAGAATGAAAATGCCATACCATTATTTAATCGTAAATTGAAGAAAGTAAACAAGATGTAAACTGAAAATTGGAGACTTCAGTGAAGAAGTGGTCACCTGGGATTTCTCTGCGATGGACGAAACATTCAATTTGGCCCCAGCCGAAGTTCCAATTTAATTTCAATTTTCCCAAAGTTTTAATCGCAACTCAATCATCGAGGCGTGAAATGGGAAAAAGAGGAATGAATGAGATGACGTGTTCTCTATGAGTGAACAGATTTTAATATAAAATTCCAATTTAAACGGTTGATTCCCACCGAGAGATTTCTTCAAGAATTCCATTGGTCAAATTCTCCACTTCTTTCCATTCTCATCAAAAAGAACAATTTATGTGGTGATTGCCGTATTAGATCTTTCACATGTGCTGAAGATAAAATCACACATTTCTGAAGTTAAATTATATTTTCAATGAAAATAAATGTAAAAAGGAGAGATTGTATTCTAACTTGGCAACAATAGAGGCAATGTGACTAAGTGCATATTCATAATACGTTTGATTATCGCTTCTTTTGCAAATTATTTTTATAATCTCATTGTAGAACCTATCATTAGCTTCATTTAAGATTATTAAACACCTCCTTGAGCGACCAGTTTTCTGATTTCTAAAATTATCTAACATTATCAATAATATCAATGCTTTTAAGGGTAGTCTACCTCAAGGGAGGTTCTATAATTGTTTAGAGAGAGAATGTTACAAAAGGAAATGCTTATTCCTTATTTAAATATCTTTGAAAATGTTTGTTTCGCCAGATTACCGTAGATTTTAAATGTTACCCTAGCTCAGGGGTCGGTAACCTGCGACTAGGGAGCCACATGTGACTCTTTGGATGTGAAGCTGCGTGTAGTACTTGTATAAATAATTTATATATGCAAATACTATTTATTCTTGGCAAAAAAAAAAACATTTGTCGCACTTTAAAAACTCAAATTTTGTAAATTGTAATTTTCGACCCTTCTGGCTCAAAAGGTTGCTGATCCCTTCCCTAGTTCATCAATTAAAAAGCGTTCTTCTCTGCTAGCAAAAGATGATAAAATATTGTAACAAAGTATTTATTATTTTTTAGCGGAGTGTTATTTTTTATGTTTATATTTTTCTATACTCTGTACACTTTCCTCTTTTGCTTATCTTTTGTTTATCACTCATAGTTTGTTCTTGCCTTAAATAAATTGTTGTCTCATCCCGAAGTTGGTCTTCCCTAATTTTTTACGTGGCAATATAAAAATCAGACGACCATAGCATTTACGTTGAAAATATAAACGAAATCTTCAATAATTGGGTATCATCTTTTCTGTAAGCACAGTATTTTGAATGTATAAAGGTTATTTTGAATATAATTCTAAATTTTGCTTCTATTACCCAACGAATTAACATTTTCTAGTTTTCTGAATAAGTTCTTAAACCCCAAACGCACTCTACTCAGGCGATAGCTGGTGCTCAATTATTTTGGAAGCATTTTGCCATCCATCTTTCCCATCACCGCCTGCAGGTGTTTTGGCCAATATCGGCAGGTTATAGTGATGGAACGTCGATTGGCCAGTTTTATTGCACTTATATTTATATTGCAATTTTTATATACAGCCCACACACTAGATTATTGTTTCGTTTGATGCAATATTTATAAATTAGATAAATATTTATCGCTATGCACATTGTTTTCCATTATTATATAATGTACTACTGTTAAATTGTTCCAAATAAATACAAAAGACGTCTTTTGAATTTTTATTCTTTATTTCGACTTAGAACGCTATGTCCCCCTAGGGACACTTGCACTTTAAAGATAAACAAAGTTTTTTTTAATCATTTTTGATATTGAAAATTTACATTATTGATGATATTATAAATTAAAATAATACTTTCTCTTGAGATTAAAATAACATTATTGTTGAAGTACTGAAAATTGACAACATTGATGACATTATAAATTGAACCAATAGGCACGAATATAACACACTCTATACTACCTCCAATGAAAAATATAATGCGAGGACTTGGTTCATCTCTGATAAACCCTTTCAACTGTTTTGCTAATTTAATCCATTTTAGATCTCTAATTATGTATTGAACGATTGTATCTATATGTGCGATATTGCAGACTTGTATTCTTAGTTATGGCATAAGCTTCGAGGGCAGTAGAATGCCATATAAATCATATTAAGAAATAACAACATTAATGGATATTGTAACGTAGAAAATCAGGAAAGACAAACTTCAGGATGACACAGCAATTTATTTATGGTACAGGCCATATCAACATTTATAAGATAAGCAATGAGGAAAGTTTACAGAATAGCAAAATATAAATAATATAAATATCAAAAATAAATAATCTTTATATAAAATATAATAAACTCTGCTACAATATTATACATGACAATACTCTCTCGGCTGGTATTATACATTATAATATCGATGAACGTATTTTGAGTTAACCTACACCGACCATATTTGACAATGGTTAATATTTATAAATAGAAAACTTACGCAGAAAGGATTATAGAATTGAGGAAATCAAAATCGTTAAATAGGGGTTAATTTTGATGGTATTTTAGGTGAGAGTTTTAGTTTAAGCTCTGAATCGCTATGTTTGTTATATTGTACATATATACAAAACTAAAAAATAATGAAGAATAAATGAGAAATTTAATGAGTAAGATAAGTTTATATTATTATTTTTGAGGTAAATATTATGAATATATCAATAAATATTTAAATCGTTTAACAGCAAGATTTAACAACGGAACATTCAAATCGGCTTTAACACGTCATGAGCTTGTCCAAAAATATATATACTAGGGTAACGAACCAGATATTCTTCAATCAAATAGAATGAAATAATCTAAAAATGAACTTTTTTCTTCCAATATATGTCTCTTCTCTGCTCTTAGATTTAAATGAATATTTGTCTCTTTGGCCGATGGCACGTACATTTTTATCTATCAAATTAGGCGAATTTTAAAATAGAGTTGACACAAAAATTTACTCTTCAAATCTATTATACATTAATTCATATTGAAATATCATTTACCTTTTTAAAAATTGTCGTGTTCTACGACAAGAATTAACACGAGACGATTTCACACTAAAGAAAACTCTGACTTTATTACTTTTCCTAGCTATATATATACATCGCGCTTCTCGCGGACATGCAAATATAACAACCTTTCATAAGAAACATAATGTAAAAATATATAAAACAAAACAATACTATGCAAATATCTCGCGGTATGCGACAAAAATTAAATATTTAGATTTTAAATATCTAATTTGATAATTTCGTTAATCCAAGAAATATTTAACAATTTTCGAAAAATTCATAGGCCTTTTAAAAAAATATTGGATGATAATGAAATCTTTTGGAAAGGTAGGAAGGCGAATAATTTAGTGTAGATGAATGAAGCAATCCAAATAAGCCTCTACCAGAGAGATTTTCCTACAATAAATTAAACAGCAGGTTGTTCAATCGGAAGGACACGCTGACACCCAACTGGCGCAATCCAAATAAACATTAGTACCGAGGCAATAATACAGGATTTAATCAGCCCACCGCTGTAGGCAATTAATGGCTAATCACATAATTACTACGGGGGCAATTAGCCCTCATCAGATTTACATGTTTATTAACTGGGAGACCGGACACGCTCGGCATCCATCAACGTCTCTGCAGCATCTGTACTGCCATCTGTAGCCCTGCTGTACTTCCCTGTGTACTTCTAGTACTGTACTGTAGCCCTGCTGTACCTCCCTGTGTACTTCTAGTACTGTATACTTACTGTACTGTAGCCCTGCTGTACCTCCCTGTGTGCTTCTAGTACTGTACTGACATCTGTAGGCTTTCTGTACTTCCCTGTGTGCTGTATACTTACTGTACTGACATCTGTATGCTTTATGTACTTCCTTGTGTGCTGTATACTTACTGTACTGCCATCTGTATGCTTTATGTACTTCCTTGTGTGCTGTATACTTACTGTACTGCCATCTGTATGCTTTATGTACTTCCTTGTGTGCTGTATACTTACTGTACTGCCATCTGTATGCTTTCTGTACTTCCCTGTGTGCTGTATACTTACTGTACTGCCATCTGTATGCTTTCTGTACTTCCCTGTGTGCTTCTAGTACTGTACTGCCATCTGTATGCTTTATGTACTTCCCTGTGTGCTGTATACTTACTGTACTGCCATCTGTATGCTTTCTGTACTTCCCTGTGTGCTGTATACTTACTGTACTGCCATCTGTATGCTTTCTGTACTTCCCTGTGTGCTTCTAGTACTGTACTGCCATCTGTATGCTTTATGTACTTCCCTGTGTGCTTCTAGTACTGTACTGCCATCTGTATGCTTTATGTACTTCCCTGTGTGCTGTATACTTACTGTACTGCCATCTGTATGCTTTATGTACTTCCCTGTGTGCTTCTAGTACTGTACTGCCATCTGTATGCTTTATGTACTTCCCTGTGTGCTTCTAGTACTGTACTGCCATCTGTATGCTTTATGTACTTCCCTGTGTGCTTCTAGTACTGTACTGCCATCTGTATGCTTTATGTACTTCCCTGTGTGCTTCTAGTACTGTACTGCCATCTGTATGCTTTATGTACTTCCCTGTGTGCTTCTAGTACTGTACTGTAGCCCTACTGTACCTTCCTGTGTACGGCTAGTACTTTAGACCTACTGTATTACCATCTATAGGATTGCTGTATTTCCTGTGTAGTGAAGTCTTACTGTACCTTCCTGTGTACTGCTAGTACAGTAGGTCTACAGTACTCTCCTATATCCTGTTAAATGGCAGATTTAGAGCATGGATTTGGAAGAATTGTGCCGTCAGATTTAGAGCCAATTTGTCAGAGCCTTTTCGATTGATCTCAAAATAAAATCTTAATTTATACAACCATCTGCAGGAAGTAAATATTTTTAATACTAAGCCTTTATTTCGTGTCTACACAGATTAAATCCACCAAATAGCATTGTCTCAAGTAAGAGACCAAGCAGAAGAACCACAAGGTACCTACAAGTCGTCCGGTAGAATAAAGACCTCATATTTCAATATATTATGGTAATCAGTTGGGACACCTCTCTCAAGGTCCCAAAGCCCGGATGAAAAAGGAGTGGAAGCAGTAACAAGCTTGCTGAAAAAAACCTGAGTTCAGCTGACCCGGCTAATAGTACCCTGTAAGGGCTCCTTATCCAGGGATACAGGATGAGCAGCGTTTGTACTCCATGTTAGAGGCGGCTGCAAATGGTGTTTGTTCCTCATGCCAGAGGTGGCCATTTCTTTTGGAGCTAAGTCGGCCTGCCACTGAGTAGTGCTCCCAGTCTTAATGACAAGGGCAGACACATTCTACTTCACCCAGTCATGATGGTTGTCAAACAGACACCATCAAGGGTGGAGATGGAGTAGAGATAAGAAAGAAGAAGAAGACATATATCAATTTAAAACGAATCGAAACAATACATCAACGCAATGGATTAAAGCTATGCATTGAAGCGATGCCTCTCTTGATCTTCTTGGTGCAAACAGGTCGATTACTTTTATAAAGTCAATTGCCATCTATCGATAAAATTTGTTCCAAAATATTTACTGGCAATGTGTTTATTTTAAATATCATCAAATATTATTGTAAGTAATGTCTTCAGAGATAATATTTGTTGCTATTATTGAAAAGAAACACATTGCCAGTAAATTTACTTGTTACACATTTTAGATCGATTACTATACCACGATCACCAGTTTTGGTAACCTACAAGTAGGTACTGGGCTGGATATATTTACCTAGTTGCGCTATATTCGCTGTTGGAATTAGAAGCCTTTATAATTTTGCAAAGAAGAATCATATATACTACGTTAGGTTTGAAACTTCTTGGGAAGTTTTAGATTATAAATATAGAATCTAACTTACGCTACTCGCATGAAAAACGAGGTTTTTTTTTGCTTATCCCTAGTACACGTGGTACAGACCATGATAATCATTGTGGGTAGAAGTAGACGACTGCTTTTACTGTATGCACACCACATGTCTACACATGTGAAAAGCAGTTCGACTTTGAACTTACAAATGTGCCAGAGCCCCGAGAAATTGTTGACTTCAGCACATTTTGCTGTAACACAGCGTATTGTACGCAAACTCTACGTAGCACAATTCTGCTATCGAGGAAAGTTAAGTTTATCAAATTCTGAAAAGTTGTGCCTCGACGTAACTCCATTTTCATTAGCCCCGTTTATCACGTTTCTTTGAGGTGATGCAGAATTTATGTGTCAGAGAAAGGAGAGTCATTAGGTATAGGGCAGCCATTCAACATTGAGTATAGGATTTTTTTTTGCTTATTCCTATTACACGTGGTACAGGCCATGATAATTATGGTGGGTCGCTTGTGACTGCTTTTACTGTAAGTTCACCACATGTCTACACATGTGAAAAGCAATTTGACTCTTGCGCTTACAAATCTACCAGAGCCCCGTTTGGTTACTTGCACTTGCTGGTGGGGTTGGACTTTTGCAAGAATCGGGGGCTATTGGAGCATTATTTTTTATATAAGAAAAAAGTGCCCAATGCGGGAATCGAACCCGGGTCGTAGTGGTCGAAAACCAATGGTTTAGACCACCCTTCCACCGATCCCCCAGGAATAAAATAATGTCCTGTAAATTATAAGCCAACCAACCTAACACTTGACTGTGCAGTCCACCGAAGGAGGCGCAAGGACGGCCGTCAGCGGCGACAACGCACGACGTTCACCAGCGAGCAGACCCTACGTCTGGAGATGGAGTATCACCGCAACGAGTACATCAGCCGGCCGCGCCGCTTCGAGCTGGCGGAGTCTCTGGACCTGACGGAAACACAGATCAAGATCTGGTTCCAGAACCGGCGAGCCAAGGACAAACGTATAGAGAAGGCCCAGATGGACCAGCAGTACAGGTGGGCAGACGCAGGTTGGTGTCCTCTTGGTGTCACACACCCACGTACTTGTCCTCATATATCCAAGTGTTACTTGTAGTATTCTCGAATAGCCTGCAGTGTGATATGATACATATATAGTACATATCCTTGGTCTCGTACACCTGCGTACCTGTGGTACAGTCCCGCCGTGTGACATAGTTGGGGTCAAACAGTCGAGACAACCAGTGTCACAGCTACGTACTTGTTTTCAAATTCTGTCCACCTTCTTGTATTAAAAGAAACTCCAATCCGCTTCTTCATTTTGAATTGATTCAGATTTTCAAGGACTCGCCCTCCTTTTCTATAGCGGGATTTAACTGGTTGTTACCAAAGAGCATAATTCCTCGTTTCCCACACTCTTGAGAACGCATCGTTTCAGCTTCGAGACAGCTCCACGCATCTTAGAAAAACCATTTATTGGTCAGAATTCTTAGTAAAACCAGTCCTACCTTGTTGCTCGTAGCTATGATGACCCTCGTGTCGATCCTTAAACTTGGAAGTTCAGAAGGCTAATCAGCTCTGGAGTACCTGCTTGAAACATCTTGCACCTGACGCTGGAATAATATGACGCTATATTATTTTCAGAGAACATTCCAAAAGTGTCATTTTGTCACACGAGTTAATGTGACATCCATACATTGATAGTACAATTACACCATGAGTACAGGAAAGGGGAAGTGTCGAGCGCATAAGAATAATTCAATTAATTAATTGAACCTATTAGCTTATAATACATTAGTTCCTATGAACAAATGATTCAATGGTTAATGTGGATATAATAAATTAGTTTTTTAAAAAGGATACCTATATATGTAAAGGCTAATATTGGATACAAACATATTTATCGAGTTATAAACAATGTTTTAGTACTATGACTCCATAGTGACTTCTCTTTAGTACCGAAAGCTAACCATGACCAGATGAAAATACTTACTCACTACAGTCAGGATTAAAATAGAGAAACACACAAAACAACAACAACAACAGGTATATCTTCCAATACTAACTATGAGGGAGGGCCAGGATATACCGTGGTTTCTTAACCATTTCTCTTTATATGATTGTGGAAAGAATATTTCGTTGTCTTTATTGGTATGTTGCTGAATGGTCTTTGTATATCTGAAGGTGTGAAAGTATTTATTGATGACGTCACGGCGACTAGTCGACAAATATTAACAAATCAACCAAACTATCTACAGCTAGAGAATATCGAGCAAGCAAGCTAGGTAACTAAATGATGATTTAACAAATGTAAAATTTTAAATCTGTTTCCAAATATTTTCATTGAATAATTGAATTAAATAATAAATTATTTCTTCGCCACAATATGAAGTATATAAGATATTAAACAGAGAGAGATTGAAACTTATTTATTATATCGTTTATATAAGGGTAAATAATGAATAAATAGAAATATATATAAATAAGGATAAATAATAATAGATATGAATGGATGAAATAAATAAATAAAATAATTGATAAATATGCATATATATATATATATACAAGGTCTTCATTGGTGGCGCCCACCGCGGGAAAGACTCCGCCACCGATGGACTGCGAGAGTTCTTTCCCACAGAGTGGGCAGGTCGATGAGATGGCTGGTGTTACCCACCTCAAGACCAAGATGATACTTGTAGATGGTAGCCTTCGCTACACTGCTTAATTTAATTGCCTCGGGATGGAGGCCGACGCCGAACAGCCATGTCTGGAGAGAGAGGACGGGATATCGCTTTACAATATTCACTCCAACACTGTCGTCAATTCAGGCATTAAACGACTTGAACCCTGTTGAGTTTTCTTTCTTAATTTATGTTGAAGTTTGAGATTGAATCAAGGAATAAAAGATTATTTATTAAACAAAGTAACTTAAAACAAGATGTTAAAGTAGCAACATTTTAAAGGCAAGTATATATAGGAAGGCGAGGGACAAAGACTAAATATCTTGACGTCGACCGCAGCGCCGCCGCGGCCGTTGATTGGTCGATCCTCCAATACTCCACCCCAATCTTTGGATCGCTATTCCAACACTACCTCTCGATCCAAAATGTTCAGTAGACCTCTTAAGTAGTGGAATTTGTTTCGTTGAAGAGGTTTAGTCATTATATCAGCTAGCTGTTCTGAGCTGCAAACATGATGCACTTTAAGTTCATCTTCTTCATGTTTGGATCTAATGAAGTGGTAGCGAACATCAATATGTTTCGTTCGTTTGTGGAATACTGGATTTTCAACAAGTTTTATTGCTGCTTGGTTGTCGATATAAAGTTCAGTTTCTTTAGTAATATCACAGCCGATGCCCTGTAGAAGTCTTCTGATCCAAATCAATTCCTTAGCAGCACTGCAGGCAGCGATGTATTCACTTTCGGTGGTTGAAAGTGCGATAATTGGTTGTCGTTGGCTTGCCCAAGAAACAGTTCCTCCGTTCATCATGAAGGCATAACCAGTCGTACTTTTTCTGGAGTCAACATCACGAGCAAAATCGCTATCAGAGTAGCCAACAAGTTGGTCTTGTCCAGTGAAGAGAATTCCCATGTGTGGAGTGCCTTTCAGATAACGGAAAATATTCTTCACTGTTGTACAATGTGCAGGTCCTGGATATTCTAGGAATTTACTCACTTGTGAAACTGCATAAGTGATATCTGGACGTGAAACACATGATGCAAACATAAGGGATCCAACAGCTTCTCGAAAAGGGAATTTAGGCATCTTTTCCTTTTGTTCTGGAGTAGGACAGTCCTGCTTTGTTAAGATGACAGAAGGATCCATAGGCACCGAAGCAGGAATACAGTCAGCCATATTAAATTTACTCAAAATTTTGTCAATATATGATGACTGGTGAATGAAAATACTTGCCCTATCTTCTGACTGCTCTATTTGTAGCCCAACAAAAAAGTTAACACTTCCAGATGTAATTTCAAATGCGTGTTCTAACTCATCCATTATAATAGCTATTGCCTCTTTATCTTTAGATAGAATAATTCCATCATCAACATAGAGAGCTAAGATAACATTTGAATCATTGTGTGTTCCAATGAAAATGCACGGGTCGGCGTCTGATGTTTTGAAATTATGGCTATTCAAAAAATTGGTAAATTTCTTATTCCAATTTCTAGAAGATTGTTTAAGACCATACAGACTTTTATGTAATCTATAGCAGCTATTATCATCTCTCTTGTAGCCTTCTGGTTGTTCAAGATAAACAAGTTCCTCTAATTCGCCATTGAGAAAAGCTGTCTTTACATCGAATTGCTTAAGAAACATCCTTTCAGAAGCAGCGTGTGATAAAAGAATGCGTAACGAATCATACCTGACTACTGGGCTAAACGTATCGAAATAGTCAACATTTTTGATTTGAGAATAGCCTTTTGCAATTAATCTGGCTTTGAACCGTTGAATTGTACCATCGGACTCCGTTTTAATTTTATAAACCCATTTACAACCGATAGGTTTATGACCATCTGCCAAACGTTCTAAAGTCCATGTTTTATTTTTATTTAATGCATCAATCTCTTCATCCATGGCTAATTTCCATCTTTCTGAATCTGAACTTGTTATTGCATCTATATAGTTACTGGGTTCATCAGCGAGCGCAAAGTTACATTGGCTATTCGAAACTTTAGAGCGTGTTATCATTGGATGCGAACTGATATCGGATACTGGCGGCATTTCCTGCACTGGAATGTTTGCTGTCGCAACTGGTGATTCATCCGGAGCGCTGTTAATCTGAAATATTATTTCTTTTGGTTTGGTAGATTCACACACACACACACAAAAGCCTTTATTAAGACACACAGGTCTTACAGAGGATTCTCCTTGGGGTTACAAAACGGAGAAAGTGGGAAATAAAAATGGCGAAAGAATATATTGGTTTGGTAGATTCTCTATCTGGAGTAGCTTTTTCATCGAATGTGACATCTTTAGAAATTCTTATTTTTCTAGTTTTCCAATCCCATAATCTAAAATTTTTGCTTGTATTCTCATAACCTAAAAACATAAGTTTTATCGATTTATTATCCCACTTTTTACGGTTTTCTTTGGGAATATGCATATAAGCATTACAGCCAAATATTTTATAGTTAGCTACATTAGGCTTTGTGCCAAAGAAAAGTTCATAAGGTGTCGTTCCAGGGGTTTGCTTAGTCGCACTTCTATTTAGAATAAAAGTTGCTGTGTTACATGCCTCAACCCAAAAAAAATCCTGGAAGATTTCGTGAATTTAGCATGGACCTGGCTGCTTCCACAATCGTACGATTGTCTCTTTCTATACGTCCTATCTGTTCGTGCACATAAGGTGCAGTGAACTCGTGAATTATCCCAAATCTTTTACATAAATCTGCAAAATTATCGCTTTTGAATTCTAGCGCATTATCAGTCCTAAAAACTTTTATCTTATTTCCAGTTTGAGTATAGATTAGAGTAGCATATTCTTTGAATATATCTAGCACATCTGATTTGTTTTTAATAAAATAAATATGGCGATAACCACTAAAGTAATCTTTAAATAAGCAGAAATACAGATATTTACTTAATGATTGAGTCTGCATTGGGCCACAAATATCAGCATAAATAAACTCACCTAGCTGGTAGTTTTTGCCATCTGAGGGATAGCACGACTTTCTATGGGCTTTTCCAAGTTGGCATCCTTCACAGAAGAAAAATTCTCCCTCTAAATCTTGAGGCTGCAGACCATCCACCAATCCTTTGGTCGCCATCTCTCGAAGTGTAGCAACTGGAAGATGCGCAAGTCTCTCGTGCCACAACTGAAGCTTGTTCTCGCTGGTGATGTATCCTTGTGATGATGACGTAACCTGGAAGAGCATCCTGTAGAGGTCGTCATGACGCACTCCTACGGCTTTTAGGTCATTATCCATGAAGATCTGTAGCTTGTCATGTTTGATAATGACGTTGAATCCTCTTCTTGTGGACATAGAAAGGCTATACAAATTTTTCTTTAGTTGCGGCGAGTAGAGCACATTTCTTATGTACGTATTGTACCATCCACCGTCGACGTAGGCTTGAATCTCGATGTCTCCCATGCCTTCTGCAAGTAGTGTCGAGTTGTCTCCCAAGTAGATTGGATGATCACTGGTGAACGGCGTGTAGGTCTTGAACCACTCTCGTCGAAATGTCATGCTGCAGCTTGCACCGCTGTCAGCATACCAAATATCATTGGGCTCTACTTGATTATCGCACAAAATAAGTCCATAATCACTTGAACTTCCTTTTGAATCATGAAGATTTTTGGATTTATTTTTCTCATTAGCTAATCTTTTTCTACATTCGCGGCTCCAATGTCCAATTTTGTGACAATAGTGGCATTTAGTGTTCTTCTTGGCATCTTGAAAAGAACGTTGTGTATCTTTAGGCTTAGTTCGTGCTTGCCTGTGTAATAAGGCCTCATCTTGTTTAGAAGAACCGCTTTGTTGATTCCTTGTTTCTTCAATCAAAAGTCTTGCAGTTAAATTGTTAAGAGTTTGAGCTTTCGGATCTAACGATTCCCACGCTGCAACAAAGTAGCGCATACTCGAAGGCAAAGTATTTAAAATTTTTGCTACCTTTTGATCTTCCGTTATGGTTCCGCCCATTTGTGAAATTTGTGCAGAAATATTTTCAATTTTTGCTATGTAATCACTTATTGTTTCCGATGTCAATCGTGCATCGAAGAATTGTTGCCAAAGTAGGCCAATAGTAAATTCGGATTTTTGTTCATGAATAGCAAGTAATTTCTGCCACATTTGTGAAGCGGAAGTACAGTTCATCAGGGGCTGAAGAAACTTTAATTCGATTGCCTGTGATAATAACATCCTTGCCTTAACGTCCTTTGATTTCCAATTCTGTAGTGAACTTTCAGAGTTACTGTCGGAGGAAACAACATTCGGCTTTATTTCTAAGCCTTCCAATAATTCTAGTAATTTTTGTTGTTCCATAAGAAGCCTGAATTGGAATTTCCATAGTGAAAAGTTTTCACCATTAAAAACTTTAATCCTTGAAAGACAATCTTCGCTCATCTTCTTTGTCTTGGAATCGGCCAACGACAAAAAGAAACTAGGGTTATGGTTGGCGGTTGACGCCTAAACTTCGAGCAAAACAAAGGCTTACTCACTGCTGGCGGTTAATCCTTTTTTGCGCAGTGGAAGCGTGCTGGGCCCATAACCTGTTGAAGTTTGAGATTGAATCAAGGAATAAAAGATTATTTATTAAACAAAGTAACTTAAAACAAGATGTTAAAATAGCAACATTTTAAAGGCAAGTATATATAGGAAGGCGAGGGACAAAGACTAAATATCTTGACGTCGACCGCAGCGCCGCCGCGGCCGTTGATTGGTCGATCCTCCAATACTCCACCCCAATCTTTGGATCGCTATTCCAACAATTTATATTCTGAAAATTCAGGAGGATGGCATTTATATAAACAAAAACAAAGAGTACATCTCTTCCTTAAAACATATAATTAATGCACTTAGTAAGTGCACTTAAATTTGTCAGCTCGCCACAACTATTGTAAACTACGGTATACATCGTGGTACGTAATGGCATTTTGTACAGTAGAACAACCTCCATGAGAGGACACTCACGCTAGAGGACATCTCTCTACAAAGGACAGTTTTCATTTGCAAAATTATCATTTTTACTATTTAACAACTCTCCGGTAAAAGGATACCTCTCCCTAAAGGACACTTTAGCTCTCCAATTAGGTGTCCTTTACAGGGAGGTTCTACTGTATAACCGTTCATATTTTGGTGCGATGCTCGTAGAAATTATTGTTTTCTATACATTTTAGACACGTGATGCACTTCTAGTAAACAGCCAATCACAGTGTAGTGATGACTACTTTAAGTGCACATTTCTACAGATGTAGGAAGCAGTTTGGCTCTATAAATACAAGTTTCCAGGTATTCGATGATAAGACTGAACTTGTGCAAATATTGAAGGCCATTTAAGTATTACAATCAGAAAACAGAAGCACATATAACCATATTGAGAAAGTGATTTCTACTGGTTAAAGAGTTTGCAAAAATATGTATAAATATAATTATATTATTTCAACCTAGAAACAAATCCTTTTCTTAATTTCCCAGTTATGGACCTCTCTTTGTTTCTCTTTGTTTATTTGTTGTTGTTGTGATTCGTAAGTGCATATTGTATCGCACACACAGACCGCAGTACTTCGTACATGGATGTACTCTTCAGAATTCTCGCGGTACACTCTGTTGGAGAGTCGCTGAGAAGTAAAGAAAGAAAAGTTGTTTTGTTGTGTGAGTAAACATCACCATATCATATCTATAGAGATGTATAAACAATGTAGGATGTGTGAAAAGAACGCTATGTAAAATGATCACAGCCAATATGTAAAAAGGACACCAGTGTGATGATGAAGTCTGACAGCCAAGAAATGGCCCCACGCCCAAGAAGATTGGCGCTAAGCCTTTCCTGACTTGAGCTAATCTACTTTTCCAGGTCATCATCCAGGTCTGCCTAATTGCATCTATCTCGGCCGGCGGGGCTCGGAAAATGATGATTGGCTACCCAAGCACAATTAATTACCCAATCAGAGGCCGGATTAGGACCACTTAATATTAATGTGGTCGGCAGGTGACTCTGCTCTGATTGACGGTCTTTGATGACGCTATATCGACCACGTATTGGCTGTTCTGGGAACGTTTGCTTTCTGTTATGATTGGTTGACACTTCTTTCTCTTTCAACAAAGACAAGCATCATCATCGGGAGAACAATCCAACCGATTCTCTCTATCTGCACAAAACGGGAAGATTCAGACCATTGCACTTGTTCTGCGCACGAACTTCTCATATATAAGGTTATCTTAAAAGTTCGTAAACAGATTATGATTTTGCAAGTGCTTACGAACTTTTGAGACAACCTTGGTAATATTGATAACCATTCTTATAGAAGAATGATTTAATCTCTGATGTTATATATATATTTTTAATTTATTAATCAACCTAGCAGGCTATTGAAATATTTGCGCCTAATACAGAGGAAATGAAACGGCAAACAAATTAGAACTTAGAATTAAATATTTACAAATTTACACATGTATCAAGGGTGGCCAATCAGCAGGTGAGCCAAGTTTCAGAATTAAATTGTTTTATTGCATTTGTGGGCTAATAATAGATGCATTACTATGCCTTTAATAATAGGTACACATTAATTTTGCAATAGCTATGTAACTACAACAACTTTACTAAACAAATACCACTCAACGAACGAGTTTAGAACTACAGCTACAACTATTTTTCTTAATTGTTTATTTTCTTTTTGATAATTCTGTTACCTACTCAACTACAATATGAATTATTGTAAATAGTTTCACGCGTTATCCAGAGCGGATATAGCGTATCTTGTTTGCAACTGGTAATAAATAAGCTATATTAAAATCTTACCATAATTAAATGATTAAGTAGGGGCGTAAAAATATATGATACTTATGTATTTGCATCTAATGTTATTGGAACTTTATTAATCCATTTATAGGTACGTCAGTCTTGGAGTCATTCATGAAACTTCTCAGGGTATTGATTACCCAGCATCTCCATATTTTTGACCTAGGATCGAATCCCACTTTGCCTTTTTTTCTGCCTATATCGTATCTTCCCTGTCCTAGGGAATCTAACCTTTTTTGAACAATCTTGATGGCGTGCAGCACCTTGTTACTTTGATATAGTTCATGCCGGCTTGTCTACTTGCTACATTCGTTTTTGGGTTAAAAAATCATACACTTTGGTTAGTAGCCCGTAAAACCATATTCTCTCTCAGAGTATTCCCGGAATAAAAACGGCCCAATTTGATGAATTCTAGGGATTATAAAAGTGAGCACGCTATGTAAGATAAGTAGAATTCACAGCTTGCAATCTAAGATTTCCTCAAGGATCTCTTGAGCTGTAAGATAGTGCTACTGTGGACCCCGGGGGTAATTATAGAGGCTCCAGGGTTGCGTGGAAGGGTGGGGGGTGTTAATTGTTATTAGAAGTCTAGGGCATGCCCCTTGTTAAACATTTAGCGGCGTGTCAGCAATTATAAATTTTCCACTTTAAATATTTACATATAAAGTTAGGTGGTTTCTAAATAATTCATTTTGCAATTTCTAAAAGAAATTTAGCATTCTAGCTCATTGAAAATATTTTTAAAAAATAGGTTTCTCTCCATAATTCTTTGAATTTTTTTTTAAATGTTACGTTTGAGAAATAAAAAATGTTTTTCTTTTTAGAAGATTTCATTGAGATTACTAATCTTCTGTCTGAAGATCTGTTTGTTCAAAAATCTTGTAATCAAATTTAATATACTTACATAGGGCCAAGAAGTCTGAAATTTGACACACTTGCTTAAACCCGATGACAATGCAAGTTGGCAAAACATTAGTCTACTAGGTGGTCGGTGTGGTTGGAAATGACCTAATTTTAATTTGTATATTTAATTTCAAATTTTGTTTTCAATTTGAATGTATTTCCAGACCACACACATAAATCTAAAAAAATTATAGACTAGCTCAATACAGATGGCAATTTATATTATGATGCATTAGCGCGCTATCTGTTATGAAAATTCGAAACTATTATAGACGCGTATGATTCTTTTTAAAATTAAACAATTTCTACTGTTCTTACTGCAATGGAAAAATTAATGGGAGGGCCTGGCTCATTAGTGTTGAACCCTCCCAGCGGTTTTGCCAGTTTAATCTACCATACCACTGTTATATTGTATATGATATTGTTATATGATACTGATGTTAGACCCTTGGAATGGGTACAGTAAGGACAGTAGATATTGTTTAATTTTAAAAAGAATCATACGCGTCTATAATAGTTTGGAATTTTCATAACAGATGACAATGTTGATTAAAAGTGTTAAATACTGTTACGACGCTTCCCAGTCGTCGATGTTTGCATACAAGGTTTCTAAGAGAACAATGTGGATTCTTTGTGGATACAGCTTAGTACGGTATATTTATTATAAGAGCTTTAAAGAGTAGATAAGTAACTATATACAGTAGATGCCTCCATTGTCCGCCACCAGAGGGATCCTCCTCGTCACCGTCTTCCCGGTCAGTCCATACGGCCACACGCCCGGAGCCCACTTCCCGTAGCCAACTTGTCGCGTCTGTTGTCACCACCGTTATCTCTCCCCACTGTCCTGCTCCCCCCACATTAGAATGTCGTCCTGGCTCCTGTTCCCCCCCACAAACATGTGGGCCATCTTCCTGCCTCTCGGATATCTTGTCATACAGTGAATTACCCATATTACAATACTCTATTGAACAAACTAGGGGTTGGTTGATTCCTCATACAATTTATAGGATATATTTTCGTTAAAATAAATACTATAGATGTATTACAAGTTCCTACTTGCAGCCTTGTTCAATGTCTGGCCGGTGTCACAGATGATGTAGTACAAGTTCCTACTTGCAGCCTTGTTCAATGTGTGCCCGGTGTCACAGATGATGTAGTACAAGTTCCTACTTGTAGCCTTGTTCAATGTCTGGCCGGTGTCACAGATGATGTAGTACAAGTTCCTACTTGCAGCCTTGTTCAATGTGTGCCCGGTGTCACAGATGATGTAGTACAAGTTCCTACTTGCAGCCTTGTTCAATGTGTGCCCGGTGTCACAGATGCCTGGCCCTGGCGAGCCCCCTGGGCCCCCTGTATCCCCCAGGTTCCGCCCCCCCTGCCGGCCTTTGTTGCTACCAGCCCGCCGGCACCCTCAGCCGCCCCCTCATCTGACTTCTAGCACCACCGACAACTAATTGTACAGTATTGTACATACACCCTGTAAATAAGGCGCTAGTGTACATAGGCCCAGTACTGTAAATAAAATATTACAGCACAGTTTCCCTTAGCATTTTATTAACACCACGTTACTTATCCCTACCCTGTAGGGCGAAGTACGGTGTCCTGAGCCCCGAGCCGCTACGGTAACCGTGAACAGGGAACTCTGAAATGTGGCTGACTAACGGGGCAATGACACCCCACCTTTTCATGGTTTGGACAAGGCACCACCACTTATCCCAAGTACACAGGCCGTTGTAATCATGGTGGGTTGCTTGAACCTCAAGTACACTATATGACTACAGATGTTTTTTTTTGTTGTTGTTTTGCATTTAAGACGTTCTGTATATCCCTATTTGTTACTTGCATTCTCTGGTGGGGTTCACCTCATTCAGTTAAGTTTTCGAACCTGAATCCTGAAAGTGACTTACGCTCATTCTCCTATTCGTTCGTAGGACGTTGTCTTTAAATCTAATATCTCTACGAAATTTCTTGAAATATTAAGTGGGGTAGCTCACCAGTGGTAAACCGCTCCAGGTTTTACCATTACAACCTACCAGATGGTTTTACAGTTGTATTCATAAGAAATGGAATATTAAAGCACGAATGTTTCTTTTTTTTTTAAACACAAAACAAACTTCTACTGTTCTTACTTCAATGAAATAATATATTGGGAGGGCTTGGTTCATCCATGGTTAACCCTCCCGAGCGTTTTCGCCAATTTAATCTACCAGAATAATGTATTGGGCGATTCTGCTTATATACGTTGCAATGAAGGGTGGAATCTTAGAAATGGTATTCAAGAAACTATGTACATAAGCTTTTAGGACAGCAGAATTACATATAAATATTTGCATCGAGCAATGCTCTTCCACAAACAATAAAAAAAAACGAAATTTCGTGTTTTACAAACTTCCATTTTTTATATATAGATGGAACATCACCGCCTTACAGTTGCATCAGTTTGGTTTGTTTAATTTATAAAGCTAGCTGTAGGTATTTGGAGAACAATTCTATAAGTGGATTATTTGCTAAATTTTCGGATAAATTCTTCTGAGATCGAATACTGAATACACATTATAACAGTTTAAAAATTCGATCTCCTCTGCTAAGACATGAAAATAAAGGCGCATTCGAATAGAAATTGAAGTTTTCGTTTTAGGAGGTGAGTAATTCCCGATGCATTAAGTAGATGTGTAGTTATTCTACTTTATCAAAGATCTACAGAGTGAAGATGTCGAGTTGTGTGTTACCTAGGTCTCTAACAAGTAAATGCAATTAAATAAAACTTGATTCTTCAAACCCACATTTGTAGGGCTTAGCATCAACTTTAGAGAGAGAGAGACTGAAACTACTTTATTTCAATGTTCATATAAGAATAATTCTATATAATCAGGGTTAAATACAGAATAAATATAGGTAAATAAATGTAAAATATAAAATTGATAAATATTCATATATATAAATTAGATGATAAAAAGGCATATATTGGATTTAATAAAATATTGATTTTGCCAATATTTCGGCTGGCTGAACGCCAACCTTTGTCGAGGCATTACATTTTTGTATACACAAACTCAGCGCCGCATAGTGTTGCCATAGTAATGCCTCGATAAAGGTTGGCGTTCAGCCAGCCGAAATATTGGCAAAATAAATATTTTATTAAATCCAATATATGCCTTTTTATTATCTAATGAATTAAATATGGATTGGTCTATTTTCAAAACAATATATATATGTTATGATTATTTTGTTTTGTTGTTGAAAAAGATAGAGAATTGAAGGTGCAGTCGTGAAAAAGAAATATAATTATTTACTTATCAAGTAGTACTTGAAGCAAATTAAAACTTGATGCTACTTGATGCTAATAAAAAATAAATACTTTGTTACAATATAGTCAAAAATAAAAGAATAGTCAATAATGAAAATAAAATATTTGAATTTTAGGTTATATAATTCTATATACAGTTACGAGCGCGTCATGCGTCATCTCTGTCACCGTTTGCTTTTTCTTTGGAATGGCGCTCTCCTATTGGTTGGCTACGATCACGTGGCTACGATGGCGCCGCCACTACGGGAGACACTTTGTTTTTGACTTTGCCCCCCCCCCCCCACTCGCTTTTTGGTTTTTATAACTATTGTGTTGGAGCGGGTCGCTCCTTAAATAAATGCATATATTAGTTAATAACTAAATGGAATCCTCTCTTTCCTTTTCCCAGTAAGAGACGCCTACGGAAGCCAACAGTACATAGACAGATAAAGCACATAGGCTATAGTTATTAACTAATATATGCATTTATTTAAGGCGCCGATTTATAATTGTAACAAATAGTATTTGAATCAAAACATTCGATCGGGTAAAACACGGGCGTTGCCCGGGTCATTCGGCTAGTATATAAATACTAGACGAATGGCCCGGGCAACGCCCGGGTTTTACCCGAGTGCGAATATATTTTAAAAACGTTGTCTTGGGTGGTCGCTATAGACAGGGTGGTCTGTATAGACAGGTGTATGTATCACACAGCTGATAACAGGGTTGTCTAGAGTGGCCGCTATAGACAGGGTGGTCTGTTTAGACAGGTGTATGTATCACACTGTTGATAACAGGGTTGCCTAAAGTGGCCGCTATAGACAGGGTGGTCTGTATAGACAGGTGGATGTATCACACAGCTGATAACAGGGTTGTCTAGAGTGGCCGCTATAGACAGGTGTATGTATCACACAGCTGATAACAGGGTTGTCTAGAGTGGCCGCTATAGACAGGTGTATGTATCACACAGCTGATAACAGGGTTGTCTAGAGTGGCCGCTATAGACAGGGTGGTCTGTATAGACAGGTGTATGTATCACACTGCTGATAACAGGGTTGCCTAAAGTGACCGCTATAGACAGGGTGGTCTGTATAGACAGGTGGATGTATCACACAGCTGATAACAGGGTTGTCTAGAGTGGCCGCTATAGACAGGTGTATGTATCACACAGCTGATAACAGGGTTGCCTAAAGTGACCGCTATAGACAGGGTGGTCTGTATAGACAGGTGGATGTATCACCCAGCTGATAACAGGGTTGTCTAGAGTGGCCGCTATAGACAGGTGTATGTATCATACAGCTGATAACAGGGTTATCTAGAGTGGCCGCTAAAGACAGGGTGGTCTGTATAGACAGGTGTATGTATCACACTGCTGATAACAGGGTTGCCTAAAGTGTCCGCTATAGACAGGGTGGTCTGTATAGACAGGTGGATGTATCACACAGCTGATAACAGGGTTGTCTAGAGTGGCCGCTATAGACAGGTGTATGTATCACACAGCTGATAACAGGGTTATCTAGAATGGCCGCTATATACAGGGTGGTCTGTAAAGACAGGTGGATGTATCTCACAGCTGATAACAGGGTTGTCTAGAGTGGTCGCTATAGGCAGGGTGGTCAGTGGTCGCCTCAGACAGGGTGGTCTGTATAGACAGGTGGATGTAACACACTGCTGATAACAGGGTTGTCTAGAATGGCCGCTATAGACAGGTGTATGTATCACACAGCTGATAACAGGGTTGTCTAGAGGGGGGCAGGGAGGACACGTGTTCGCCGGCAGCCAATGGGCGCGCATTCTATCCGTGAGCTTCAGAATAAGGCAATTATATAAGTAGACTAGCGGATGTACCCGGCTTCGCCCGTGTTTTACCCGAGTAAAGGTTTGTCTAACGAATCTCTCGATAAAGTGAACATTTTTTCCCGGTCCCTTGAAAAATACTCTATAAGTTGAATAAAATCAATATTAATCGGTACCCGAGTAAAGGTCTGTCTAACGAACATTTGTTAAAACAATTCTCTATAAACTTATAAAAAGAAATAGATATATTTTGATAATTTGAAACTGATAAAGTGATCATTTTTTCCCGGTCCCTGTGTGCCGTGTCATTCTGAATTTTGTCTTTCCTAATTTTCTACAATACAAAATCATCGTTTTATCTAGTGAACATTTTTTCCCGGTCCCTTGAAAAATACTCGATAAGGTTGAATAAATTCATGGTCGTTTATGGAAGATGGACGAAGTTCCCGGAGGTCATCTTGGGCAAGCTCCCGCGAGGCTTTTTTTCTTGTCTACTTGGCACAGCTGTGTCACCAACTCTGCCCTGATTGGTCGGTGGGTACTTGGACTGTCGGCCGGCGACCGGACGGATCCATTCTCTCACGGGGTGGGGCAGACCTAAGCCTATCTCCGTCGCAAGGTGGCGCTGCTTGCGAGGTAAAGCTACAAATCTGCAAATAACTCTAAGGATATTAAAGATATTCAAGAAATTATTTTTCGTAAACCTTTCCGGGGATACACCTAATAATATCCCAAAATTTCACGGCGATTGGATGTATGGTTTTTGAATCCATAGAGGACACACACACACACAGACATTCATTTTTATATATATACTAGCGGACGTACCCGGCTTCGCCCGGGTTTTACCCGAGTAAAGGTTTGTTTAACGAATCTCTCGATAAAGTGAACATTTTTTCCCGGTCCCTTGAACAATACTCGATAAGTTGAATAAAATCAATATTAATTGGTTCCCTCGGTAATTGGAAGTTAAAGGAATAGTATCTTGCCTTGGAATTGTATTATTATTCTTGTCTCAAATAAATTGCCGTGTCATCCTGAATTTTGTCTTTCCTAATTTTCTACATTACAAAATCATCGTATCATCATGATAATATTTAGAGCAGATTGTTGAATTATAACAGATAAATTAGAATATTTATCTTGATTATTTTAAAGCGAAAAGTTATTTCAAAAATTTTATTTGCTAAAAACCTTCCCAGTACTATACTAAATAACTTCCCAAAGTTTAATTGCGTTCCAATGAGTGGTTTGGTCAGGCATAAAGGACAAACAGACACACACACACACACACACATACATTCATTTTTATATATATACTAGCGGATGTGCCCGGCTTCGCCCGGGTTTTACCCGAGTAAAGGTTTGTATAACGAACATTTGTTAAAACAATTCTCTATAAACATATAAAAAAAAAAAGATATATTTTGATGATTTGAAACTCGTAAATTTGAATCTCTCGATAAAGTGATCATTTTTTCCCCGGTCCCTTGTGCCGTGTCATCCTGAATTTTGTATTTCCTAATTTTCTATATTACAAAATAATCGTTTTATCTAGTGAACATATTTTCCCGGTCCCTTGAAAAATACTCGATAAGTTGAATAAAATCATTGTCGTGAATCTCTCGATAAAGTGATCATTTTTTCCCGGTCCCTGTGTGCCGTGTCATCCCGAATTTTGTATTTCCTCGATAAAGTGAACATTTTTTACCGTTCCCTGTGAGCCGTGTCATCCTGAATTTTGTCTTTCCTAATTCTATAAATTACAAAATCATCGACACGGGATATCATTTAATATTGTCTAAAGGGGGTTAAGAGAGCAGTCTCTTTCAAATGAAAAATGCTTTAATTAAGCAGATGTTTAAAGTATAATATATGAGAGAGGCAATCTTACAGGTTGTCGACGCTGTAAAATCCCCAGAGAGAGTGTTTTTGTAGCATCATGCTGTGACTCACACGATGACCCAAGGTCATCAGGAGCAGCAAACTAAGCCTATCTCCGTTTCAATGGTGGCGCTGCTTGCGAGTTAAATATACAAATCTGCAAATAACTCTAAGGATATTCAAGATATTCAAGAAATTATTTTTCGTAAACCTTTCCGGGGATACACCTAATAATATCCCAAAATTTCACAGCGATTGGATGTATGGTTTTTGAATCCATAGAGGACACACACACACACAGACAGACAGACAGACATTCAATTTTATATATATATACAAGTCGTCATTGGTATCGTCCACCGCGGGAAAGACTCCGCCACCGATGGACTGCAAGAAAAGAGAGAAAACTCAAATTTTGATCATATTTTAAAATTCTGAAAAATATTTTAAACAACGCGTTCATTGCAATTTGATTTATTTTAATAAATAACACAGCCATGTTGAAATTACTAAAAATTCGTCAAACTTATGTTTTCTAAACAAATGCGATAGAGCTCTACTAGAGAGTTACCTGATAGCGACCTTCTTGTCTTGACCATTCAGTAGAAAAATAAAAATAGTGATTTGATTTTATAAATTCAATTGTCATCTAGCGATAAAATTTGTAATAAAGAATTTCCCTTCTTTTTCTTTTTGACACAATCAATAAGGAATCAAGGGTTTGGTTTCTTTTCACATTTCCTTTATTTCTCGAGCAGTCGGGCTAACATGTCCTTTAACACGGAGATCCTGAAGTATTACTTCTATCCAATTATAACAGAGCGTGTTATATAATTCGCTAGAAGTTGTACTTCTGGTGTCTCTGTGTTAAAGGACATGTTAGCCCGACTGCTCGAGAAATAAAGGAAATGTGAAAAGAAACCAAACCCTTGATTCCTTATTGGCTGTGTCAAAAAGATAAAGTTTGTAACAATTAAATTCACTGGCAATGTGGTTTTTTTTTCATCAAATATTATCTCTATAGACCTTACTGCAATGATAAGAGTTATTGAATGAGAGGGCTTGGCTCATAAGTGGTGAAACCTCTCAGCGGTTTCGCCAAATTAATCTCCAGACCGCTCTACTATTGTATTGGATTGGTTTGGAATATACTGTAGAGGTGTCTGTAGAGGTCTGTAGAGGTACATACATATAATTTCAGAGTATTGCGTTGAGCAATGCTCTTCCGAAAATATAGTTTTGTTAACATAGAAACATGTAAACGCCGTTAAAAATGTTAACTAGCATTAGCACTAGAGTTATCATCTTAACAGCGTTTATATGTTTCTATGTAGTCCTGTAGAAGGACAGAGATGTCTGAAATCTCGAGATTACGTTTATTAAAGATAAAGAAACTCATTTCCAGAAACCTGTGGCATTTGTTATATATATATATGGCAATATAATAATAAGGTGGGGAAAGAGAGAAATAATCACACCACAATTTGGAAGATGAACCCAGACAACCAGAAAGAGAGAGATGGGAGAGGCCCGGGGCCGGCCACCACTGAGCAGCCTGCCGTTCGTGTCGCACACAATCACCAACTGTCTTAATTAGTCCTGAGGTTCCAAGAAGCGGGCCCCTTGGAATGTCGCTGATATCTCAAGTGACCGGACCCCTTGGAATGTCGCTAATGTCTCAAATGACCGGACTTTAGCTGCCCATCTCTCTTTGGGTTGACTGTAGGTTTGTTTTATTATTCCTGGAAGAGTATATATTATGACATATATATATTTAGATGGAAATTTTGCCGGGAGGACATCGATCTAAAAATACAAAGATCGCCTCTCCCGTCAAAACATACGTCAAAACTAGACGCCATCTATTGACCCTCGCCGCAAACTCCCTCCCGACAAAATTTCCATCTATATTTTAGCCATAGATTTGGCCCAGCCACTTTGCCAGCTAAACACCTCTTTGGCAGATTGTCAAGATCCCATTATATCCCTTGTGTATCTCATGGAATAAAGTCCGCCCTAGGCTGATGACGAAACTATGGTCTCTAGGTGGACGCTTTTCAGATTGCTTAAGCTGGTGTTGTGGCTTTGTCACCGACCCGAGGCCGCTAAGTTTGAGGGGACGGTCAATAGATGGTGTCTGGTTTTGACGGGAGAGGTGACCTTTGTCTTTATATATATATATGTTATATTAAAAATATATTTATTTAAAATATATATTTCATAGATACAAATACTCTGTTAAATCGACCGACAGAGGTCACCATTTTCACTATAAAAACTCATTGTTGTTGTTTCCCGATGGCCGGCTCAAAACTTTTGTACATTATGTAAATAATATTTTGTTTTTCCTTATTCTACTCGCCTTAAGCCAGGCAGTATTTTTATCAAATTGTTTTTTTATATATTCCTTAAGTTTAATTAAAGCAATATCTGAACAAAACCATTTTTATTATTATTCCCACGACTACACCACCATAGCTTAATCCTCAAGATAACCAAAATCAAAAATCAACAGAAAATCTTATCATTCTTATTTATATATATATATATATATATAACAGAGAGGCTTATACTATGATATTATATGAATACCATGTAGAAAAGAAGAGAAACATAATAAGTAAAAGGAAGTTTATATTTTCGTGGTGAATATTCTTTTTCAATATTTCAACAGTTCTACATAAATACCTTCATGTATATATACGTCTTGCAAGTTCTCGCTGGTGAAGTGAAAGTTCAATACGATAGCACAGAGGGATGGTAGATTCACCACTGATGAGCCAAACCCCTTCCCATTATATTATCTCAATACAATAGAAATTGACATAAGCTATTTCAAAATAAGCTCAAAAACAGTTTTTCTCTCCATAACCAGATACAGTGATGCAAAATTCTGGATATATTTCACAAATCTAACCACCCAAGAAATCTCCAATTTGATGGTAAAATCCCTATATTGGATATTTTATTTTCTACACAGCGCTCTTATACCGCTTCTCATTACAAGGTCTAGGCAATTGGCGCACGTTTTTAATGACACTTTAGAAAAAAACTTTCTTCTTTTTTTTTTTAGATGTTAATTTAACACCTTAAAAAGATTAGTTTTTAAAAAGGATATAATCTCTTATTTGACAATGATTAGCATGCAAATTTTACCTCACGTTTTTATAAAAAAAAAAAAACTCCTAGCATTATACTAATTTTTGAAAAAGGAAAAATAAAGATCAGGTAAAAAGTTTCTTTTAATTTTGGATTTGCAAGCTTTCGAGAAAAATATACTGTTCTTCAACGGACTGATATTCTATGTACAATTTTCAATTATTTTGTATAAAGATTATTTAGAGATTGTACATAGAGTATTAGCCCGTTGAAGAGCAGTATATTTGCTCAAAAACTTTCAAATTCAAATTTAAAGAAACTTTTTACCTGATTTTCATTTTTTTCTTTCAAATAATTTCTGGATAACTATTGCTCACCTTATACTAATGTACATAGCTCTGTCGTTTCTTACAGTATCCATGTTATCTCGGGAGATAGCTTGAGTCGTTTAAGCCAAGAACCTATTTTATTCTCTTTAATGTACCGGGATAAATGAACTTTTATTTCTGAATAACCCGAGCTATCACAACATACATACCTTCCTTAGAGAGGAGTACTCGTTCTTTATAGGTGAAAGGAACTATCATGGTTTATAAAACTATGTTATTAAAAATAAAGAAAGCATATCTCCTGACCAGGAGCACATGTGCTTTACAGAAGGCAGAGCGCCATCTAGTGGAACAGAAATCAACTAACATTGATTTAACCTGTTCCCTGATATTTGGCCAACTCAATTTCTTGATAAATCAAGAAAAGCTAGCCACGAACGCTTTTCGCGCTGTTGGCGCTCGTCAGCGTGGAGTAGGCTGTACCACTGCGACCAAAAAGAATTTTGGTCCCAGAGGCTTCTTGAGAAATCAAGAAATGGTTATTTAAGGCCAAATTTGCGTAAATACGCTAAACACATGAAATAAACTGTTAATATTCGAAACCTTTACGCAATTTGTGTATTTATTCTTCTTTATCTAATCTTAGATCATAATTTTTGCCTGTTAAAGAACGATAGCCCAAAAGCTAGTGGTGTTTACGTATTTTTATTTCAATTTAAAGCGCTATGTCCCCCGTAGGGACACTTGCTCTGTCATACATGTATGACATTTATCTATACATATATATACAATAATTTTACGCCGTAAATAGAATAGTCATACGATGTTAACAATGAGAAAGAGAGAAAAAACGAGAAAATAACTGTGTACAAAATAAAGAAGTGTTTGGCAATATGTACAATAAGCATAATATAAATTATCAGGTGTTTACGTAATAAATACACATATTGCGTGGGGTTTTAGATTATAATTTTTATAATACAATATAATGCGGCTTGTGATGGTAGAACGACATTTGAAAATTATCCCGCAAATGTTTCTTTTGAACGAAAAATCGAAATTTATTTAAAGGAGAAATGACGATTATTTCTAAACTTATGGAAGAAGTATGAAAGTATTATAAATTACTTTATATAATATTTACTAACGGAAGAATATGTCCAGGGTAGCCTAGTGGACATGGCATCTGCCCGGTAAGCGGAACACTGTGGGTTCGATTCCCATCCCTGGACACTTTATTTTTTCGTTTATCATTACTTTTCACAATTCATCCTTTCATACTTCATCCCTAAGGTTAGAAATAGTCGTTATTTCTCCTTAAAAATATTTTAGATTTTTCGTTTAAAAGAAACACACATGCGGGATAATTTTCAAATGTTGTTTCTACAATTATAATTTTTGTCTGTTGAAGAGCGAGACCTCGAAAGCTTGTGGTGTTTTTATAATAAAGAAACATATTGTGTAAAGGGAGGTTCTATTGTATAAAAAAACTATTTATTATGTGTGAGTATAAATATTGCTTTAAACAGGCGGATGGTGAGGTAAACAAAATGGTATAAACAACGGTAGGCGACAAAGGTAGAACGATTTGTTTGGGAGAGCGGGAGAAAGGCGAACGGCCCGGGGAATAATTGGGCGGAGCATTGATCGGCACAAAATAAACAGCTGTCCCCTTCAAATTGGCCAAATCCCTTAATCCAGGCGGCGATATCATCATTAAGTCTTTCACCTGCTCGCCCAGCCCAGTCTTATTGACCTGCGCGAGACTTCTCTACTGCTCTCCAAATTGTGAACCTACTGTACGTGCCTTAAACTAGGTAGTCTCTGATTTTGTCTCAGATTGCTGTCTTCAGTTAAGATGGAACCTCTCAAACGTAGCATCCAATATATCCAGCGGTTCAATATTATTATATTCTTGTTCTCTATTAATACTCATCTCATATTTCTTTCTTTTTGTCATAGTAAAGCCTGTAGAAGGACGTCCGAAAGCTTGCGAATAAAGTTCGTATAAGACACTCCTCTTCAATTGTCGTTATATTTTGCTATTATTAGGGCTTGTTGGGGTAGTGGTATTGTTTGTGGATTGTATTTTGTAGAGTTTGAAATAATTGGCTATATGAAACCAAGCAATCGAAATAAGTGCAAAAAAATCGTTATTCATTAAAAATAGCTTTTTCACTTAAGATTGAATTTCAAGTTACAACGACATCTAGCAAGCTGAAGGGATTTGCGAAAGATAATTCTCTTGTATGTAGAGTGGCTTTTCACAAGATAAAGAAAATAAATAGATAAATAAGGCAAATGTCACCAGGAAATTTTCGTTCTGGTAAATATAGACTGGGGACATTTGGTAAAATACACGAATTTAGTTATAGTGACCTTTTAGATTGATAATTTAAGAAGAAGAAAAAGTATATTTGAAAATGCCATATAAACATAATTAGATATTCTACATTTTACTTATTAATTATCAACACATAAATTGATATTTTTTTAATTAAAAAAGGCATATATTGGATCAAATGTATTATTTATTTTACCAATATTTCAGTTGGCTGAACGCCAATCTTTATCAAGGTGTTATAACATATAAATGTGTGTCAACAACGTTGACATTTGTTATAATACCTTGATAAAGGTTGGCGTTCAGCCAACTGAAATATTGGTAAAATAAATGATATTTTGATCCAATTAAATGCCTTTCTAATTAAAGATTTATTTATGGATTGATCTATTTTCAAAATAGATTGATATGGCAGTATTCCTGTCTTTCCAGAACTTCCTTGCTATGAATACTTATGCAATTCTAATGTCCTCTCCTGAAATGTATCCCATACTCTATTCTAGGCTTTCCACTTCCAAATCTTCTCTCCAGCAATATCCTCACTCACTACGAGTGTCAGACAATATTTCCAAACATACTGATTTTAATTCTTTTGGTGTACCGTCTCGTACCTGGATCTTAGGAAGATAAAACTCCACCTTTGCCGGTCTCAAGCCAGGATAAAAAAGGACCAGGGGGAGCAGTAACATAACGTTAATAGAATTAATTCAAAATATATTTTTGCTTATATTCAATGGCAAGAAAAAAATGTGATATATATATTTATCAAAATTCGAAACTATTATAGACGCGTATGATTCTTAAAAAAAAAAAAAAAAAAAAAAAAAACAATTTCTACTAAAATAATCATACGCGTCTATAATAGTTTCGAATTTTGATAATAGATGGCGCGCTAATGCATCATAATATATATTTATATTATGGACAAAATAATATTTACAATTATATATATAATAATATATAATTGTTGTATTCCAATTTGATTACACACAGCGCTTTACGTTAATTATTATTTAACTAGACGAATGGCCCGGGCAACGCCCGGGGTTTACCCGAGTGCGAATATATTCTAAAAACGTTGACTTGGGTGGTCGCTATTAACAGGGTGGTCTGTATAGACAGGTGGATGTATCACACAGCTGATAACAGGGTTGTCTAGAGTGGTCGCTATAGACAGGGTGGTCTGTATAGACAGGTTTATGAGAGAGGCACAAACTTACAGGTTGTTGACGCCGCAATCCCCAGAGAGAGTGTTTTTTGTTGCATCATGCTGTGACTCACACGACGACCCAAGGTCAACAGGGGTGGAGCAGCAAGCTTAGGCCTATCACCGTCTGGCGGCGCTGCTTGCGAATTATATCTACAATTCTGCAAATAACTCTAAGGATATTCAAGATATTCAAGAAATTATTTTTCGAAAACCTTTCCGGGGATATACCTAATAATATCCCAGAATTTCATGGCGATTGGATATATGGTTTTTGAATAACAGGGTTGTCTAGAGGGGGGCAGGGAGGACAGTGTTCCCTTGCAGCCAATGAGCGCGCATTCTATCCGTGAGCTTCAGACAAACAGACAAACAGACAAACAAACAGACAGAATAAGGCAAATATATAAGTAGATTAACTACAAGGCAAAAGGATTATATATAGATTAAATGGTATCACTTCGAGGGAGGAGATTGCTAGACCGTGACGGCGGACGGCTGGCTTTGGCAACACTGGAGCTGACGTCACTTCCTGTTTATGTAACCTGCAAGTGACGTCAGCTCCAGTGTTGCCGAAACCAGCCGCCCGCCGTCACGGTCTAGCAATCTCCTCCCTCGAAGTGATCTCTTAGTTATGGACCACTTCGCCGCCCATAATTCTCGAACGATGAAGTTCGTGTAGGTTTCTCCCCTTATTTACTTCAGTACTGAGGAGTTCAATTGAGTTCTGAGTATTTCTCTGGTGCCTTAGGATCATTGGATGAGATCGAGTAGGAGAAGGCTTCACAGTATCTTCATTATGGCTGTCCTCTTCTGTAGGTATCACGTCTTCTTGATCTAATAAAGACACTGGATACTCTTCAATCTCCCGTTGAGTCCCATAGCTGTAGTGTTCAACTGATGGAAGCACCTCCCGGTTGCTGTCGTTCCTCGATACATCACTCTCTTTGAAGACACAGTCCCGAGATTCCACCACTTTCTTCATCTCAGGAATCCACACTCTGTAGCCTCGTCCTCTGAGTGCATATCCAACAAGGTTACCTTTGACAGCTCTCCTTTCGAGTTTGGATTTACGGACTTGTCTTGGAATATGGACAAATACTTGACAGCCAATAGCTCTTATGTGTTTAAGGCTAGGCTTGTTCCCTGTCCACAGTTCATATGGCGTGCTTTCACCATTGTGATTGTTGAGAACTCTGTTTCTGACATAGGCTGCGGTGTAAGTCAGCTCCGCCCAGGAAGCCTTTGGCAGACCACTTCCAGATATAGTGCTCCTGACAAGATCTATGAGTGTCCTATTCATTCTTTCTGCCACACCATTCTGTTGGGGTGTATACGTCATAGTGTGTTCATGAACTATTCCAACGCTCGTGCAGAAAGTGTGCCATTCCTTGGAACAAAATTCCAAGCCATTATCCGTACGTATTCGTTTTAGTTTCCGGCTGGTTTGTTTCTCAGATTCTTGAATCCACTCTTTGACTTTTCCCAGGGTTCCGCCTTTGTTTTTCAGGAAAAATACACTTGCATATCTCGTAGATTCATCAATGATGGTTAAGACGTACTTGGCTCCTCCCCAGCTCAATACGTCAAGTGGACCCATCAAGTCCGCATGCACCAAGTCCAACGGCATGATTTCTTTTTCCTCCTTGTGTGAGTGCTGAAGGAATGACAGACGGTAAGACTTGCCGATCAAGCAGTTTTCGCACTTTTCTGGCTTTTCCGGGCTGCAATCAAGTCCTCTTACGCTTTGGTTCTTGGCCATCTTTGCTATCGTATATGCATTTATATGCATCAGCCTTTTGTGCCAAAGTTCCAGTGTAAGCTCTTCCTTGCATTCAGATGCAAGAGAAACACGATCATTCTGATCTATTGGAGAGGATGGAGTAGTCTGGACGTAGTAAAGTCTACCCAGCTTCTTTCCCTCTATCAAGAGTTTACCTTTCATGTCCATAATATGCAACCACTCTTGTTGAAGACAACTTTTCTACCGTTTTCTATCATTTGGGGTACAGACAGAACACTGTGACGCATATCTGGAACGTACAAGGTGTTCTGGGCAACCAAATTGCTAGCATCTCCCTTGTGTCCAACAATATTGGCACTGACAGTACCGATACCACATGCTTCTATAGAAGAGCCATTCGCAATAGTGATGGAACTCATATTGCTTGTGCACTCTTTCAGACATGTAATCTCTCTTGGGAGTCATATGGGGCGTCGCTTCAGAATCTATGATCCAGGTCTCGGCGGTAGCTCCAAACAAAGTGTTGCACATTGCCGACATATTTACGCCTTTGTTTTGGTCAAACCTCTTTGGTCTTTGTTCATTCTTTTCTTTCTTCCTGCATTCCCTTGCATAATGGCCTTTACCTCCACATTTGAAACAAACAACCTTTGCTTTAAATTGTTTTTCTGTTTCAATGGGCTTCGAAGAGGCATTAACGACCATGGCACCCACATCTTTTGGTAGATTTGACGAACGCCTTTCTGCTTCTGCCAACAGCCGTCTTTTAACTGTGGCGGTCGTGAAGTCTGAATCAGGCAAGTTACATATGGTTGAGACAACGGTGTCCCAATCCTCTGGTAATCCACCCAAAAGAACCATAGCCAAATCGCCATCATCAATTTTGTCGCCAATTTGGGCCAGTTCGTTTACAATGTGGTTTATCTTCCCCATATACCCTTCCATATTACTGTGCTGAGTCAACCTTTCGCCATATAACTGCCTTCTTAGTTGTACGGCTCGATATCTACTATCCTTTGGTGCGTATAATTTTTCCAGTTCCTCCCAGACCTCTTTCGGAGTATTCAAATGTTGAACATGCAATTGTTGTTCATCATTAATCCCGAGGCAAATTTTTGCAAACGCCTTACCCTCCCGTGACAAAAAAAGTTTTGTTACAACAAGGTCACTAGGGTCAGGCTTAGCCTCTCCTGGATTGATCAAACTCCACAAGTCGTTTTCGATTAGAACGAGTTTCATCTGGAAGCTCCAGCTGGAGTAATTAGCATCATTTAATTTTGTAATCGTCGTGTTTGCCATTTTACAAAATATTTGGTAAGTAGAAAAAGGATGGGCCAAGTAATCAAAGGAAATTTGGTTACTCACGTTTTAGGCCTTGCGCTTCTTCAGTCTGACGTTTTAGGTCTTGCGCTTCTTCAGTCTCATAATCTTTGTTGTATTCCAATTTGATTACACACAGCGCTTATCGTTAATTATTATTTAATTAACTACAATGTAAAAGGATTATACATAGATTAAATGGTAAACATGGAGAAAGAGAATAAGTCAGCGTAGCGACGCCGCTTGCAGGTTACATAAACAGGAAGTGACGTCAGCTTCAGTGTTGCCGAAGCCAGCCGCCCGCCGTCACGGTTTAGCAATAATAATATAATAATAATAAATAAATATAAAAATATATAATTTTTCCATAATATAAATATATTATATATCAATATTTTTTCTTCCCCATTGAATATAAGTAAAAATATTTTTCAAACTTAATTCTATTGACGTTATGTGGCGATGAGTTTGTTGTTGACACACATTAATATTTTATAATACCTTGATAAAGGTTGGCGTTCAGCCAATTGAAATATTGGTAAAATAAATAATATTTTGATTCAATACATGCCTTTTTATTAAAGATTTATTTATGGATTGCTCTTTTTTCAAAAGGAAATATTTAGATAATAAAAAAGGCCTATATTGTGTATGTGGATTCAATTTAAAAATTATTCAAACCAATATATGCCTTTTTATTATCTAAAGATTTAGATATATGGATTGCTATATATTCAGTACAATGAAATATAAGGTTGTCCCAAAAGTTCGTGTTTTTTAAAAGCTTTTATTTAACTTGCCTCCATGTCTGTCTGTCGCCAAATCTTGTATAATCAATTTATAATATACTTATAGGGCACCTAGAAATATGAAATTTGGTACACATGTTCAAACCTGATGACAATGCTAGCTGACCAATTTTCAGACTTCTGGATTGTCAGGTTGGCCAAGAACGGACAAATTTCCAAATTTCCTTTCAAATTTTGTATATTTAATTTTAATATGCTTCCAGACCATATAGAATAATGAAACTCACAATACTCGCTCAGTCCAATTAACAATGCAAGTGTACTAATTTTCAGACTTCTGGGTGGTCGGGAAGGCCGAAAATGCACCATTATCTATATTTCTTTTTAATATTATGTGTTGCATTATATCTACTCGTAAAATGCTGGAGGTTGCGAAAGAAAATTTTCAATAAATGTTCAAGACATGGAAGGAATTAGAAATCCAAATATTCAGATTCCTATCTAAAACGTCCTTGGAATTACAAGCAAATAAATGAGAAAAGCCAACAAATATATTAATTTTATCTGTTATAATTTAGTCCTTTTATTCTGTTATCATCACGCATATATTTATATTCATTATATATATATATATAGGTGTGTGTGTAACAATATACCACCATACATTTCACGACACCTTTTTAAATAGTTCCCCTTTTTCAATTAGTATGTTGTTACTTTTAACTATTTAATCAATTGTTTAAATATAATTCAAATTTTATATCTACCAATTATCCCCTAACAATAATCCACTGGGTGTCTCTAACTTTGTAATATAATTCAATAAATTTAGGGTTCCCAAAAGCAGAGATGCAGTTCTGTTAGTAACGGAATTTGCTTACGTCACTTCCGACTTCCCACGAGGAATTGACCAATCTGCTGCGAGCAGGCTTGCAGCTATTTAAGGCCAACGTCGTCTCAGTGATAAGGCTTTTTATGGACTGGCATATATACGACTAAAAATAGCGTGAATAATTAATTATAAAAAACACTTTTAAAAAAAGCTTTTATTTAAAATGCACTAAAAATAACAAAATAAATATTTCTGAAGGTACCATTTAACAAATAAAATAATAGACTTAGAAATAAAAGCGGTGGGGTACAATAATAATAAATTTGAGATCAATGTGATTTTATATGAAGCAAATGATTAGCAAGATTATGCCTTTCATTAAATTTATTACTAGTTGCTGCATAAATGATTATCATCCCCCACCGCTTTTATTTCTAAGTCTATTATTTTATTTGTTAAATGGTACCATCAGAAAAAAAAGCAATACTTCAGAAATATTTATTTTGTGTATTTTTAGTGCATTTTAAATAAAAAAAATTTTCTTATTACTTGGCGAATAATATTATTACGGCGAATACATAACACACAATACATAATAAAATTACTTTATACATAATACCAAGACATTATACATAACGGCGAATAATACTATGACGAGTTTACCAAGTGGGAAGAGGAGCTTCTTTTATTAGCATGCACACAAGCTTTCGGACATATCGTCCTTCATCAGGTAAGAGTAATAAACGCGCTGAGGATCCATATATACACAAAGCTGAAAAGAAAATTTACATAACTGCAAAAGATAAAAGTATTTAAAGATAAAAATAAGAACCAAATATGCTAAAAAGATTATAGGGATTAAATGCTAATAAATCTGGACTAAGTACATATGCACTATGAATGGTGTTAATCAAGGGCAGGTAAATGCCACCTATGGCTATTCACATAACATATGGTATTGTTCTGGTATATCTATATGCCTGTTGATGCTGTTTGTTTTTATTGACACAAATGCCTCTAGTAAAAGTCTTTGGTACTTATTATTGATATTGTTGTATAGAATGGATGGCTTTGTTAGATTGAATGTATGACCGGTTTGCATAGAATGACTGTAAATAGGGGAATTTAGGTTTTTATTAGAGATGTTTCTGGAATGCTCAACCATTCTGATGGCGACGGATCTACCCGTCTCCCCGACATAAGTGGCATTGCATTGGTCGCAAGAGACGGAATAGACAGCACCACCAGAACGGAGAGAACTCGCATGAAGGGAAGATCTGGTAATGGGGTGTCGGATTAGTGTGGCGATGTTAGGTGGGTTCTGGAAGTATGTTGTAATGCCGTGTTGCCTTAAAAACCTGGCTATGGTGATGGACTGGGGGCAAAAAGGAAGGGAGCAAATATTTCTGTGTATAGCTGGAGCACTGTTGTGGTGAGGGTCATGCATGTGTTTAAGAATGAAGGGGGTCGGGTAGCCGGATTTGGATAAATATGAAAATATTTTAGCCTTTTCTATTGTTTGGAATAACGGGAGGGAACAATGAGTAAAGATACGTTTAGTGAGAGCTCTAACTGTATTGATTTTGTGTGGTGTTGGGCAATGTGACCGGAAGTTTGTGTGGTGTGGGGGTGTGTTGTTTTTATAGTATACTGAGGTATGGAAACTGCTGGGGGTGCGTATGACTAGTGTATCTAGGAAAGGTAGGACTGAGTGATTTTCTGTTTCATGGGTGAAGGCTATGTCTGGGTGGAAGGAGTTGAGGTCAGATAGGATGTGAGAGGCAGATACCTCACTTACCAAGCAAAAGGTATCATCGATGTACCGCCTCCAGAGAAAGATGTCTGAAGAATGGCGTGAAGTGATCCATTGGTCCAGTGACCTCATGACAACCTCAGCCACCACGGTTGAGAGGGGGCTACCCATGGGGGAGCCCTTGGTCTGCTTGAAAAACTGGGTATCAAATGTGAAGGTGGACATGCCTAGGCATATGGAAGTGAGCTCGACAACCGTCTCCGCGGTGAGGGTGTCTAACAGGGGGGCATTTTCGAGGAAAGTGCGTAAACTATTAATGATCAAGGGGTGGGCAAGTGAGAGATATAGAGACGTTACATCGAAAGAAACCATTATGGACCTGGGGGGAGGTGTGAGGCTGGTGATATAGGACACAAACGAGGGGGAGTTTGCAATGGTATATTCCCATGGGGGAGACTGTAGAAGGGGGGTCAAGAAGTTGGACAAAAATTTTGACAGGGTATATGCCGGAGAGAGATGGTAAGATATGATTGGTCGGAGGGGAACATCGGGCTTGTGGATTTTTGGAAGGCCGTAAATGTAGGCTATTTGGGCGAGGTTAGCTGTGAAGTCGTTATATTGCTCTTTAGTGATCTGCTGGGACCTTTTTAATCTTAACAATAGTAAACGGAAATTCTTAACGGATGTTTTATGTTCCTGTTCAATGATGGCAGAAAAAATGGAGTGTTGGTCGAGAACGTTTTGCATTTTTTGCTTGTAAACGGTAGTGTTGAGAATTACGGTCTGTGAGCCTTTGTCGGATTTTGTTATGACTATGTCTCTATTGCGTTTAAGACGGGAGATAACCCTATTCATGGCTAGGGACGGTTTAGGGATATTGTAGGGTCGTTGAAGGGTGTAGGTGACAAAATGCCTGATCCTATGGGTGTCTTGGTGGTTAAGGCCTCTGAGAGCGGGTTCCACACCAGCTATGATGCGAGGAATATCAGCAGGCCCAGGCAGTCTGTATTTTAGGCCCAATGACAGAATCTCAGCATCAGCAGATGGCAAGACATAGTCCGAGAGGTTGACCACTCCTTGGGGTGACTGGGGAAGATAGGCTTCTAGTAGATAGGCAGGGAAGTTGTACTTCTTGATCCAGTGATGAAGCTTGGAGTTGTGACGTTGCGTTATATCGTTCTTCTGGTGCCGGATGTCCCTTGTGATGGATTGCAACAGATCGGCCATTTCTGGATTGGTTAGTAGCTGAGAGACCAGAAAGATCAATCCCTTGACGGACTTAGAAATAAATCGGATATTGGAGTGGCAACCTTTAATTCTAGAGGATAACAGATGGAATTGGGCGCGGCGTATGACGACGGATGAAAATGGATTGCGAACAGGATCCCTGATTCGAAGGGATGGAGGTATAAAATCAGCCGTTTCACACAGTTTGTTAAAGTTCAAATGGAGGCGCCATCTTGACAACTGTAACGATTTCTTTCGCAGCTGATAGGTATAACGAGGTAGGTCTTCAGCGGAAGGATTCATGATGAATTCCAGGATAAAAAGCGTAAAAATGAGCGAATTAAGTAGAACTGCTCTTCACTGAAGGTTAATAACGAGTTTACCAAGTGGGAAGAGGAGCTTCTTTTATTAGCATGCACACAAGCTTTCGGACATATCGTCCTTCATCAGGTAAGAGTAATAAACGCGCTGAGGATCCATATATACACAAAGCTGAAAAGAAAATTTACATAACTGCAAAAGATAAAAGTATTTAAAGATAAAAATAAGAACCAAATATGCTAAAAAGATTATAGGGATTAAATGCTAATAAATCTGGACTAAGTACATATGCACTATGAATGGTGTTAATCAAGGGCAGGTAAATGCCACCTATGGCTATTCACATAACATATGGTATTGTTCTGGTATATCTATATGCCTGTTGATGCTGTTTGTTTTTATTGACACAAATGCCTCTAGTAAAAGTCTTTGGTACTTATTATTGATATTGTTGTATAGAATGGATGGCTTTGTTAGATTGAATGTATGACCGGTTTGCATAGAATGACTGTAAATAGGGGAATTTAGGTTTTTATTAGAGATGTTTCTGGAATGCTCAACCATTCTGATGGCGACGGATCTACCCGTCTCCCCGACATAAGTGGCATTGCATTGGTCGCAAGAGACGGAATAGACAGCACCACCAGAACGGAGAGAACTCGCATGAAGGGAAGATCTGGTAATGGGGTGTCGGATTAGTGTGGCGATGTTAGGTGGGTTCTGGAAGTATGTTGTAATGCCGTGTTGCCTTAAAAACCTGGCTATGGTGATGGACTGGGGGCAAAAAGGAAGGGAGCAAATATTTCTGTGTATAGCTGGAGCACTGTTGTGGTGAGGGTCATGCATGTGTTTAAGAATGAAGGGGGTCGGGTAGCCGGATTTGGATAAATATGAAAATATTTTAGCCTTTTCTATTGTTTGGAATAACGGGAGGGAACAATGAGTAAAGATACGTTTAGTGAGAGCTCTAACTGTATTGATTTTGTGTGGTGTTGGGCAATGTGACCGGAAGTTTGTGTGGTGTGGGGGTGTGTTGTTTTTATAGTATACTGAGGTATGGAAACTGCTGGGGGTGCGTATGACTAGTGTATCTAGGAAAGGTAGGACTGAGTGATTTTCTGTTTCATGGGTGAAGGCTATGTCTGGGTGGAAGGAGTTGAGGTCAGATAGGATGTGAGAGGCAGATACCTCACTTACCAAGCAAAAGGTATCATCGATGTACCGCCTCCAGAGAAAGATGTCTGAAGAATGGCGTGAAGTGATCCATTGGTCCAGTGACCTCATGACAACCTCAGCCACCACGGTTGAGAGGGGGCTACCCATGGGGGAGCCCTTGGTCTGCTTGAAAAACTGGGTATCAAATGTGAAGGTGGACATGCCTAGGCATATGGAAGTGAGCTCGACAACCGTCTCCGCGGTGAGGGTGTCTAACAGGGGGGCATTTTCGAGGAAAGTGCGTAAACTATTAATGATCAAGGGGTGGGCAAGTGAGAGATATAGAGACGTTACATCGAAAGAAACCATTATGGACCTGGGGGGAGGTGTGAGGCTGGTGATATAGGACACAAACGAGGGGAGTTTGCAATGGTATATTCCCATGGGGGAGACTGTAGAAGGGGGGTCAAGAAGTTGGACAAAAATTTTGACAGGGTATATGCCGGAGAGAGATGGTAAGATATGATTGGTCGGAGGGGAACATCGGGCTTGTGGATTTTTGGAAGGCCGTAAATGTAGGCTATTTGGGCGAGGTTAGCTGTGAAGTCGTTATATTGCTCTTTAGTGATCTGCTGGGACCTTTTTAATCTTAACAATAGTAAACGGAAATTCTTAACGGATGTTTTATGTTCCTGTTCAGTGATGGCAGAAAAAATGGAGTGTTGGTCGAGAACGTTTTGCATTTTTTGCTTGTAAACGGTAGTGTTGAGAATTACGGTCTGTGAGCCTTTGTCGGATTTTGTTATGACTATGTCTCTATTGCGTTTAAGACGGGAGATAACCCTATTCATGGCTAGGGACGGTTTAGGGATATTGTAGGGTCGTTGAAGGGTGGAGGTGACAAAATGCCTGATCCTATGGGTGTCTTGGTGGTTAAGGCCTCTGAGAGCGGGTTCCACACCAGCTATGATGCGAGGAATATCAGCAGGCCCAGGCAGTCTGTATTTTAGGCCCAATGACAGAATCTCAGCATCAGCAGATGGCAAGACATAGTCCGAGAGGTTGACCACTCCTTGGGGTGACTGGGGAAGATAGGCTTCTAGTAGATAGGCAGGGAAGTTGTACTTCTTGATCCAGTGATGAAGCTTGGAGTTGTGACGTTGCGTTATATCGTTCTTCTGGTGCCGGATGTCCCTTGTGATGGATTGCAACAGATCGGCCATTTCTGGATTGGTTAGTAGCTGAGAGACCAGAAAGATCAATCCCTTGACGGACTTAGAAATAAATCGGATATTGGAGTGGCAACCTTTAATTCTAGAGGATAACAGATGGAATTGGGCGCGGCGTATGACGACGGATGAAAATGGATTGCGAACAGGATCCCTGATTCGAAGGGATGGAGGTATAAAATCAGCCGTTTCACACAGTTTGTTAAAGTTCAAATGGAGGCGCCATCTTGACAACTGTAACGATTTCTTTCGCAGCTGATAGGTATAACGAGGTAGGTCTTCAGCGGAAGGATTCATGATGAATTCCAGGATAAAAAGCGTAAAAATGAGCGAATTAAGTAGAACTGCTCTTCACTGAAGGTTAATAACGAGTTTACCAAGTGGGAAGAGGAGCTTCTTTTATTAGCATGCACACAAGCTTTCGGACATATCGTCCTTCATCAGGTAAGAGTAATAAACGCGCTGAGGATCCATATATACACAAAGCTGAAAAGAAAATTTACATAACTGCAAAAGATAAAAGTATTTAAAGATAAAAATAAGAACCAAATATGCTAAAAAGATTATAGGGATTAAATGCTAATAAATCTGGACTAAGTACATATGCACTATGAATGGTGTTAATCAAGGGCAGGTAAATGCCACCTATGGCTATTCACATAACATATGGTATTGTTCTGGTATATCTATATGCCTGTTGATGCTGTTTGTTTTTATTGACACAAATGCCTCTAGTAAAAGTCTTTGGTACTTATTATTGATATTGTTGTATAGAATGGATGGCTTTGTTAGATTGAATGTATGACCGGTTTGCATAGAATGACTGTAAATAGGGGAATTTAGGTTTTTATTAGAGATGTTTCTGGAATGCTCAACCATTCTGATGGCGACGGATCTACCCGTCTCCCCGACATAAGTGGCATTGCATTGGTCGCAAGAGACGGAATAGACAGCACCACCAGAACGGAGAGAACTCGCATGAAGGGAAGATCTGGTAATGGGGTGTCGGATTAGTGTGGCGATGTTAGGTGGGTTCTGGAAGTATGTTGTAATGCCGTGTTGCCTTAAAAACCTGGCTATGGTGATGGACTGGGGGCAAAAAGGAAGGGAGCAAATATTTCTGTGTATAGCTGGAGCACTGTTGTGGTGAGGGTCATGCATGTGTTTAAGAATGAAGGGGGTCGGGTAGCCGGATTTGGATAAATATGAAAATATTTTAGCCTTTTCTATTGTTTGGAATAACGGGAGGGAACAATGAGTAAAGATACGTTTAGTGAGAGCTCTAACTGTATTGATTTTGTGTGGTGTTGGGCAATGTGACCGGAAGTTTGTGTGGTGTGGGGGTGTGTTGTTTTTATAGTATACTGAGGTATGGAAACTGCTGGGGGTGCGTATGACTAGTGTATCTAGGAAAGGTAGGACTGAGTGATTTTCTGTTTCATGGGTGAAGGCTATGTCTGGGTGGAAGGAGTTGAGGTCAGATAGGATGTGAGAGGCAGATACCTCACTTACCAAGCAAAAGGTATCATCGATGTACCGCCTCCAGAGAAAGATGTCTGAAGAATGGCGTGAAGTGATCCATTGGTCCAGTGACCTCATGACAACCTCAGCCACCACGGTTGAGAGGGGGCTACCCATGGGGGAGCCCTTGGTCTGCTTGAAAAACTGGGTATCAAATGTGAAGGTGGACATGCCTAGGCATATGGAAGTGAGCTCGACAACCGTCTCCGCGGTGAGGGTGTCTAACAGGGGGGCATTTTCGAGGAAAGTGCGTAAACTATTAATGATCAAGGGGTGGGCAAGTGAGAGATATAGAGACGTTACATCGAAAGAAACCATTATGGACCTGGGGGGAGGTGTGAGGCTGGTGATATAGGACACAAACGAGGGGGAGTTTGCAATGGTATATTCCCATGGGGGAGACTGTAGAAGGGGGGTCAAGAAGTTGGACAAAAATTTTGACAGGGTATATGCCGGAGAGAGATGGTAAGATATGATTGGTCGGAGGGGAACATCGGGCTTGTGGATTTTTGGAAGGCCGTAAATGTAGGCTATTTGGGCGAGGTTAGCTGTGAAGTCGTTATATTGCTCTTTAGTGATCTGCTGGGACCTTTTTAATCTTAACAATAGTAAACGGAAATTCTTAACGGATGTTTTATGTTCCTGTTCAGTGATGGCAGAAAAAATGGAGTGTTGGTCGAGAACGTTTTGCATTTTTTGCTTGTAAACGGTAGTGTTGAGAATTACGGTCTGTGAGCCTTTGTCGGATTTTGTTATGACTATGTCTCTATTCTCAACACTACCGTTTACAAGCAAAAAATGCAAAACGTTCTCGACCAACACTCCATTTTTTCTGCCATCACTGAACAGGAACATAAAACATCCGTTAAGAATTTCCGTTTACTATTGTTAAGATTAAAAAGGTCCCAGCAGATCACTAAAGAGCAATATAACGACTTCACAGCTAACCTCGCCCAAATAGCCTACATTTACGGCCTTCCAAAAATCCACAAGCCCGATGTTCCCCTCCGACCAATCATATCTTACCATCTCTCTCCGGCATATACCCTGTCAAAATTTTTGTTCAACTTCTTGACCCCCCTACTACAGTCTCCCCCATGGGAATATACCATTGCAAACTCCCCCTCGTTTGTGTCCTATATCACCAGCCTCACACCTCCCCCCAGGTCCATAATGGTTTCTTTCGATGTAACGTCTCTATATCTCTCACTTGCCCACCCCTTGATCATTAATAGTTTACGCACTTTCCTCGAAAATGCCCCCCTGTTAGACACCCTCACCGCGGAGACGGTTGTCGAGCTCACTTCCATATGCCTAGGCATGTCCACCTTCACATTTGATACCCAGTTTTTCAAGCAGACCAAGGGGTCACTGGACCAATGGATCACTTCACGCCATTCTTCAGACATCTTTCTCTGGAGGCGGTACATCGATGATACCTTTTGCTTGGTAAGTGAGGTATCTGCCTCTCACATCCTATCTGACCTCAACTCCTTCCACCCAGACATAGCCTTCACCCATGAAACAGAAAATCACTCAGTCCTACCTTTCCTAGATACACTAGTCATACGCACCCCCAGCAGTTTCCATACCTCAGTATACTATAAAAACAACACACCCCCACACCACACAAACTTCCGGTCACATTGCCCAACACCACACAAAATCAATACAGTTAGAGCTCTCACTAAACGTATCTTTACTCATTGTTCCCTCCCGTTATTCCAAACAATAGAAAAGGCTAAAATATTTTCATATTTATCCAAATCCGGCTACCCGACCCCCTTCATTCTTAAACACATGCATGACCCTCACCACAACAGTGCTCCAGCTATACACAGAAATATTTGCTCCCTTCCTTTTTGCCCCCAGTCCATCACCATAGCCAGGTTTTTAAGGCAACACGGCATTACAACATACTTCCAGAACCCACCTAACATCGCCACACTAATCCGACACCCCATTACCAGATCTTCCCTTCATGCGAGTTCTCTCCGTTCTGGTGGTGCTGTCTATTCCGTCTCTTGCGACCAATGCAATGCCACTTATGTCGGGGAGACGGGTAGATCCGTCGCCATCAGAATGGTTGAGCATTCCAGAAACATCTCTAATAAAAACCTAAATTCCCCTATTTACAGTCATTCTATGCAAACCGGTCATACATTCAATCTAACAAAGCCATCCATTCTATACAACAATATCAATAATAAGTACCAAAGACTTTTACTAGAGGCATTTGTGTCAATAAAAACAAACAGCATCAACAGGCATATAGATATACCAGAACAATACCATATGTTATGTGAATAGCCATAGGTGGCATTTACCTGCCCTTGATTAACACCATTCATAGTGCATATGTACTTAGTCCAGATTTATTAGCATTTAATCCCTATAATCTTTTTAGCATATTTGGTTCTTATTTTTATCTTTAAATACTTTTATCTTTTGCAGTTATGTAAATTTTCTTTTCAGCTTTGTGTATATATGGATCCTCAGCGCGTTTATTACTCTTACCTGATGAAGGACGATATGTCCGAAAGCTTGTGTGCATGCTAATAAAAGAAGCTCCTCTTCCCACTTGGTAAACTCGTTATTAACCTTCAGTGAAGAGCAGTTCTACTTAATTCGCTCATTTTTACGCTTTTTATCCTGGAATTCATCATGAATCCTTCCGCTGAAGACCTACCTCGTTATACCTATCAGCTGCGAAAGAAATCGTTACAGTTGTCAAGATGGCGCCTCCATTTGAACTTTAACAAACTGTGTGAAACGGCTGATTTTATACCTCCATCCCTTCGAATCAGGGATCCTGTTCGCAATCCATTTTCATCCGTCGTCATACGCCGCGCCCAATTCCATCTGTTATCCTCTAGAATTAAAGGTTGCCACTCCAATATCCGATTTATTTCTAAGTCCGTCAAGGGATTGATCTTTCTGGTCTCTCAGCTACTAACCAATCCAGAAATGGCCGATCTGTTGCAATCCATCACAAGGGACATCCGGCACCAGAAGAACGATATAACGCAACGTCACAACTCCAAGCTTCATCACTGGATCAAGAAGTACAACTTCCCTGCCTATCTACTAGAAGCCTATCTTCCCCAGTCACCCCAAGGAGTGGTCAACCTCTCGGACTATGTCTTGCCATCTGCTGATGCTGAGATTCTGTCATTGGGCCTAAAATACAGACTGCCTGGGCCTGCTGATATTCCTCGCATCATAGCTGGTGTGGAACCCGCTCTCAGAGGCCTTAACCACCAAGACACCCATAGGATCAGGCATTTTGTCACCTCCACCCTTCAACGACCCTACAATATCCCTAAACCGTCCCTAGCCATGAATAGGGTTATCTCCCGTCTTAAACGCAATAGAGACATAGTCATAACAAAATCCGACAAAGGCTCACAGACCGTAATTCTCAACACTACCGTTTACAAGCAAAAAATGCAAAACGTTCTCGACCAACACTCCATTTTTTCTGCCATCACTGAACAGGAACATAAAACATCCGTTAAGAATTTCCGTTTACTATTGTTAAGATTAAAAAGGTCCCAGCAGATCACTAAAGAGCAATATAACGACTTCACAGCTAACCTCGCCCAAATAGCCTACATTTACGGCCTTCCAAAAATCCACAAGCCCGATGTTCCCCTCCGACCAATCATATCTTACCATCTCTCTCCGGCATATACCCTGTCAAAATTTTTGTCCAACTTCTTGACCCCCCTTCTACAGTCTCCCCCATGGGAATATACCATTGCAAACTCCCCCTCGTTTGTGTCCTATATCACCAGCCTCACACCTCCCCCCAGGTCCATAATGGTTTCTTTCGATGTAACGTCTCTATATCTCTCACTTGCCCACCCCTTGATCATTAATAGTTTACGCACTTTCCTCGAAAATGCCCCCCTGTTAGACACCCTCACCGCGGAGACGGTTGTCGAGCTCACTTCCATATGCCTAGGCATGTCCACCTTCACATTTGATACCCAGTTTTTCAAGCAGACCAAGGGCTCCCCCATGGGTAGCCCCCTCTCAACCGTGGTGGCTGAGGTTGTCATGAGGTCACTGGACCAATGGATCACTTCACGCCATTCTTCAGACATCTTTCTCTGGAGGCGGTACATCGATGATACCTTTTGCTTGGTAAGTGAGGTATCTGCCTCTCACATCCTATCTGACCTCAACTCCTTCCACCCAGACATAGCCTTCACCCATGAAACAGAAAATCACTCAGTCCTACCTTTCCTAGATACACTAGTCATACGCACCCCCAGCAGTTTCCATACCTCAGTATACTATAAAAACAACACACCCCCACACCACACAAACTTCCGGTCACATTGCCCAACACCACACAAAATCAATACAGTTAGAGCTCTCACTAAACGTATCTTTACTCATTGTTCCCTCCCGTTATTCCAAACAATAGAAAAGGCTAAAATATTTTCATATTTATCCAAATCCGGCTACCCGACCCCCTTCATTCTTAAACACATGCATGACCCTCACCACAACAGTGCTCCAGCTATACACAGAAATATTTGCTCCCTTCCTTTTTGCCCCCAGTCCATCACCATAGCCAGGTTTTTAAGGCAACACGGCATTACAACATACTTCCAGAACCCACCTAACATCGCCACACTAATCCGACACCCCATTACCAGATCTTCCCTTCATGCGAGTTCTCTCCGTTCTGGTGGTGCTGTCTATTCCGTCTCTTGCGACCAATGCAATGCCACTTATGTCGGGGAGACGGGTAGATCCGTCGCCATCAGAATGGTTGAGCATTCCAGAAACATCTCTAATAAAAACCTAAATTCCCCTATTTACAGTCATTCTATGCAAACCGGTCATACATTCAATCTAACAAAGCCATCCATTCTATACAACAATATCAATAATAAGTACCAAAGACTTTTACTAGAGGCATTTGTGTCAATAAAAACAAACAGCATCAACAGGCATATAGATATACCAGAACAATACCATATGTTATGTGAATAGCCATAGGTGGCATTTACCTGCCCTTGATTAACACCATTCATAGTGCATATGTACTTAGTCCAGATTTATTAGCATTTAATCCCTATAATCTTTTTAGCATATTTGGTTCTTATTTTTATCTTTAAATACTTTTATCTTTTGCAGTTATGTAAATTTTCTTTTCAGCTTTGTGTATATATGGATCCTCAGCGCGTTTATTACTCTTACCTGATGAAGGACGATATGTCCGAAAGCTTGTGTGCATGCTAATAAAAGAAGCTCCTCTTCCCACTTGGTAAACTCGTTATTAACCTTTAGTGAAGAGCAGTTCTACTGAATAATACTATGGCTAATAATATTGGTATTTTAATTTTTTTGCAAGTGTTTACGAACTTTTGGGACAACCGTGTATTATAAGCCTTTTTATATAAAAAAAATATCGCCAATAAAAACTTTGATCATTCAAAAATTATTTATCTTTTGGTAAAAAAAAAAAAAGAAAAAGACCGAGCAGACGATGAAACGCCATCCGGTGAATTTGGCGGCTAACAACCTTAATTAAAGGATTCTAAATGAAGTACAGTTTTTAATTAAGCCTTTTTGTGCAGCTGCTCTAAAATATTCATGAGACAAAAACGTTAAATAATTTTTATTAAAGGCCAAGTCGAACAATTCTATTTTTAATAATTTAAATTCGCCAGGGTTGTCAATTAAGCCAGAAGATGCCTAATTAACCGCCAGACGATAAAAAATTGATGAAAAAGTTAGCAGAAGAAAAAAATCAATTGAACAAAGCCTTAAAATACCGACTTTACCAGGAGCAAAACCAGTTAATCAACAAATTTTAAATAATTTTGTTGTTACCTCCTGAAAAATTAATTTGGCAGCTCTTTAAGTAAATATTCTTTTTTGTAATTAACAGAATCGATCTGTAATATTTATTAACTTTGGCCAGGGGTTGCTAACTAAAATTTCGTTTTCATATCACTGAATTTAGTTTTTAATTGATTGTAATCTAATTGTTCGTTTTTAAAGAAAAAAATTAAAGATTTTTAATTAAAAACTATAAACACACACAATATATGTAAACATTTAAGTTTTAAAACTATCAAAACGGATAAATAATTAATTTTATAAAAGTTGTTTATTTTTAAAGTTGGCAGAAATTCATTAGGCCTAACTTAATATTTCTTCATATCCTTGCAATCACATTTCAAATCAGAAGATATTTATTTCAAGAATTTTTTTGTTTGATTGTGTTTCACTTGATTTCGAATTTAATTAATGTGTTTTTTCTCTTATTTTTAATTTAAAAACTTCTAAGAGTTATTTTAATTATATTTTAGAGAGACATATCTCTTTTGGCTAAATACTATTTATTATCATACACCACAATTAATTATTTAAACTTCGAACTTGAATTAGAGAGTATGATATACCTATATAAAACTTGAATATTGATAGGAAATTAAACCATTTAAGCACGAACAAATTGTTTCTTTTATATACACAAATACGATATAAAATTATTTTGTATATAAAAGAAACATTCGTGTGCTTAAATTATTTAATTTATAATATATACAAAGTTGTCCCAAAAGTTCGTAAACACTTGCGAAAAATTGAAATACCAATATTATTCGCCGTTATGTATAATGTCTTTGTATTAGGCAGAAAGAAATTGTATTATGTATTATTATGTATTTATTTTTTCTCCGTAAAAATATTATTCGACAAGTAATAAGACAAACACGAACTTTTGGAACAACCTTATAGATTCAAGTTAATGCGTTGTATTAATTTAAGCCAAACTGGCCTTTTCCTTATGTTTGCGAAAAGCATTGCTCGATGCAAATATTTAAATATAATTCTACTGTCCTAAAAGCTTATGTTCATGGTTTTCTTAAATACCAGTTCTAATATTCCCCCCTTCAGTGTAGCATATATGAGCAGCATCGTCCATTACAGTATTAGAGCTCTAAGAAACGATCTGGTAGATTAAATTAGCGAAACTGCCAAGCCTTCCCAATATATTTTCATCGCAGTAAGGACAGTTGAAATTTATTTTGTGTATAAAAGAAACAATGTTCCCCTATGGACACTTGGGCTATCATACATGTATGTCTCTACATTTGTGTCTATACATATTTCCAATAATTTTAGGCGCAAAGAATAGTCATATGATATTAACAAGGAGAAAGAGAGGAAAAAATAACATTTCCATCAAATATTTACATTAAAATTGTTCAATTATCATTTTTATTAAAAGATAAGAGAAATAAATATGTAAGAGTTAAAACATTCTAAAGACAAATGAAACTCTCAAATCTTAATGAGAACTGTGTGCTAAAGAAAGAAAAATAGACGTGATAAATATCCAAGAGTGATTATTCTCAGTGTGTGTAATATTCTTTAATTTTATTAGAAAAATTGAAAAATAAGAAAAATAATTAATTGAGTATTGGCGTTATGAAGGATTTAAGCTTTAGTTCCATTATTCCCGAAATCTAGTCAAATTTATATTCTTAGATATCATTCTATCTCATTTTTCTATCTTAAAGTAAATATGTTTATGCCCCTGTCAAATATATTCTGTAGTTTAAATGTTAGTCTTATGACTTAAGTATATATTATAAAGGTTTGAGAGATAGAGAGAGAGAGAGATTGAGATTGAAACTGATTTATTACAATGTTCATATAAGATTATATAAGGTTAAATACAGAATAAATATGAATAAATAAGATTAAATAACGATAAATATATGAATAAATAGATATAAATAATTGATAAAAATATATATATATAAATATATATATAAATATATATACAAGTCGTCATTGGTGGCGCCCACTGCGCCCACAGAGAGAGATTGAAACTACTTTACAGTGTTCATATAAGATTATATAAGGGGAAATACAGAATAAATATAAATAAATAAGATTAAATAACGATAAATATATGAATAAATAGATATAAATACAGTATAACCTCTATGAGAGGATACTCGTGCTCGAGGACACCTCTCCATAAAAGACAGTTTTCATTTACAAAATTACCATTTTTACTATTTACCAACTCTCCAGTAAGAGGACACCTCTCCCTAAAGGACACTTTGGCTCTGCAATTAGGTGTTGTCCGTTACAGGGAGGTTATACTGTATTTAAAATAATTTATAAATATTCAAATATATACAAGTCGTCATTGGTGGCGAGAGAGAGAGATACATTGATTTATCGTAAAACAAAAACTATTCAAATCGTCTACATGTCAATTTTGAAAACAACGCGCTGCCTGGAGTATAGGATTTCCATCTATGCTTCTTTCCTGAGGTGAATCAGTATAAGGCCGATGGTCTTAATAAAGCTGTATGTGTGTGTGATTTTCTACAGAATGTATGAAAACAGAACACAGGGAAATTTAAATAAAGACCAAAGATGAGTCCAGTAGTGGTCGGATTTGTCATTTTACTTATCTCCCTTTTGTTTTTTTAGAAAAATCCTATGAATTATTCAATCCTTGAATTCATGATTTGTTTATAAATCCTTGTAAATATCTCGGTTATCTTGTAAGTGATTGTGAGAATATGGGATAAATTCGCCGATCAATTTTCACGTTTGGAAGTGCAGGATGTATTTTCTTTATCAATGAATTCATCTTCCTGAGTCCCTCCCCAGAAATCCTCCTCTACGTGGCGGGCGGGAGAAGCAACACAAGTAAAGGACTGCCCTGTAGGACGAAGTACAGTGTCGTGAACGCCGAGCCGCTACGGTAATCGTGAACAGGAAACTCTGAAATGTGGCTGACTAACGGAGCAATGGCACCCCCCATTCCATGGAGCAACAAAGGACAAGACACCACCACCACCACCATCCTCCTGAGTCGTCTTGTCAAAGGTCAGTTTGAAGTACTACTGTTCATCCAGATGTTCTATACGACAATATTAGGATTTATATTCAAGTCTCTACTTGATGAACAAGCGCAAGGCAGGGTGAGATAACGGGGGTGAAGGGGGGAGTCATTTATTGATCCGATGGTAGAGCCGTTCTCCTCAGGTGCAAGATCCCCACCACATTTTAATGGACCAATAAAATGTGTCACGCCACGTCAACACGCCATCCAACAACAATAATCTGGCATCCAATCAGATACCAACTTTGACGTCACGTGATCTCATCAATGACTTCCCACAAACAAGTTTCCCGGCCTTTCGTAAATGCAATCGATCTGAAGGCGAACATCCTGAAGCAAGGTCTGAAGACTTTAGAACCTACACGATGTGTCAAGAAACTACTGTGTCTATTTTTATAGCAGACGATTATTTAAATCAGGCAGACGTATACTGTAAATGATCAGTAGGCGATCATGATTTGTGGGTTTCGAATGAACGAAACCAAGCAGTAAACAAAGAATGGCGGGTTAATTGGAACAATTATAAGGTGATAACATGCCATCTATATATGATAAATGGAAGCATCAAAGCACGAATGTGTCTTTTGAATATAAAACAAACTTCTACTGTCCTTACTGCGATTTTAAAAATGGGAGGGCTTGGTTCTCAATGGTGAGCCAAGCCCTCCCAATTTTTTTTCATTTTTCTTTCTTTAAAACAAACTTCGTTTCAAACAATCATCATTATTAATCAAGAAGGGCAAAACCGTGGGGCGAAGATACTCTTATATTTTTTCCTTCTTTCGATAAGATCCTGCCACAGGTGTTTATTCAACTTATAATTCTTATCATTGTTAGACACCCAGAGCCTGCTTCTGAAACACCGGATTCATTTATTATTTAACAAGGCGCGATATTAAAGTATATAGGCTATTACAGAGGAAACAAACAAAAAAACTAACAAAAAACTGAAACTTAGAATTAAATATTTACAGATTTACAAGTATTAATCGACAGAGTTTATATAGATAAAGTGGCTGATATAAGAGAGTTAAATCATTTAGATCAGGAACAATCGATGTCTCACTTCTGTAAAGTTCGGACAGTCGTAGATAAGGTGAAGAGCAGTTTGTTCAGTTTCTCCGCAGGAACAATTTGGTGTTTCTGATAGACCTCTTTTATGTAAGTATTTCTGGAATTATTCGTGTGATGTGACAAATTGAGTGTCTATAAAATTTGGATGGAACTCTGTAGGAATATCGTTTGGAAAAAAGTTGGAATTGTATAGTGTGTATGTATGTTAGCTTTATAAGTGGATTGATACAAATGATTCATAATGATAACTTGTTCTTCGCCAAATGTGAAATCGCGACATCCACAAATCTGTGAATAATGTCATATTTGTTCCAAGTTGGTAAACAATTCACTTTAGTTGACAATTCAATAAAACAATCCCATATATTGAGTAAATATATCAGGTCTCCAGGGAAAAGTAACTTTTCAAAACATTTTTATTTTTTAACTCGCGTTCTATTGATGAATCTTTATACCAAGTTTTCTCCTTTAGAAGGGCGTTGGTGCCTGAAAGCTAGAGATTAAAAAGGTTTTTAAAGATACTTTTGCCTGGAGGCCTTAAATTTTTACTCAATTCACTTTAGACTCCCACTATTCATCACCTCTGAATGTATATCCACATAACTGTATAGGGTTTGTCAGGCTCTGAATTGGATAATGATACATAGAAAATACAAGAAAATTGATCAAAAGGAAAAAGTTGGGAAGCGGGGTCATCGAGTAAAAAGGAAAGATTCCAACCAATCAGAGCGCATTATTTCAACCAATTACATGGAGGATATTACAATCAGTTGCAGAAGGGATGAACACTGATTGAACTATTATTTCTTTTAAATTGAAATTCCCGCTAGTTAAAGGATGTTGTTTTTGGGCCGCGCGCTCATTACCTTCTTCCATTGCAGCGTGGCCAAATTAAGCAAAATTACGTTCACTGATTGCAATTTACGCTGGCGTATTTCATAAGAACCGCGGTTATTATCTCAATTACCGTCTTCATTAGGCTGTTCTCATTTTTGCTGGAATCGATGGCGAGGGAGTACGTTCAACGCCGGTTCTTCTTCCATCGCCGCGACTTGGACTGGATCTGTAGTTGGACCTTCTTCTTCCATCGCTGCGACTTGGACTGGATCTGGAGTTGGACCTTCTTCTTCCATCGCCGCGACTTGGACTGGATCTGAAGTTGGACCTTCTTTTTCCATCGTCGCGACTTGGACTGGATCTGAAGTTGAACCTTCTTCCATCGCCGCGACTTGGACTGGATCTGAAGTTGGACCTTCTTCTTCCATCGTCGCGACTTGGACTGAATCTGAAGTTGGACCTTCTTCTTCCATCGTCGCGACTTGGACTGAATCTGAAGTTGGACCTTCTTCTTCCATCGTCGCGACTTAGACTGAATCTGAAGTTGGACCTTCTTCTTCCATCGTCGCGACTTAGACTGGATCTGAAGTTGGACCTTCTTTTTCCATCGTCGCGACTTGGACCGGATCTGGAGTTGAACCTTCTTCCATCGCCGCGACTTGGACTGGATCTGAAGTTGGACCTTCTTCTTCCATCGTCGCGACTTGGACTGAATCTGAAGTTGGACCTTCTTCTTCCATCGTCGCGACTTAGACTGGATCTGAAGTTGGACCTTCTTTTTCCATCGTCGCGACTTGGACCGGATCTGAAGTTGAACCTTCTTCCATCGCCGCGACTTGGACTGGATCTGAAGTTGGACCTTCTTCTTCCATCGTCGCGACTTGGACTGAATCTGAAGTTGGACCTTCTTCTTCCATCGTCGCGACTTAGACTGAATCTGAAGTTGGACCTTCTTCTTCCATCGTCGCGACTTAGACTGGATCTGAAGTTGGACCTTCTTTTTCCATCGTCGCGACTTGGACCGGATCTGGAGTTGAACCTTCTTCCATCGCCGCGACTTGGACTGGATCTGAAGTTGGACCTTCTTCTTCCATCGTCGCGACTTGGACTGAATCTGAAGTTGGACCTTCTTCTTCCATCGTCGCGACTTAGACTGGATCTGAAGTTGGACCTTCTTTTTCCATCGTCGCGACTTGGACCGGATCTGGAGTTGAACCTTCTTCCATCGCCGCGACTTAGACTGGATCTGTAGTTGGACCTTCTTCTTCCATCGCTGCGACTTGGACTGGATCTGGAGTTGGACCTTCTTCTTCCATCGCCGCGACTTGGACTGGATCTGAAGTTGGACCTTCTTCTTCCATCGTCGCGACTTAGACTGGATCTGAAGTTGGACCTTCTTTTTCCATCGTCGCGACTTGGACCGGATCTGGAGTTGAACCTTCTTCCATCGCCGCGACTTGGACTGGATCTGAAGTTGGACCTTCTTCTTCCATCGTCGCGACTTAGACTGGATCTGAAGTTGGACCTTCTTTTTCCATCGTCGCGACTTGGACCGGATCTGGAGTTGAACCTTCTTCCATCGCCGCGACTTGGACTGGATCTGGAGTTGAACCTTCTTTTTCCATCGCCGCGACTTGGACTGAATCTGAAGTTGGACTTTCTTCTTCCATCGCCGCGACTTGGACCGGATCTGGAGTTTGACCTTCTTCTTCCATCGCCGTGACTCGGACTGGATCTGAAGTTGGACCTTCTTCTTCCATCGCCGCGACTTGGACCGGATCTGGAGTTGGACCTTCTTCTTCCATCGCCGCGACTTGGACCGGATCTGGAGCTGGACCTTCTTTTTCCATCGCCGCGACTTGGACTGGATCTGGAGTTGGACCTTCTTCTTCCATCGCCGCGACTTGGACTGGATCTTGAGTTTGACCTTCTTCTTCCATCGCCGCGACTTGGACTGGATCTGAAGTTTGACCTTCTTCTTCCATCGCCGCGACTTGGACTGGATCTGAAGTTGGACCTTCTTTTTCCATCGCCGCGACTTGGACCGGATCTGGAGTTGGACCTTCTTCCATCGCCGCGACTTGGACCGGATCTGGAGTTGGACCTTCTTCTTCCATCGCCGCGACTTGGACTGGATCTGGAGTTGGACCTTCTTCTTCCATCGCCGCGACTTGGACTGGATCTGAAGTTGGACCTTCTTCTTCCATCGCCGCGACTTGGACTGGATCTGAAGTTGGACCTTCTTCTTCCATCGCCGTGACTTGGACCGGATCTGGAGTTGGACCTTCTTGCATCGCCGCGACTTGGACTGGATCTGGAGTTGGACCTTCTTCTTCCATCGACGCGACTTGGACTGGATCTGGAGTTTGACCTTCTTCTTCCATCGCAGCGACTTGGACTGGATCTGGAGTTGGACCTTCTTCTTCCATCGCCGCGACTTGGACCGGATCTGGAGTTGGACCTTCTTCTTCCATCGCCGCGACTTGGACTGGATCTGGAGTTGGACCTTCTTCTTCCATCGCCGCGACTTGGACTGGATCTGGAGTTTGACCTTCTTCTTCCATCGCCGTGACTCGGACTGGATCTGAAGTTGGACCTTCTTCTTCCATCGCCGCGACTTGGACTGGATCTGGAGTTTGACCTTCTTCTTCCATCGCCGCGACTTGGACCGGATCTGGAGTTGGACCTTCTTCTTCCATCGCCGCGACTTGGACTGGATCTGGAGTTGGACCTTCTTTTTTCCATCGCCGCGACTTGGACCGGATCTGGAGTTGGACCTTCTTCCATCGCCGCGACTTGGACCGGATCTGGAGTTGGACCTTCTTCTTCCATCGCCGCGACTTGGACTGGATCTGGAGTTGGACCTTCTTTTTCCATCGCCGCGACTCGGACTGGATCTGAAGTTGGACCTTCTTCCATCGCCGCGACTTGGACCGGATCTGGAGTTGGACCTTCTTCTTCCATCGACTGGATCTGAAGTTGGACCTCTTCTTCCATCGCTGTGGCTTTATCTCAACAAATTCACCGCTATATAACAAAGCCATAGATATTTTAAAATAAAAAATATCTGATTCTATTGTGTATTTTCATAAAATGATTTTTTTTTAAATTCTCAAATAATTATTTTATAATTATTTTTAGGACATAAGCCCGCGCACACACATACCTATATAAATATATATATATATATATATATATATATATATATATATATATATATATGATAATTTAAAATCCCAGTCATTCTACCATGTCCCTGCCTATGTCCAACCACCTTGTACCCTGTACCAACTTACTGTATGACATGATGTACTGCTAGGAGCTAAATAAAATACGGACTGTATGTCAGACAGACAGATAAAAACAAGGAGATAATACGATTATAGATATTAATAAACGATTTCAGTGAGGCCTAGAATTAAGAGGAAAGATTTCTATCTCGCATCATTGGCGCTAGGTCAACGACACTTTTATTCCAAAGAACTCCAAGACAAAGAATCCCGGAGTTGAATTCGCTGAAAACAACTTTATTTAGGTCAATGCTCCATCCTCACATTTTCTGCTATAACTATCAAAGATGGTTTCCCAGTCGTTTGAACCAATCAAGGCGATTCTTCATCTTCCATGATGTAATGAATGACCAATCAGAATCTCAATAGAGGTCACGTGACACCACCCGACTGGGGAAGTCTCAGTAGCGTCTCCGAGTCTCATCCGTGCTAGACGTGTCTTCTGATCCAGCGTAAATCGCGGGGCGTAAGCTCACTCTCCTCCAGGTTCTCTCTCTGTCAGCATCGGTTCCCTTGACTAACCTATCCTGTGTCCTCACTCCTGCTATTACGACTGCAAAATTAACCAATCCAATCCCAACTTCCAGTTGACAGCACCTTCGCTGTCACAGCTACCACAGAACAAACGGAGAATCGGCAAGATTCTCCACAGAGAAAAGAGAGTCGACAGGATTTCACATCGATTCTCACATATATATGGTAATTTAAGCCAACAACCCCATATTGTATATAACTTATAACAAGATTTTCATGTTGTATAATAGAAACACATCTGTAAATGATTATACGCATTATTGACATGTGTCATTACATCATCATATGTAAAGTACTTTGTACAAACTGAGGATAAATAAATAAAACTCTGTAATAGATTAAGAATTGAGCTAAAGAGATAGAAGTCAAAAACGTCTAAATTCGAGATAGATGGAAGTCACAAAACAACATCTAAAGATAGATTGGAAACTGTCAGGACGGCGCCAGTTTGGAATTTCACCAGACGCTCCACGCTCTTCACATCTGGTGAAATGCAATACTCCCTTTCTCAGAAAAGGTATATAAAGCCTCCGTCCTAGCCAAAAATACAGTCACTTCACCATCTGCGTAAGCCCTCGTCGGTTGTACCCCAGGTCCACCTCATCCACCATGTAGACCAGTAAGAACTCTTCCATCTCCATCTTTCGCTCCTAGCTCAACTTTTATCTGTTCACGGAACTTTCTTAGTGCAACTGTGTCTTCGTTTTTTGTGTGGACGTTCCCAAGCTTTCCACTCTGCCTCGACCACGACTGCCTGTACTCTGTGAAAACTGTTAAAGGTCTTCCAAGGTGCAGAGAGGTACTGGAAAACTCCCCATCCTGACTGTTCCTCTCGGTCAACACAGTATAGCGAGAGTTGACAGGGACTCACACCATAGTTTAAGTCGACTGGAAACCTCATCACAGTTTTAGTCGACAGGATTCTACAAGAGTCAACAGGACCTCACCATATATATATATTGAAATTTATATTGTTTTTTTTTTTTTCAAAGAAATATCGCACTTCCTAGACCAGTACAATTTTTTTTTTTCCATAATTTTGGTATATTAAAATAGAGGTGCGACAGGCAGTAGATATGATAGAGAGCAAATGACCTCCAATCGAATTGACTACAATAGAAATAAAACCACCTAAGATAAAGTTAACTTGCAAGTTGTAAATTTTGTAAAATACAAAATAAGTTTACTTTAATGTATCATATTACCTCATATATTTTAGAATTAGTTTTCCAAATTATTATACATACATGTAAATTCAATCATTTTAATATTATTCTAGTTAAGCAGATATGCAAAACAATAGCTATATGTATATAAATTATATTTCAAACTAGGTTGGATTATTATTGTATTATTAATTCCTGTAGAAGGGCGTATGTGCTCGAAAGCTCGTAAATTGTCGTTTTAATAAAGATACGCAGCCCTTGATGCTTTATTGTATTCGTTTATAAATTGTACAGGGTTTTTTCATTCTATAAAGTTAACTATTTAAAATTAGCCACTAAAATATCTGAGAAAAAATAAGTTTGAACTCTCGTGAAGGGTTAATTCTGTAGGCAGCGTGAGACTGGTGCTCCATCTGACAGCTGACAAATGGCGCCATTATGGAGCCCGCCATCACGTGTTTAGCTCCGCAGCCAATGAAATTATACATTTATTGGGGCAGAAGATGGACGGCACAGAGGGGGTGACGCCATCCATTGAGGTGTCGGCCCGATCGACAATTTTCATTTGGCGACCCTGGGCTTGCCCGCCTGCTCTGTGAATTTAAAATAAAGATATTTTTATCTTCTATGGCGCGTTTTAAATTTTTATAGGATGGATTATTTTTTATTCCTTTCTTCAGGATAGAATCTTCCTTTTGATTCAAGATCATGTCAGGAGACGAAAGTTTATTGGTCTTGTATCCGATTCTGTCTTTTGGTATTATATTCTCTTATCATTTAATTATTGATAAACCTTTGAATTCAATTATTGTTATTTAATCTGGTTGTAGGACAAAAAAAAAATATTTTTCAAATTACAGAAATATTATCAAGGTAAATTTTTAAAACATTTTTATTACATTTATATTTTTAAAAAAGGGGGCGTACCTGGATCTGTAAAAAAAAAAAATTCTTTACTCAAAATATTTCGAGAGATTGCTCCCTCTTTATCAATTTATTGCACAGTAAACTTAATTTACCAATTCTTGTAGATCACATGGGAGCAACTTTGTCATTGGTCAAAAAATAATTATTGATCATTTTTGACCAATGACAAAATTGTTTTCATGTGATCTACAAGAATCTGTAAGTGAAGTTTATTTTGCAATAAATTGATGAATAGAGAGCAATCTCTCGAAATATTTTGAAAAAAAAAAACTTTTTTCTATTTTATAGATCCAGGTATGCCCCTTTTTTATATAAATTTATTTAATGAATATTCTTTTGACTCAAATATTTATTATATTCTCAAAATTTAAATCCTTTGCAATACATACATATTGCCACTTGGAAAATTAGGAAAGACAAACTTCAGGATGAGACAGAAATTTATTTCAGGCAAGAACAAACTATGAAGGATAAACAAAAGATAAGCAATGAGGGAAGTTTACAGAGTAGTAAAATATAAACATAAAATGATACTCTGTTAATAAAATAATAAATACTTTGTTACAATATAAATAATAAGTAAAATACGGCTTCCAGAGAGGAGTTTTTTGTTTTATTGTATATTCTTCTTAAGCTTTTGGGTAGAAGGGTTTGTGATACCTGAACGATTGAGATGAATAGACAATAAAACAAGAAATTCTCCCTCGGAATCTATGTTTTGCTTATTTCATTTATATCTATTACATAGAGATAGATATTTATAACCCAGGGAACGCCAACTACTCGGGGAGTCCAGCTCACTAGTATGAACTAGTATTGAGAGCTTTTACTTACGTCGTGTTTTGATTGCTGAGTTGAACCAGTTGAAGAGGGAGTTCCATTCTGAGGTCTGGTAGGCTGGCCATTGATGTAGGATTGAGATGGGTCAGTCCAAGCAGGATAGCTGTTTGTATCCTATGTCTCAGTAAAGAGTATTACATATTTAGCTAGGAAGTAATAGGTAAAAACAAAAGGAAGCATTTTTTATTCTTTACATATTTTAAAATGTATCCGATTGGTTTTATGAAAATAATTATACGAAGCTCTGTGTAACGCCTATTTGAACAAATGTAGAGCTACTTATGAGGTCTGTTAGAAAAGTAACCGACCTTTTCTTCTTCTATTTTTTTTTTGTTGTTGTTGTTTCTGCAAAAACCTGGTTGATTTCAATGAAGCGCGCTTGCATGAAGCAACCTTTAACCTACATACGCATGCTTGAATTCATTCCTGCCTGTCAATAGCGTCAGTTGACGGCAAGCAATATTTGAGTGAGGTAGTGTTTAGTGCTCTCGTCGGATTGTCATTGTAAGGAAGATGGCAGAACGACTGGAGCAGCGCCACTACATCGAACCTTTCCAGAAATGAGCAGCATAATCACTGGTGACGAGTCCTGGGTGTACGACCATGAAACCAAATCCCAGTCGTCACAGTAGACTACGTTACTAAGACCAAGGAAGGATGCCAAGTGTACAGCAACCTCAAAGTAATGCTTATTTATTTATGCTTATGAGGTGATACAGCAGGGTATTTTCAATTAGAGAGGAGACAAAATGAATTAAATGACATATCATGAGTGCATAATGTAGCTGCTGTATTGTCCGTGAGTAATGCTGACTGCTTACTTTGACTCCTGCAGTGAAGTACACCACGAGTACACACTACAGGGTCAAACAAAGAGTACTACAGGGATGTGGCCTACGTGATGCTATGCGGCGCCGTAGTTATAGCTAACAGACAAGTTAACTATGTTAATTAGTGTAGGTTTTAAAAATAATATTTCAGAGGATTCAGAAGAAAGCATGACAACAAAATATAATTTACAGATCATTGTAACTAAAGATAATAATGAATTTGATTTACAAAGCCTGTTCAATGTGGACATTACTATTATTGAATTTGTTAATGTTGACCAAGAAACAGCAGTAGTTGTTGTTTCTTATCCCCTTGTGTAAAGATTACACAAATTCCAATGGAAAGGGGTGATGTGGTGCAGCTTTCGTTGATCATGGCACCATGATCCAGGCACACTTTGGTGAAAGTCTGACTTTGCTTGTAATTTTAGGCCATTCCTAACATGGAAGACTTTGCTGCCGACTCTAACATGAGTACAGACCTCTGTATCCCCGGAGAGGAACCCTTGCTGAGGTCCATCAACCGGGTCAGTTGAACTCAGGATTTTAAAGAAGTCTTTCTCCTCTTCAGCTGTAGTGGAGATGTTCACCAAGGAAGACATCATACAAATGGTACAATGAAAAAAACTGAAGTTGAAACTGATGAAGATGACGAGCATGAAATCGTTCTTCATTCAAAATCAAATTTAAGAGCTTCTATCTCTACTGTGAAAGTGGCGGCTTCAAATTGTGATTCAGACCCTAAAAAATATAACCAGTTTTTATAATTTTTGGAAATCTTATAAGATTATTTTTAAAATAAATTATAAAAAAATAAACAAACATCTGTATTAATAATCATTTTAATAAAATCTAGATATTTTTGAAATTTGTGTTTTTATTATTTTTTCATTGATTTTATATATTCGTATCGTAGTATTGTCAATAGGGACTTCTTGGAGGGAAGTCTTGACTTTGACACGTCGGTGGAATCCTGGAGCCAGTCTTGGAAAATGTAGATC
>CP092868.1:101048514-101068781 GCA_030710605.1 Cordylochernes scorpioides
TATAGTTTCTGTAGTTTTTCTTTCTTCTTCTTTCTTATCTCATTCAATCATATCAGGGTATCAAGTTTGTAGAGCTTATTGATGGTATCTGCTGGGGATGAGTATAACTCATCAATGGATGAGCCAATATATTCAATAATGTGTTTTGGGGTTCCAGGTTGAGAATTGCACTTAGTACATAGTGGTAAAACCTTGCAAACCATTCTGGAAAGTCATTGTCCGTAGATGACCAGACTTAAGTCTGAAAACCAAAGACTGTTGTTCTCTTGGAAGGACAGAACCGGTGCTTATCCCCCCGGCTCTGTACCAGTCATGTGCAGCATTAGATTTCCATTCTGCAGGCATTGGGTTTTGATGGTACGGAGGAGGTCTCTTTCTTCTAGTTGGGTGGTAGATTCTCTGTCCTCAGGGTGTCCAAGAGCTGCCAGAGAGTCTGCTATCCAATTTCCAGGTAATTCCAACGTGAGCTGGAAACAATTGTACTGTGACAGAGCTGTTGGCTGGGAGTCGGTTTACAGATTTATGTTTCAATGGTTTCTGTAGTTTAAATAGTGGTAACTACATTTGATCACAGAGGAAGAAGTGCCTCGTCTCAATGACAGATGAACAATCAAACAGCATGATCAAGGATTTGCTGTCCGACCCAATATATTCTCCATCTCGAGTGCTAACCTTCCTTTCCACCAATATCTTGATCCATCTGCCATCCTTATTTTCTTTTTTGGACATTTTCTGAGCGCAATATACGTCATTGTGCGTTTAAGACAACCAAAAATATGAAAATCTAAAGGGTTGATGTTGGAGTATTCGGCTTTCTTCCGTGTTTGGTGATCAATATTTTGTTCGTTGTTGTAGCAGACGATATAAATATGAATTTTAAACTTGTAAATCAGGAATTTTATTCTTTTATAATTAATTAAAATACTTTATTAGGTTTCTAGAAAGGTATAGGTCTCCTCTCCCGTCAAAAAAGCATCAAAACTAGACGTCATCTATTTTAAACGTTTAATTTAACGGGAAAGAAGCCTTTACTCTTTAGATCAATTTCCTCCCGGCATATTTTCCATCTTTGTCAGTCTTGTACCAAAGTATAGAACTGTGGGGGCCAAGACACATCCTTTCAGCATGCTGGGATGACGGACCACGCCGTCAGCAAACATACAAGCGGGGCCATGAAATAGGAGATGACCACCGCGGGCGCGGCATATCGGCGGTAGTCAAGGAGAACCAGAATAGACATTCTAGGGTGTTGTCCTTTTTGTCTTCCTCTAAATATGTAGCCAATAAGTAATACCAATAAAACACTAACTTTGAAATACTTTCTGATCCATCGCTGAACTAATAAATCGACACATCACATTAGAGGACACTCTCTCTAGAAGACACTCTAGCTATAGAACACCTTTCTACAAAGGACAGTTTTCATCTCACCAATAAATTACCAATATTAATATTTAGCAACTCTCTGGTAAAACTCTCCCTAAAAGACTATTACTCTGCAACTAAGTGTCCTTTACAGATAAGTACTATTGTAATATTTAGGAATTCATCCTGTATATATATAACTAGCCGAATGACCCGAATTTACCCGATTAAATGCTTTTATTAAAATACTATTCGTTACAATTATAAATTGGCGCCGTGGATGTCATTCTTGTAATATATATAAATGAGTTTTAAAAATTGAAAAAAAAAACATAAAATGCATCGGCCGGGAATCGAACCCGGGCCGCCCGCGTGGCAGGCGAGCATTTTACCACTGTACCACCGATGCTTATAAGAAATGGCCATATTCGGGTATTTATTCCATTCACAAAAGCAAACGGTGACAGAATTGATTGATTGTTGATGACTCTGATACTTGTATATATGTCATAATTTGTATATACAAAGATGTAACCCCACCACAATATATGCCAATGTATGATCCAAAAAGTTTTAATAAAAGTTAGGCCTCGCGAAACTGAGAGAACAGCCATTACCAGGATTTCATTATCCAGGAAGTAAAGTTTATTAACCAGGAACTATAAAACTGAGTTCAGAGACCTTCTTCTTCCTGGAGGATGGTAATCATGAAAAAGACAATGGAGGTACCAATATCCAATCAGAGTTCAGCATGAATAGCTAACACCCAACCAAAAGTCGCCGCGTAGACGATTTCAAACCAATGAGAGCAATAGAGAGTTAACGAGGAAAATCTCGGACTCAAAGTTAGTCAGTTGGGAGCTCGCCACCACAAGGAGCAAGACGTGCTTAAGCCCTTCTCACCAAGGTAACTTCTATGTTCAGAATGTGATAGTCAAGTGCCCCATTAGTCAAAAAACCTTCTCTTCCTTAATCGCGAGGTCCTAATTTCAACCCCATCCTGTGTCCCTCTCGTTATTTCCCTGTGAAAAACCTACCATCTCGACCAAACGACTGCGCCATCAACCACCACAAGTCACCAACCCTACAGTAAGTCAACAGGGTTTTACATAACAATCAACAAACAAAACAGGGTCCCAATCCAAACAATCCAAATCCAAAACGATAATATTATAGAGAGTCGACAGGATATATAATGGAAAACGAGCAAGACCCAGGAGCGAAAAATGGGAGCAACGTGACAAGGGAGAGGAAGAAAGCCATCGGAGTCGGTGAGACACGCCGCACCCTAGCGGAAAAAAATAGTGCAGTTGACCGCCGCCCTCACGCAAATAGGGTCGACCCAGCGCGCGGAGACGGATCTGCCCCCCACCGATGGGACATACGCCGCCCACCAATTCTTTCAGGCCTACGACCGGAAGATGGACGGAGCTCGCGGAACCACTCCCGATAAGTTGCTCAGGGTACCTAGCTACCTGACGCGCCACCACGAGGAGCCACCACCCACCATGCCGGACCCATACACCAGCACACAAAGAAAAACAAGCATGTGGACTGCACCATACAAACCAGCTCAACACGCGAGCGCGCGGGCAGTGCAAACAGCCCCACATCCCCAACACGCCGCACCAAGCCAAACCGGACAAGCCGCCCGAGACGCCCCAGCCTTTCGCTAACCAGGTAGGAAGGCACCACCCACTTTTCGTCAGCCAGCTGACGATCAAACTACCCATCACGCATGAACTTTCACCCCCTTTCCTAATTGACACAGGCGCAAGTTTGAACATAGTGCCCTATAACCTATATAAAAGATAAAAAAAATAACCTCACTCAATTAAAACTTAAAAAACAGTCCATAGACCTACAGGCCATAAACGGTCTGGTGCCGACCATAGGTAAAATAATCCTCCCCTGACAATAGGTAAAATAACCAAAAACGAGAATTTCCATGTGGTGGAAGCACCTCTACCATTTGGAATTCTCGGAATAGATACCCTCCGAAATTTTAAAATAACAATAGATTTTAACTAAGGCACTATGTTCCAACTTGCCGCCCCATTGTCCTCCACCACCTACCACTTTGCTCACCTACCCAATGAATGCACCTATTGGGAATGCCAAACGGAATCACAAAGAGCTCACAACACACACAAGCCTTCCGCACATGGCACCCAATGCGCGCATCCATTGGTCAAAAACCAATTGTCAACATGCCAATCTAGTCACGCGCCCACGCACAATTATTTCACTAAGGCCAATTGTCTTTGTTATATGCCCTCAATGCACAAGGCCATCATGGCCCAAACTCATCACAAAAATGCACAAAATGTGTCCATCCAACAGGACAGCTCTCACACTAAGCACGCACGTGACCACACGTCACCACACAACCGTCACGCGCGTAAACATCGCAACAAGCGCGACACTCGCACAAAAAGGCGACAACAACACCACGCAGACACATGCACAACCACTGCCGGTACAACCACACCACTCACACGAAATATAGAAAATATTCACGCCATCCAACAACCACACAATCGCAAAACATTGCGATCCTTCTTAAGCGCTGTGAACGCTTATAAAAAGTTCATCCCGGACTACGCCCGCTTGCGGACGCCACTTAACAACCTTCTCAAAAAGGATGTCACGTGGGTCTGGGATGACAAATGCCAGAAAGCGTTCACTAGCCTGAAGGACAGTCTCACACACACCCCACTTTACACCTTTACCAGGAAGGTCTGCCATGCCAAGTGTACTGAAACACCTCAACACTCGGCATCGCAGGCGTCCTCAAACAGGTCCACCCTGATGGGAAGACCTACCCAGTCCAATATTTCAGCCGCTGCCTGCGTTCACACGAACGGAACTACTCCAGCTCTGAATTAGAATGCCTAGCAATCGTTGAGAGTGTGGATGAATTCCGCGTCTGTTTGATGGAGAGAAAATTTACCATATTTTCTGACCATCACGCATTGCAGTGGCTGAAAACGATCAAAAACCCGTCAGGCAGATTATTTCGATGGAGATTACGGCTATCGAGATACGAGTATGGGGTTCGTTACATAAAATGAATACAACAATATGAAACGGACATCATAACTCGTAACCCGTTCTGTGGCTTCTTAGACGCCCCCCTCATTAAGAACCATCAGTTTTCCCCATCTGGAAATCCTAAACTGACCATTGATCACAACGGACTTCATACCATTTCCCGCAAAGGTGTAACCAAAATCATAATTCCCAAAACACTCACCAACAAACTACTTCAATCAGTACACACACAATACAACCATCCAAACATCTCAAAGATGACGAGACTCATCTCCGCTCAATATTATTGGCAGAACATGTCACAAGACATTGCACAAAAGTTCAAAACCTGTCCAACCTGCCAATTGACAAAACGTATCGATAGATCCAACCAACCTCCCCAAAGAGATATCGATACAGTCCACATAAACAAACTAAACCCGTACACAAAAAATACCAAATACAAAGCACCACCCATAACAAAAATACACCACCTACGACATAGGAATGATTACACGTTTCCACTTAAAACCCCTACACCCGACATTTTTTCAACAGAACCATTGACAATCAAACCGACGAACAGCGAACCTTTCATTCATTTAGATCCCACCATTATCACCAAAACCCGATTTATACCACTCACCCATAATACCAAAGAACGCGACATCGCCCATCCAAAGGTAGATCCAAACGCAAATCCGCCGCAACCAATCGAATTACAAAACGATACACAAAGCCATCAACTCATGGAGAAGACATGGGAAAAAATGTGCAGGTTTCCCATATTTCATTTAATACTTTCTCTCTGTCTTCTAACTATGCCGTCTTCTCTTGCCCCATTTATAATAATAATCTACCTTGGACTATATACCCAACAGCTCCAAAGACTGTACCAATTACAGGAAGCAATCTTCCATATAGGAAGTGCCGTCTATACATTTGTCGCACTTATATTAGATATCCTAAAATCCATCGTCCATATAGGCAGTGCAATTTTTGCATTTCTGACTCTTATATTGGAAACAATAGAAGAGAACTTCCAACGAAATTTTAGGACGCCCCAACCGGAACCTAATTAAGAAGTGTCCAGCGGGCGTTGAGACCTCCAGATCAATTACAGAAGGGAGGGGAGGACCGAATTAGAAATTCCCCCGCCTGGCCTCTCATTTCCGGCAATAAGATTGAGGTCACCTTGTCCTCCCCGCGATACAAGGCGTTCACCGCCATTTTTAACTGTCACCAAATGCGTTTCCGCTCAACGTTGGATCCATTTCAAAACGAGCTCACATCCCGATTCTTACATAAATACATTTAATTATATTAATATCATTATATTAATATTATATTAATAAACAAATTTAATTCTCAAAACGCATTCACAACGAGCTCACATCCCGATTTTCACAAAAACACATTTAATTATATTAATATCATTATATTAATATTATGTTAATAAACAAATTTAATTCTCAAAAACCATTCCAAATGAATTACAACCAAATTCGATTCTTTTACCAACATTTCCAAACAATATTACATGTCACCCCACATAAAACAAGAATACATCCCTCACGACCAATACGCAAAATTCAGATCTCAAGGTCAAATACGAACAAAAACACGCACATTACCACTTAAAGGATAGGATAAGAAAAAATTAGGTAGCAAAGCTTTCGAGCTTACGTTTCTTCCGAAAGGAGGAAACAACCACTTTAAAGGGTCGAGGACTCTCCTCGAACCCTGTATTCAAAGATTTGAATCCGGTCACGACCTCCCGATAACGAAGTGGATATCGGGCGAGCATATCTTAAGTGCCCTAGGGAACTGCATAAAAATCCCTAGAACGCATTAAGGCTCGGGACAAATTAACATAATACACTCGGCCTTGAGATCTTGAAAGACAATACAACCCCAAACACATTACAACAAATACAAATACAAACTTAAGGTTAACGAGATTCCCGTGTCTCCTGTACACACAATGTAAACGCACTTTTGGGAAGGATCATGTTTTCACCCACAAGTCGCACAGGGACAAAAAATCTACGAGGCAAATTAAAAAGGTCAGGATGCGCCGCGTGACCTAGATACATTGGCATGTAACTTTTATCACTAAGAGACTTTGCGAATATCTCTACATACATTTCTTTTCTTACCCCATTCATTTATTTTTTTTTTTTTGAAATCAAAATGCTTAATCAAATATTTACCATTTATATAACAACTTCTTTTTTTATTTTTTCCACTCAACAAACTTTTTTTTAAACGAAAACTCACCTTATTTTTAATTTTTTTTAACGAAAACTCACCTTGTTTTCTAATATTTTTTTAAACGAAAACTCACTGGTTTTCTTACAATTTTTTTATATATTTTTATTTATATTTTAATTTTGATTTCCAAAAGCCCTAACAGAAAAATTCCCTCGATTTTAGTTTTCCCCATCTCGAGCTGAATATTGTGTAGGCATCTTTTTCTTCTTTTTTTTTTCTCACTCAACAATGCACCAAAGCACATTCACTTTGATTTCTTATAAATAAATTTTATTTTTGATTTCTCAAAAGCCCCAACAGAAAAATTCCCTCGATTTTGTTTTCCCCATCTCGAGCTGAATTGTGTAGGCATCTTTTTCTTTTTTTTCCTCACTCAACAATGCACCAAAGCACATTCACTTTGATTTCTTATAATTAAATTTTATTTTTGATTTCTCAAAAGCCCTAACAGAAAAATTCCCTCGATTTTGTTTTCCCCAACTTGAGCTGAATTGTGTAGGCATCTTTTTCTTTTTTTTTTCTGGCTCAACAATGCACCAAAGCACATTCACTTTGATTTCTTATAATTAAATTTTATATTGATTTTTTCTTCCTTATACTCAACAATTATTTCACCAATACCAAAAAAAAAAAAAAAAAAAAAAAAAAATTAGATCCGAAAACTGTAGTAGCTATTATAATTTTTCCTGTCGAAGGGTGGTTATGCCCGAAAGCTAGAAATAAATGTATATGAAAGATACTTATCCCCCAAGCTTATTGATTTGCACATAATATTAGGGGATTACCTATTAATTGTTAACCCTGTTATCTGCTGTGTGATACATCCACCTGTCTATACAGACCACCCTGTCATAGCGGTCACCCTAGGCAACCCTGTTATCAGCTGTGTGATACGTCCACCTGTCTATACAGACCACCCTGTCATAGCGGTCACCCTAGGCAACCCTGTTATCAGCTGTGTGATACATCCACCTGTCTATACAGACCACCCTGTCATAGCGGTCACCCTAGGCAACCCTGTTATCAGCTGTGTGATACATCCACCTGTCTATACAGACCACCCTGTCATAGCGGTCACCCTAGGCAACCCTGTTATCAGCTGTGTGATACATCCATCTGTCTATACAGACCACCCTGTCATAGCGGTCACCCTAGGCAACCCTGTTATCAGCTGAGTGATACATCCACCTGTCTATACAGACCACCCTGTCATAGCGGTCACCCTAGGCAACCCTGTTATCAGCTGTGTGATACATCCACCTGTCTATACAGACCACCCTGTCATAGCGGTCACCCTAGGCAACCCTGTTATCAGCTGAGTGATACATCCACCTGTCTATACAGACCACCCTGTCATAGCGGTCACCCTAGGCAACCCTGTTATCAGCTGAGTGATACATCCACCTGTCTATACAGACCACCCTGTCATAGCGGTCACCCTAGGCAACCCTGTTATCTGCTGTGTGATACATCCACCTGTCTATACAGACCACCCTGTCATAGCGGTCACCCTAGGCAACCCTGTTATCAGCTGTGTGATACATCCACCTGTCTATACAGACCACTCTGTCATAGCGGTCACCCTAGGCAACCCTGTTATCTGCTGTGTGATACATCCACCTGTCTATACAGACCACCCTGTCATAGCAGTCACCCTAGGCAACCCTGTTATCAGCTGTGTGATACATCCACCTGTCTATACAGACCACCCTGTCATAGCGGTCACCCTAGGCAACCCTGTTATCAGCTGAGTGATACATCCACCTGTCTATACAGACCACCCTGTCATAGCGGTCACCCTAGGCAACCCTGTTATCAGCTGAGTGATACATCCACCTGTCTATAGCGGCCACTCTAGACAACCCTGTTATCATCAGTGTGATAAATTCACCTGTCTATACAGACCACCCTGTCTATAGCGGTCACTCTAGGCAACCCTGTTAACAGCAGTGTGATACATACACCTGTCTATACAGACCACCCTGACTATAGCGACCACTCTTTATGAAAATCCACAATTCTAATTTTATATTTTCAAGACACACACAGTTTGGGGCGGGAAGTTTCACAAGAGATACATCCACGGCGCCAATTTATAATTGTAACGAATAGTATTTTAATTAAAACATTTCTAAAATATATACGCACTCGGGTAAACCCCGGGCGTTGCCCGGGCCTTATGTCTAGTATATTATATCTGACTTCATCATTTCTATAATTGTGTAATTTTTATAATAATTGTTATGTGAAAAAAAAACCTAAGCATTGATTTAACCTGTTGCCTGATATTTGGCCAACCCATTTTCTTGATAAATCAAGAAAAGCCATCCACGAACACGTTTCGGGCTGTTGGCCCTCGTCAGTGCGGTGCAGGCTGTACCTCTACGAACAAAAATATTTTGGTCCCAGAGGCTTCCCGAGAAATCAAGAAATGGGTATTTAAGGCCAAACTTGCGTAAATACGATAAACATGTGGGAAAATAATAAAAAAAGGTCAGGTGTTTGTTATTATAATCAAACAATGGTTGCCTGTAAAGTCGGTTTTACGGGCGAAGATTTTACGTGACAACGGTAGAATATTTATTGATATGAATATAATTAAATTGCACAATAGGAACAAGGAATTGAATGAAAATAAGAATTGCACAAATTTTAACTATAGAAATATATTTTGTTTACTAAAACATTGTACATGTAAACTTAAACTTAACTAATTCCTATTTGAGTGATTTTGTTGAGGATAGGACGATGATAGGAGAAATATGAAATGAAAGGAAGTGTTTCTGCTGTAATGTGTCTTGCGAAAGTCAAGTCGATAGTTGTTCCTTTTAACGTAGTTGACTTAGAAACGTTTGATACGCAATCAAGATTATACGTATTTTTCATGAAATTAAGAAACGAGTTGTCAGGCTTTACGTTTTTGTTAAAATCACCACACATTAGAATCGGTATACTAGAATCAATTTGCACGAACGGTGGCACGTACTGGCTGTTGTGAATGTACGGACCGAGTCCTTGCCATAGTAACATTCCAATATCCTGCATACTAGCTCCTGGATGAATATATACAGCACCGAGTATAAACTTGAAGCTAGTATTAGCGGCGAAGCAAGTAACTTCAGTCATGCACATGTCACCCTTGGTTTTAATGACACGAGTTACGTCTGTAATCGCAACTTGGAACACTTCCGCCGTAGATGTCGATGATAATTTACGATAGATCGCCACTCCACCAGCCGCGTTGGTATCTGAGTTAGGTCGATTATTTTCCCTGGATACGCACTCATAACCCTTGATTGGAGTTGGTTCACAAGTGTCGCGCATCCACGTTTCAGTCAATACTAAATAGTCTGATCGTGGTATCACTGTATCTGTTTCAATGTCCGCGGCATGGGCACTTAAACTTTGACAGTTGATGTTCGTTACAATAAGTTGTCCAGCGTCGGTTGCGTCGTCACAGAATTTTACGGCTTGTTTGGTAATTGTGTCTAGAGTGTGTCCACGAAGTCGTAAGTATTCATTGCGAATATCTCGAGTAGTCTGTGAGTCGTTTCCATCTCGGCCATGTTTGAAAACCAATGGAGAGTCCTTTTCTGTTATGATGTACAATCCGTCGATACTTGTGACGCGGCTCATGGCTACATATACCAATTGCTGTGGTTGTTTTGAGGAGTACTTGTAAACAATTGTAGTAAACGTCCCACCCTGGGCCTTGTGGATCGTAATTGCACAAGCAGGCACGCAAGGAAATTGTTTTCGCTTGCACTTCACTGTTTTTGTCAACGAAATGTTTACCACTTTCTTGTGCACTGGCACCCAATCGACGGATAAGGTGTTTGGTTTGCTGTGCACATGTGGTCGACATTTGATTTTTGCTTTGGTACCCGTATTTTTGTCTTCAAACTGGAACCATAGAGTGGCGATTTCATCTTCAGCTGGCGGCAAACTTGTGCTGGTCGATGGTCCTCCTGGAGCAGAACGGTCATCTGCATTGGCTGGCTGACGTTCGATGTATAGCAAAACTCCAATAGCCCCATTTACCAATCCATCGGCGACGTCTATGTTAGATGTAATCATGTACGGATATCCTACTGCTAATGGCAACATGTATGGCAATCCGTCGGTTTCTGCAACCGACATCTTGTGAAGTTTCCCTTGCTCCCGGCTCTTTTCAGAATTGCTGGAATACCCAAGCATAATATCAGTGGCGATACAGTTGTGTGCGTTTTGAATTGCGTTTCGATTGTATGAATCTACTTCATGGTTGCTGTAATACAATCTGACAGCGTTGGGTACGTTCTCTTTGCACCAGACTTCAGATTTGTGCCTGGACTCAATAAGTGCGATATTATTGACACTTAGTTTGAGTCCATCTCCAATTTTGGTGAGAATCGTCGAAAACAGCTCGTCAGTTTGTCGGACAACATGGACTAATGGGAAGTAGTTGATGCTTTGCCAGAGTACAGGTCCTCCGAGTTGGTTGTGTGGTACTGTGTAACACGGACTAGCGCGCACAGGTGGCAGCTGTCTGAAATCGCCATCGATAAAGCCATTCGAAGGTTCAAATTTTTGCTAAATAAATTTGAAATTAAATAAAATTTGTAATTGTAGATGATGAAGTTGAAAATTAAAACATTTACTTATATTAGATGTTAAAATTCTTGCTCAACACAGTTTAAATAAAGTTTTCTTATATCTGCCACTTTTTCTTAATATTTGTAATTTTAAATAATCAATTCGAAAATCAAAACATTTATTCAGATCGAAGGTTCAAATTTTTGCTAAATAAATTTGAAACTATTTAAAATTTGTAAAATAATAATTAATTAATTAATTAATTTTAAACTAATAATTTACTTAACACTATCAACATTTATCAATAGTATGACATAACCTATAAACTCAGTTTCTCAACTTTTGTGTCAATCTAACAATTAATCAATCAATCATAGTTTACGATAATGAAATATCAGTGTACAATTATTTACCTTTATTGTTGTAGTTGTTGTAAATGACGAATCTAAGCACTCCACATTTTCACTACAGACACAGCTGACGATACTTTAACCACACGTGTGAACTTGTATTATGACGCTTTCTTGTTTTTCCAACGCCAAGAACGTTCGAGAAAGACAAAGACAGAGACAAGCATGCGCCGATTCAATGCGCCTAATTCTCTAGCGCTGCGCGCGCAGCACTCTCGTTCGGTGACTCATCGTAACGTTACCGGGCGTTACACTTTTTCATAAGTGACTCCCAGCCGCAACCTAATTTAAGACGTTGTCACGTCAAAAAAGGCATATCCTGACCAGGTTCACCCTCTGTTCCACCAGATGACACTCTGCCATCAAAAAGTTCACGTGAACGTGGTCAGGATATACTTTTTTATTTTAATAATGTTTTAATTCTGCTTATTTTACGATATAAGAATAAATCGAAAATATTTTTGAGATAGTTAAATTATAGAATATCTCTAAAAAAGGTTAAATTAATAGATATCAATAAATATGATGCATTAATGCGCCATCTGTTATAAAAAATTTGAACTATTTTTGACATGTATGATTCTTTTTCAAATAAATCAAATTTCTACTGTCCTTACTGCAATAATAAAATAATTGAAGGGCCTGGCTCATCAGTGGTGAACCCTCCTAGCGGTTTACCAGACCATCCCATTATTTTATCATTGCAGTAAAGACAGTAGAAAATTGATTTATTTGAAAAATAATCATACATGTCAAAAATAGTTCAAATTTTTTATAAATAAATTCATTTTTGAAGCATTATAAGTGTTTATTAATCTTTATATACAATAGAATCTCCATGAGAGGACACTCCTGCTAGAAGACACATCTCTACAAAGGACAGTTTTCAATTACAAAATTATCATTTTTACAATTTAGCAAATCTCCAGTAAGAGGACACTTCTTCCTAAAGGTAACTTTAGCTCTGCAACTAGGTGTCTTTTACAGGGAGGTTCTACTGTACACATAATATATATTTTTATGATTTCAAGAATTTGCAAAATGTTTATTATCATCATCATTATTATTAAAAAAGAATGGGGAAAAAGTCATAAGATCGCTTTATGTTAATTTAATTTATAAATTTTATTGCCATCTATAGTTAATATTTTGTACAAATAAATTTACTAGCAATGTGTTTCTTTTAAATATCATCAAATATTATCTCTACAGACCTTACGGTAATGATATAAGTTATTTAATGAGAGGGCTTGGCTCATCAGTAGTGAACCCTCTCAACGGTTTCGCCAAATTAATCTCTAGATCGCTCTACTGTATGTATTGGATTGGTTTGGGATATACCCTGTATTTTCTATGGAAGGCAGCTTAAGGTTTTTTTGGTGCCTAAACTCGGAAGCTACCTTCCATAGAAATTAGAGGATATTCCAAACCAATCCAATAGTAGAGCAGTCTAAGGATTAATTCAGCGAAACCGATGAGAGGGTTCACTACTGATGAGCCAAGCCCTCTCATTCAATTGCTCATATCATTGCAGTAAGGTCTGTAGAGATAATATTTGATGATATTATTGAAAAGAAAGACATTGCCAGTAAATTTATTTGTACAAAATTTTAACCCTTTATGTGTTACGAGATTCTTTAAATCTATAAATACGTTAAACAAAACAATATTTGTGTTAACATAACTAGAAAAAAGTAAATTCAACTACTTGTGTTTAGCAACTTAAATCTTGTTAATTGGTTACTTGTAGACAAACGTGTTGTCGCTTCAAACTGTAGCAAAGAAACCCCTGACACCGGTGAATCTATTTTGACGTTATCTTAAATATTGCTATTACATAAATTAAGAAAAAGGCATCTCCTTATCGTGCAACTGAAAGTTGCTGATGGCTTGCACCATCTGTCGGAATAAAAATCAACTATTCGTTGATTTTTAATTATTCCAGAATTGGCCAAATACTTTGATTAATCAAGTAAAGCCAACCACGTACGTGTTTCGGGCTGTTGGCCCTCATCAGCGTGGTGCAAGCTGTACCTCAACGACCAAAATACTGGTCATTAAGGCATCCTGAAAAATCATGAAACGGGTAGTTAAGGCCAGAAGTGCGTGAGGCCGCGAAACAATGTGAAAAAAAAAATAGTACAAATGTGAACTACATTTGTACAACATATATACTTTTCTTAATTAATCAAGACTGGGTATTTGGCCAATTTTAAAATAATTAAAAAAATCAACGTATAGTTGATATTTATTCCGATAGATGGCGCCAGCCATCAGCAACTTTCAGTTGCACGATAAGGAGATGCCTTTCTCCTAATTTGTCCACCTTATCTCAGTATAATTACACATAATAAAATATAATAATAATATATAAAATATAAAAAGGTCGCTGACGAGGGCCAACAGCCCGAAACGCGTTCGTGGATGGCTTTTCTTGATTTATCAAGAAATTGGGTTGGCCAAATATCACGGAACAAGTTAAATCAATGTTTAGTTGATTTTTGTTCAACTAGATGGCGCTCTGCCATTTAAAAAGCTCATGTGAGCGCGGTCAGGATATGCCTTTTTTGATTTTACTATAGTTAAAACATATAGAATAAGAGAAACTCTAAATTAAGGTTAAAACATTTATTTCAAAAATTGACAAAGTTATAAATGAAAATAAATCAAGAGCCGAATTATAAAAAAAATTATTTCGGGTAATTCGTTGAACAAAGTCAGTGTTGCCTTAAAAGAGAACAAATGTTTGCCTTAAATTAAATAATCTAATTTTTATCTTCACACAGAGTCCCAAATAAACATTTCCATTTGGTTTGGCCACATTGTAATGACAATTATTCCCAAGCTACTAATGAACGTGACATGCCAATTAAAAAGTTCCACAATTAACATTACATTAAGGAAAAAATTTTACTCCGAAATGGAAAAACTCATGAGCATTTTGTAGAGAATTGAAGAGGACAGATTAAAAAATTAAGTTTTTGTCTATGTTAATTTTTTTTAGATTAAAAAAAGAGAGAGGGTAGAGAGGGAGTTTTTGCCTTAATTTATTTAACTTTTGCTTAATTCCAGCGTTTTATTAAGTTGCGCGGGATTACATTTGGTACGCCGGTTAATTCTTCATTAAGGGGATGGGTGGATTGATTCTGCTGTTGTTTTTTACTCCTTCGTTCGTCTGGTTGTACTTTCTGGTCTTCTGGTTTCATTGTTGTTCTTTCAATTGAGGAACGGCCAAAGTTTGGAGCTATTCTGTCCTCTTGGCTTAATGTTGGAATGAATTGTCTGATTACATTAGCGATGTCATCTGGACAAGTTGAAATAATCGTTTGAAAATCATTTACTTCAATTTTATGGTAGTTATGATGAGGAATAGATGAATCATCGTTTATAATTGCTTTCCTTTATTTATCTTGGAAGTATATAGAAGTGGATTGGTTCTTCTGTTGTGTTTTTTACTTATTAGTTCGTCTGGTTGTACTTTCTGGTCGTCTGGGTTCATTGTTGTTCTTTCAATTAAGGAACGGTCAAAGTTTGGAGCTATTCTTTTTTGAGGTATATCTTCATTCAATCGACTTAGCTTAATGTTGGAATGGATTGTCGGGTTACATTAGTGGTGGTGGTGTCTTGTCCATCTTCATGGAAAGGGGGGTGTCATTGCCCCGTTATTCAGCCACATTTCAGAGTTCCCTGTTCACGATTACCGTAGCGGCTCACGTCACCGTACCACAGGGCAGTCCCTTACATGTGCTGCTTCTCCCGCCCGCCACGTAGAGGAAGACTTCTGGGCAGGTATTACATTAGTGGTTACATGATTACACTGATTATTCAGTGGAAAAGGTCAAATAATCGTTTGAAATCATTTACTTCAATATTATGGTAGTTATGCTGAGGTATAGATGACACGTCGTTTATCATTGATTGCCTTTAGTTATCTTGGAAGTATATAAAGTGGATTGATTCTTCTATTGTGTTTTTTTACTTCTTAGTTCGTTTGGATGTACTTTCAGGTCGTCTGATTTCATTGTTGTTCTTTCAATTAAGGAAAGGCCAAAGTTTGGAGCTATTCTGTTTTAAGATATCTCCCTTCAATCGAGACTTAGTTAGCTTAATGTTGGAATGAATTGTCTGATTATATTAGTGCTGATATGTGGACAAGGTGAAATATTCGTTTGAAGGACATTTACTTCAATATTATGGTAGTTATGCTGAGGTATAGATGACATTTCATTTATTATTAATTACCTTTAGAGATGTTGTAGTTGTCGTGTCCAATGAAGAGCCTCAGATGTCTCCATGCATCTCTATCACAGCGGTTGCAATGTCCTCTATCTTGGATGTGTAAAGCTGCTGCTCTGGGTTCATGCCAATTTTCTGCAAGGCATTGCTAGGCATGAGAACATGTGGGTAGGTGTTAGTTCCACACCAGGACAGTTTTTGGCCTTTATAGAATTCTCAAACTGCATAAAATGTTTGGCTTGTGAAGCATCCCCAGAGCACATACTGCAGTGGCTTAAACAAGCAAGATATCTACAAAATCTCACAGCAAGTCATCAATATACAGTAGAACCACCTTTTAGCAGACATCTTTCTACAAAGGACAGTTTTCATTTGCAAAATTACCATTTTTACAATTTGCCAACTCTCCAGTAAGAGGACTCTCCCTAAAGGACACTTTGGCTCTGCAATTAGGTGTTCTTTACATGGAGGTTCTACTGTACTAGGTAAGCATGGTCTTCACGAGTAGGTTTAATCAATCAACTGTTGGATAAGAAAAAAAGATAATTCGGAAGTATATAGATTAATTCAATATCACCTGTATTTCCGAACAACATTGATTTAACAAAGACTTATTATTATTATCAGTAGTTACAGTTGTATGAAAAAGTGAAAGTTGTATAAGCTTATGATTTTGCTTTGTTCTAAAAATGGATCGATGTTGGTTCCATATGCTTGAATTGAATATTACACCTTATTTCTATATATTTAATTACTTAAAAAAGAACACGACAAAACAAAAAATAAATTACAATTACAAAATGATTTGATAACTAAGAGAAAAAAAAACAATAATTTTACAAAAATGAAGATGATAAAAAATTTAATATGTCTGCCAGAAAAATGCTTCTATGAATTAAAAAATAAGAATAATTACAAAATTGACATATAAACTTCAAACAACAGTATTTATGATAGGAAATAGTTTCATATAGTTATCGTGATCATTTTCCTTCTCTGAAATTCATTGATGCATTTTGTATTTTGACACTGAACTTATGTTATAGACATTTATAGCATTCACTTCATATATACAAACTTTACATATTTGTTTGTATTTTAAAATGTGAAATTTATACAAACTGCATTTCTACTTAATCTATTTCATATCAATTGATTTAAATCTCTCCTGGACATTAATTAAATAATTATAAAGGTTTCCAGAGATGTGTTTCTTTTTATTTAAACCTTATCATGCTTTCGTGTATCTCTGCCCTTCTACAGGACAACATAAATAAACGAATTAAACACCGCCTGATGCTAAAGGTTTTATTCGTTTATATATGTCTTACTGTAGAAGGCCAGAGATACACGAAAGCATGAGACTGTTTTAATAAAATAAAAATAAATTCATCTCCAGAGAAACTATTTAATTGTTTAATTAATATATTTATCTACTTATTCTTTATAATCTTTTCATAGTATAGTTTATAACTATAATAGATTTTTCTATGTATTCCTTGTGTTGTATATATTGATTTTTCTTATCCTAAATGTATATTCATTTTATACCTACTTTGTATTTACACAATTACTTTAGAATAACTTTATTAGAATAATATAGTTCAATTTTTGAAAATAGAGCAATCCATAAATAAATCTTTAATTAAAAAAGCATTTATTAGATCAAGGTATTATGTGGCGCTGAGTTTGTTGTTGACACACATTAATATGTTATAATACCTTGATAAAGGTTGGCGTTCAGCCAACTGAAATATTGGTAAAATAAATGACATTTTGATCCAATATATGCCTTTTTAATTGAATAGTTCAATTGGAACAAATAATTTACTGGCAATGTGTTCTTTTCAATAATATTATCAAATATTATCAATAACTTATATCATTGCAGTAAGGTCTGTATTATTTGATGATATTATAGAAAAGAAACACATTTCCAGTAAATTTATTTGTTATAATTTTATCGATAGATGGCAATTGAATTTATAAATAGTTCGTTTTATTACTGTATATTCACTTTGTAAATAGTTTATACTGAATTGAATACATATATTCTTTGCCCGTAGTATTTTAAAACAATCTATTATAATGCTAAAAAGTTATAACCCACACAAGTAATATATAAATAAACACATAATACATTTATATAGAAAGACAAATCGGGGCCTATTTGAGAACACTAGCCGGCTGCACATGCGCGTTTCCAGGATATTTACAGCCAAAAGACCTTTGTAACTTACTGTTTTAACTTTGTGGGAAAAAGTGGGAAAAAATACTCAAAAAAATAACTTTGTATAAGACAATGATCAGGCTAGTTCTTACGTATGGTTCAGAAATTGAGTATAAATTTATTAAAAGTCAATGGGAACAAAACTTCTATTCAATATCAAATTTTTCTTTGGGCGCGCGATTAGAGAAAACAAAACTGCTTCATCCAACTATGTTCATAATTTTGTGAACATCCCCCTTCTCACATACTACAGTATATTGAAATATTCAAATATGATTTGGCTCAACTTTCAATAGATGATCAAAATCCTTTAAACCACATGCTCTAAGTATAATCAGATCCGTTTTAAGTTCAAAAATGGATGAATTATTTATTAAATCATGAAACATATCAAAGCTTCTTCCCCATTAGGATTCCATCATTTATCCGTTCTAACCTTTACAATACACAATTCATAACAAACCATGGAAATTTTAGAAGGTTTTTGGTAATAATTGGAGCGGTTGAGGACTCTAGCTGTCACTGTGGCAAGGAAACCCAGGACTCGAGACACCTACTGCTGGAATGTCTACTTTTCTACAGCGTTGGACAACAGACAGTTACTAATGTTGTAGATCTGTATGAATATGAATGTATATATACCAGAGAGAGAATTTTCAGAAATTTAATCATTTTTTAAAATCAAAATTCGAAACTATTATAGACGTGTATGATTTTTTTTTCAAAATAAAACAATTTCTACTGCCCTTACTGCAATGGAATATAAATGGGAGGGTCTGGTTCATCAGTGGTGAACCCTCCCAGCGGTTTCGCCAGTTTAATCTACCATACCGCTGTTATATTGCATTTTTCGATCTTCCTTTTATAGTGATACTGATGCTAGACTCTTGAAATGGGTATTTTAGATGAACTATGGACATAAGCTTTGAGGACAGCAGAATTATATACAATTATGAATATATAATTTTTGTAAATATAATGTAGCAAGGGGTATTTATTATTTCGTGTTAACAGAGTATCATTTTTGATGTTTATATTTTGCTACTCTGTAAATCTCTTCATTGCTTATTCCTAATTTGTATTCGCCTTAAATAAATTGCTGTGTCATCCGGAAGTTTGTCTTCACTAATTTTCCACGTGGCAATAATTATAACGATCTGTCTGATTTGAAAGGATCAGATTCCTAATCTACCTTATTGTTTCTTTCTTATTTTCCAAATCTTGTATTAGTGATTTTTATAATATTTTCTGTTTAACAAATGTAAACTAACGCAATTATCCCTGGAGAGAATATCTATTTTTGTGTGTTGAAATAAATAAATAAACGAAATAGAATTTGCTGTTAGAACATTTTATGAATCCTCATGCCAAATATAGCAGCTATAAAAAAATGTTATAATTGTTATGTTATAATTATGGTGTATAGATTAATTTTTCTTTAATTAAAAAAAAACTAAATTACTCTATGAAATGTAAATAAAAAATGAGTAAATGTTTTAAATAGGAATAATACTATATATGTCTAGCTTGCTATAGTTTTGTATGGCAAAAAAAGAACAAGATAATTTACATGTATATAAATTAATATTTTTTTTTCTAACCAACGGTGAATGAATTTCTGATTCTGAATCCCTGATAACACTTACAACAAACTTTTATTTTTCTGCGAAATGATTAAACTCATGATAGACACCTAATAACGGTAGGCTGTAACTACGCCTTTGCTGGTCCCAAGCCCGGATGAAAAATGAGGAGGGGGAGCAGTAACAAGCTCGGTAAAAAACATGGTTCCAGCTGGCCCGGCTGATAGTACCCTGTAAGGGCTAATCCAGGGATACAGGATGAGCAGCGTTTGTACTCCATTGTTAGGAGCGTCTGCACATGGCGTCTGTTCCTCATGTCAGAGGCGGCCATTTCTTTTGGAGCTAAGTCGGCCTGCCACTGAGTAGTGCTCCCAGTCTTAATGACAAAGGCAGATGCATTCTACTTCACCCTGTCATGATGGTTGTCAAACAGACACCATCATGGGTCACAACTTGATGCCCTAATATGATTGAGTGAAGATAAGGAAGAAGAAGAAGAGTTGGTAGGCTGTTTATATTTTTTGTAAAGGAGAGATTTGTATTTAAATAAAAAAAAAATGC
>CP092868.1:101077091-101105384 GCA_030710605.1 Cordylochernes scorpioides
TTTGTATATTTAATTCGTGATTTCTAGCTGTAGTTGTGGATTATCGATGTTTCTGTTGGCGCCGTTTTCATCTTCGGCGGATGCCAGCTTTTGAGAATTTCTTGTGCTACTTTGTCTTGTGTTAATGGATGTCTTTTAATTCTCAAAATCCATTGCAAACAACACTTAAATGAATATTAAAATATTTGAGAATGTGTGGACAGAGTATGTTTTTTTAATGATAATATTCCAATTCTTGTTCCAAAAATCACTTTTTTAGGTACCGTTCAAAAAAGAACAACCTAGTTTATGATAATTTCAACAATGAATAATAATATATGAAGGTTATTCACATATTAAACGAAATGTTAACGCGGGATTCGATCCCAGTTCATGGCTGTCGGGAATTGAGGGTGTTACCCACTCGTCCACCGACTCTTTGGATTCCAATGTATATAGGTATTAAAAAATAAAATTTCCGCATATATTTTGAAAATTAAATGTTGAAAAATTTGAATTTTTTTTTTTTTGTTTTAAAACTTTTTTGAGAAGTAATCGTAGCATAATAGATTAAAAAAACATTTTGAAAACTATAAAAAAAAGTTTAATTATATTTATTTATTTCAATATTTAAAATATTTACAAATAAAAACAAAAATGCTCAATTTGATTTTTTCTATTTGTTTAATATTATATAAATATACTCTCTCAAAATATTAAGCAATCAATGATAAAATAAATAAAGTTAAGGAAGAATAATCAATTAAATTTGGCTACGCTGCAGTACATCGTCTGCAAGCAGGTAAAATGGCGGCAATCTTCATAAACAAGCGCGGCAGCAAATTGAAAGATTCCGAACTGAAGTCGATCTAAAATGTTATTAAAATTTTAATTTTTGCTCCTTCTTAGCCTAATTGGAAACCGGGGGTAAAATAAAATTTTTAAAAAAATGTTGGAGAGAAGTTGATGAATGCTTTAATTATTCGCCCAAGTTTTTGGCCCGACTCAATCGATGGGGCGGTTTTTGCCAGGTTGTCCATGTAATTGGTTGTGTTCCAATTAATCCAACTGATCTCCACCTCATTAGAAGAACACTTTTTGTGCATTTCGAAAGTTAATCTTCATCGTTATTAATTACCTTAAATTAATGAACTTAATAAATTAAGCCTTTTTGGAAGTGACTTATGAGGTTTCGCCACTAAAGAGGTCAAATGTTAAGTATAACATCGAACTAAGAGACGAAGTCATAGTGGAGCTGGATTACTAGAATTTTTTTGCTTGCTATTTCATACAATGCTGATTTTATAGCTGCATGCTATGACAAATATCGGTGTCAAACCTAAGACAGCAGAGCAAGATGGAAAGAACCTATCTGGGTCAAATAGTTTATAATAGGGAAAGATATACGAAATTTAATAAGTTCTGCAGAATTTTTATTATAAATAGACAGCTTCATGCAGCTTGAGGAACTACACTACTATGCGACTTGATTTACATCAATGTAAATAATTATTAAGTTACTTTAGAACATAACTCATTGTAAATAGCTCAACTTGATCAACTTTCTCTCTCCACGATACTAATTATTACAGATAACTTCATTAACTTCCATCATTGCTTAACATACTGTAAATAGCTACCTTGCGATTTCTTCTATCTGCTTATGTTGTTGTTTATTTGTTTAATGTATATGTTTATTCAATGCTCTTTTCTTAATTGTTTATTTTCTTTTGATAATTCTGTTACCTACACTAATACAATATGAATTATTGTAAATAGTTTCACGCGCAATTATCCAGATCGGATATAGCGTGTCTTGTTTGCAACTGGTAAATAAATAAATGACAAATATTGGTCATACGTTTCCTATTTTGGAACATTTTTAAGAGAAAAATGGTTAAAAAATAACCCCTTGTATCAATATTGAGTAAAAATATCAAGCATCCAGGCAAAAGTGTCTTTTCGAAAAACTTTAATCTATAGTTTCGGGCACGAATGCCCTTCATTATACCGTGTTTTCTCCTGTAGAAGGGCGTCTTGCCCGAAAACTAGAGATTAAAGTTTTTTGAAACGACACTTTTCCCTGGAGATCTGATATTTTTACTCAACAGAAAAAATGGTTTTGAGGAGAACTAAATTATTCCGGGTATAAGCCCTGGTAATCATTATGGGCAGTTTTCAACTGTTTTCTGCGAATGTATCACATGTCAACACTTGGAGAAAGAGAGAGAAAGTATATCGAATTGCAATGAAAGAATTTACAACATCGTTTTGATATTTGAACTTCCACTAGGAGCTAATTGATACTGTTATGACACTTCTCAGCGGTCGTTGTTTGCGTACAAGGTTCAATAGAGTTTCGTTATATAAGTTTAGTTCGATATACTTTATTGCCAGGACCTGTTAATGGAATAGAGAACAAGGTACACTTAGATGGACTTGTCTTCAATGTCCGTCACCAGAAGGATCCTCCTCGTCTACGTCCCGCTCCACACTGTTCACGTCCAGCCTGGGCTACACCGCCTTGTAGGCCGCTCCGATGTCAGTCTCTCCTGGCACCGTCTTGCAGGATCATCCACACGCCAGGAGGCTACTCGCCGCGTCGTCCACTCGCCGCAGATGTCACCGCTGTTTTTGGCGCCTGTCCCCTCACACATGGCAGCTGGAGTCCACCCATCTTTCTCCAAATTTACTCTGGAATCTTGGCCTCTCGGATACCTTTCCATCCATTTCACAATACAATTTTTCAGTTTTTAACTTGAAAACTTCTCAATGCGGTAATCTATCTCGGATTCTAATGTGTCGAAATATTGAAAGTGTTTGCCACCAGCCTCCATATACGTATAAAGGTGTGTGATAAAAAGCTCCTCTCCCTTCTAATAAATCCACAAATTCATTGAATGCCTCAGAAAATTCAGAAATTCTAATTTGCTCTGCGCAGAACGTTTTTGACAAATGCTTAAAAATTTGAAAAGAAACGTCTTGTGGTTTATTTACACATCAGTATCTGCGCAGAGAAGATGCATTGTTACAATGATATCAATACAATATTTATAAATTTCAATATCAATAGATTTAAATATCCTGGTTAATAATCAAACAAATGCTAAAGGTTTCTGAGATGTGTTTATTAAACGTGTTCTCAAGTTTTCGGGCATCTCTGCCTCTCTACAGGAATACATAGAAATATATTTTTGCGTACTCTTGTAGAAGGCCAGAGATAGCTTGAGAATACGTTTTAATAAAAAAAAACTATTTTAATTAAAAAAATAGACCACACGCTGTAATCCATCGGGTTGAGATGGGATGAGTAGGGCGACCATTCCGCCGACGTGATGAAGTCCGGAAATTGGACCCTGCGCCAGTCCTGAGTTAATTTCACCTTGTGAGCCGGCGCGGAGTCCTGCTGGAACGTCCAATCCGTATCGTCAAAGTGCTTACGGGAGTACGACGGCCTCGAGAATGCCGCAGCGATAAACTTCTTGGTTGATTTTGACCCCCTGATCAACGAAAACGACGGGGGTCTTGACACTGGCACAAATCCCGGCCCATACCATAAGCGACTGCGGATCTTGCCGGTGTTCGACGATGGTCGACGTGCCGGGAACCTCTGCGGCCCAGCTCCTCTCATTTTGGTGGTTGTGCGATGGTGAGCAGCTTCTCGTTCGTGAAGACCATAATGCTGTGATACGGATTTTCCTGTTTTCTTTTTATACCGATACTGAGGCTAGACTCTTGGAAAGGGTATTTTAAATGAAGTATGGACAAAATACCTATTGTAAGAGTCTAGCTTCAGTATCGGTGTGAAAGGAAGACAGCAAAATGCAATATTACAGCAGTATGGTAGATTAAACTGGCGAAACCGATGGGAGGATTTGCCACTGATGAGCCAGACCCTCCCATTAATTTATCATTGCATTAAGGGCGGTAGAGAAAATTATTTTATTTAAAAAAGAAACATACACGTGAAAAGTTTCTTATAACATATGACGCGCTGATGTATCATGTTAATATTTTAAAATGCTTGTCATCAATTTTTTTTAAGAAAAAAGAAAGCGGCATCTACTTATCGTGCAACTGGAAGTTTCTGATGGCTTGCGTCATCTATCGGAATAAATATTCTGGAATAATTAAAAATCAACAGAATAGTTTATATTTATTCAGATAGATGGCGCAAGCCATCAGCAACTTTCAGTTGCACGATAAGCAGATGCCCCTTTGTTTTTCTTAATTTATGCACCTTATCCCAGTACAATATCACATTTGTACTATTTTTTTCACATAATTTTTTTTTGTTTGCATTATATATGCCATAAAAAGTGTTTCATTCCAAGCATTATTCATTGGGCAAACATTCACTTGGGGCGATCCCGGTAAAGCCAGGTCATTATTTATAATTGTAACGAATAGTAATTGAATAAAAAACAGCATTTTAATACAAACACACACAGGGGAAAATGCTCTTGAGTAAAACCCGGGCGTTGCCCGGGTCATTCGGCTAGTTTTCAATATATTTTTCGCGATGATAGACTGCGCTAAAAATACTTTCAAAACAGGAAATGCCCATAATTTTGCTTCATGAGTTCAAACACGACCGCAGAGCTGCGGACACAACTTGAAATATCATCAACGAGGGGACAAGGGTGGCATTTCAGAACGTAATACGTGCACATATATATATATTTGTTATATATGATTCCGACAAATGGAGCAAGCCATCAGCAACTTTCAGTTGCACGATCAGATGCCTTTTTCTTGAATATATGCACCTAATCCCCCAGTACACCTTTGTACTCTTTTTTCACTGTTTCGCATTCACACACTTCTAGCCGGCAATAAATACCCGTTTCAAGATTTTTCAGGATGCCTGATGACCAGTTTTTGTTGTTGTTGTTGTTGAGGTACAGCTTACACCACGCTGACGAGGGCCAACAGCCCGAAACGCATACGTGTTTAGTTTTTCGTGATTAATCAAGAATGGATATTTTGCCAATTCTTGAATAATTAAAAATGAACCAATAGCTGAAATTTATTACGTAAGATGTCACAAGCCATCAGAAACTTTTAGTTGCACGATAAGGAGATTCTTTTTCTTAATTTATGCACCTTGAAAAACAATAAAAATAATAAAAATGATCAGGTGTTGGTATTAAAGAGCTCATGTGAGCGTGACCAGAATATGGCTTTCTCTGAAGAGGTTCTATATCTCTCTAATGGTTATGTTAGAACAAGTGGAAAATAGAAGGATTCAAAAACTTCAGATAATTCGATGGCTGATACATAGTTGGTGAAAGAAAAATTGATTTAACAAGGCGAGAGTGTATTGATTTATGTTTAGTTACGTTAACTGGCGATAGATGGCAGGACCGGCTCTGAGCAACCTACTCCGGCCCTGGTTGTTTATTACTCTAGCTGTAATGTTCTTGTATATCGTATTGGAGACCGATTCCATCTAAAAGGTTGTCCCTAAAGTTCGTGTGTTCTTCTTATTACTTGGCGAAAAATATTGTTACGGCGAATATATAAAAATACATAATACAATTACAAAAACAAGGTAATAAGACCAAATCCAAATAAATAAATAGTGTGAAGTTTCGGTAACAACGTTGTTACCATCTTCAGACAAAAGTACTGAATGAGAAATTTTACCACAGCATGTTTTAAATAGTTACTGTTATCAAGTGTGTAAACAAGATAACAGATAAGAAGAAGATAGTTTTCTGATAAACAGAATATTATTCTTAGAATTAAAAGTGGAAAACCCACTTTTTTTTAGATATAATTAAAATCATATCTATAAATATCATTTATATTTACTCTTTCTTCTATTCTGTTAATTGTAGTACATTTCTATAGAATGAAAAAGGCTTCTTTAAATTGTCTCTTTAAATAATTTTTCTCAAAATCTGTTATTTATTTATTTTGATTAGGTCTTATTACCTAGTGTTTATAATCTATAATCCAAATTGTGTGCCTTAAAATTACTTTTTATACATAATACAAAGACATTATACATAATACAAAGACATACATAACGGGGAAAAATATTAGTTTTTCAATTTTTTGCAAGTGTTTACGAACTTTTGGGACAACCTTGTAATACAAGTTATGAAAAAGGCATCTCCTTATCGTGCAACTGAAAGTTGCAACTCTTCTCGTTGATTTCTAATTATTCCAGAATTGGCTAATTAGAAATCAACGAGAATAGTTGATATTTATTCCGATAGATGGCGCAAGCCATCAGCAACTTTCAGTTGCACGATAAGGAGATGCCTTTTTCATCATTTATGCACCTTATCCCAGTACAATATCACATTTGTACTATTCTTTCACCTTGTAATACAAGGTTTAAAAAAAAGACAGTCACCTAATTCGGGCCGGATGTTCGGCGTTTCAGAAACCGTGTAAATTCGGAACATAAAATGTTTTAATTGTCCTTTTGCTTTGGGATCTATCGACGTCACGGTTCGTGAAAATGTCGTCGAGTTACACAAAGCGGGAATGGCGACATTTTTCAGACGACTGGTGTCAAGCAGAGTACCGTGAAACATGGAGACAAGAAGGACACAGTCCCACTGACAAATGTTACTATTTACGTGATAGCACACAAAGTTGCAAATTACCAGAGCCTAAATTAATAGTAACTAACACACAGAAAAGCGTACACTCAAGAGTACAACAGCAACAATAAAAAGGAGCAAAATAAAAAACTCACGAATTGCTATATAAAAACAAAACTGTACTTATCCTTTATTGTAGCGTTGGTAGGGATCGGACCGGGGTCACACAGGTATGCGAGAAGATCACCAGACACGGGTAAAGCACGCAGAGAACACTGAGCGTCTCAACACAGATATCCCCCACACTGGCTTCCTCGCAATACCATAGCCCCCTTATATATACAAACATGGCCACATTTGTCCAATGAGAAGGCGGGAGAGATTGGTTCACTAACAAGGGAAAACAAAATTCTTCCCACTAAAAACTGAGATAAGATAAAAGTGCAAATGTCAATATAATTTGACACCACCGCTGTGACATCCACAGATGGTTTACTGTCAAATTCGACGACATCATGCGCGTTCGATGCGCAAGACGTCGAAGGAGCTCGGTGTCAGCGAGATAATTGCCCGAAATTCGTTAATATAAGCTGCACAGCTACAAGTTCTGCCGCGTTAAATTTTTGAACGAAACTATGAAAGTGAAACGACTCGACAAAATTCGCCGAACGCTTCGTCTTCTGGCTAGTTCTGGCTTGTGGAAAGTGTTCTTCAATGCAATAGTACAGAGGCCTGGTAGATTAAACTCGGTAAACCGCTGTCCCTACAATGAGCCAGGACATCAATTTGACATTGCACTAATGGCAGTAGAAATTTATTTTAATTAATCAAATGCTACAGGTTTCTGGAGATGGGTTTCTTTATCTTATTAAACGTAATCTCAAGCATTCGGCCATCTCTGCCCTTCTACAGGAGTACATGGAAACATATAAACGCCCTTCACGGTCACTTTCCTCGGTCGAGCCGCTCCACAACCGCCGCCAGCTGCTCAAGAAAGGACAGTCGGAGACCGTCGCTGCGAGGACCTTTTCCTGAATATGTCTTGGGCCGGAATCTGTTTTACCGGGACGACCCTGCCTATCTACGTTGGCCAAACCTTTAAAATTAACTCAGCTACCTATCAGTAGGGGGTTTTCCACTTAGCACTTCAGACAAGATGGATTCGTGCATCAGCAAGATTGGATGCTGGCACATTTAGCCGATCTGACAGAGTCTTTTTGCGCAAAGATGTTTGACCTAAAAACTCCCCCGGGTGTCAAACAAATGGATTGTTATGATGCGCATTAGCGCGCCATCTGTTATCAAAATTCGAAACTATTATAGACACGTATGATTCTTTTTATTTATTTTATTGTATGTAATTCTGCTGTCCTCAAAGCTTATATCCATAGTTCATCTAAAATACCCATTCCAAGAGTCTAGCATCAGTATCACTATAAAAGGAAGATCGAAAAATGCAATATAACAGCGGTATGGTAGATTAAACTGGCGAAACCGCTGGGAGGGTTCACCACTGATAAGCCAGGCCCTCCCATTAATTTTTCCATTGCAGTAAGGGCAGTATAAATTGTTTATTTTTAAAAAGAATCATACGCGTCTATAATAGTTTCGAATTTTGATAAATGGATTGTTCTGTGAGGTCCATCTTAAAGAAAAACACCGGAACATGGAATATATCTAAGAATTCGTTTAGAACAGTTTGACGAGAACTTAAGACGAAATTACGGTGAAAAAGCATTGTCAGAAAATTTCGTCAACAACTTCATAAATGTAGTAAAGCCGAAGGAAGAAATTTTGAGCACTTTTGTCGAATTACAGGGTGGCTTGTAAGTCTCGATATCATTAAAAAAAATTAACAAATAAATTATTTATAAAATTTGTCTAATTAACATATGTGTGTGTTCAGGTTCCATCCAAGTTTAATTCAGTAAATGTCTTCCCTCGATATTGAAGAAAGAATTATCAAACTCTATTATCAACATGGTCACAACTCTACGACGTCAATGGTCAAAGTATTCTGAGTCTTCTGCACCTTCTAAATCAACCGTAACAAGAATAACTTGAAACTACCGGTAGTGTGGCAGATCTCCCTAGACCAGGAACTCTGCTACTTGTGATACTAATATAAACCTATGTGGAAAATAGAACAAAAGTGAATTTGTACGTGGATCAAGTGGATGAATTAAGAAAAAAAAAAGGCATTTCCTGATCGTTCAACTAAAAGTTGCTGATGGCTTGCGCCATCTATCGGAATAAATATCAACAATTATGACCTTAACTACCCGTTTCATGATTTTTCAGGATGCCTGAATGACCAGTTTTTTGGTCGTTGAGGTACAGCTTGCACCACGCTGGCGACGGCCAACAGCCCGAAACACGTCCGTGGTTAGCTTTTCTTGATTAATCAAGAATGGGTATTTGGCCAATTCTGGAATAATTAAAAATCTACAAGAATAGTTTATATTTATTCCGATAGATGGCGCAAGCCATCAGCAATTTCAGTTGCACGATAAGGAGATGCCTTTTTTCATAATATAAACCTAGTTAAAGCAAATGGAGGACATTTTGAATATTAAATTGAAATATATTTGAAAAATAAACTTTATTCTATTGCCTAAAATAAAATAATTATAGTTTTTACTCTAGTTAGCCTTTTAATTTTTAATTTAAAAAATAATGAAAGGGTTCGGGGTTATGGGCCACTTTATATTTTGTTACCAATTTGTTATTGAATTTGTAGAAAGTACTCTTCTTTAGTTGATGGAATTTATGTTTCAGACGGATGCGATATTGGAGCCGTCTGGTAGACTAAACATGCTAAAGCCATCTCATCACAATAAGAACTTTTGTTTTAAATAAGCACCATGAAAGTTGTTTTTCAATCACTAGACGGATCTTACAGATGGCTGATTATTGAATTAACATCACAGTATCTGACATTACAATGGTTTAATTCAGCCCAAATATTGGTGCAAACAAAAATATCAAAAATAATGAAAGCATATCTTGACCAGGAGCACATGTGCTTTATAGATGGCAGAGCGCCATCTAGTGGAACAGAAATCAACTAAACATTGATTTTGCCTGTTCCCTGATATTTGGCCATCCCAATTTCTTGATAAATCAAGAAAAGCCATCCACGAACGCGTTTCGTGCTGTTGCGCTATTCAGCGTGGGGCAGACTGTACCACTACAACCAAAAATAATTTTGGTCCCAGAGGCTTCTTGAGAAACCACCAAGAAATGGGTATTTAAGGCCAAATTTTCAATAATAAAAACAAAACAACAACAACAAAAAGCCTTTATTTAGGGCCTCTCGCCCTATACAGGATTCGCCAGTTCACAATGGATGGGGAGAACACTGTGTGGCCTTTTTCCGGGATATAGTCTTGTGGAATCCAAATATCGCCACCGCTATAAACCTATTCTTTGATATTTCATTAATTAGTGCCGGAAATGAAGGACAAAGTTGCCCCGTTTTATCATTTAGTTTAATAAAAACAAAACAATAATTTATAGAATGAATTGTTTTCTCTGCCACAGGATAGTCCAATATATTGAATCAGGGATTATTGACCTACCAGGGCCATATACAGGGATTCCTCGGGGGTATAGAGAATAAAAAGCTTTTTCCTTTTTCAAACTCGAATAGGCCAATTGAATATATTAATATGATGAATTAGTGCGCCATCTGTTATATTAAATTGGAACTATTTTTGACCTTTATCATTCTTTTAAAAATAAATCAATTTTCTACTGCCCTTACTGCAATGATAAATAATGGAAGGGCCTGGCTTATCAGTGGTGTACACTCCAGACGGTTTCGCCAGTTTAATCTACCATAGCGCTGTAATATTGCATTTTTCATATTTCCTTCTATACTGATACTGAAGCTAGACTCTTGGAATGAGTATTTTAAATAAACTATGAGCATCTGCTTTGAGGATAGTAGAAATACATATATGATAAATATATATTATACTTCGAGAGCATTGCTCTTCCACAAATTGCAAGTGAAACTTTTTTAAAACACAATATTAATATGATGCATTATATGTATTTCTACTGTCCTCAAATCTTATGTCCATAGTTCATTTAAAATTAAAAGACCTGGAGCACCACCAAAGTTTAAGGGTGAAGAATTAGAAGCAAGGCTCGATGAAGATCCAACCGAAATGCAAAAGGAACTGGCAAAAACACTTGGAGTCACTCAACCAGATATTTTTCATAGCTTAAAAGAAATGGGAATTTTCCGAAAGGTAGGAAATTGGGTGCTGTATGAACTGAAGCCAAGAGACGTCGAACGTCGTTTTTTCACGTGTAAACAACTGCTCCAACATAAAAAGAAGGGGGGGGGGGGGGGGGGGGGGTTGCATCGAATTATAACTAGCGATGAAAAGTGGGTCCATTACGATAATCTAAAACGTCGGGCAAAGTATGGATACCCTGGCCGTGTCTCATCATCGGCGGTTGCAATACGCCAATAGACACGACAAAGTGATAATAAATGATGAATAAAGATGATAAAGCTCGGCCACATGCTGCAGCACCATTAAAACATACTTAGAAACGCTCAAATGGGAAGTCCTACCCCACCCGCCATATAGCCCAGACATTGCCCTTTCCGATTATTATCTCTTCCAATCAATGCAACACGGCCTGGTTGACCAGCACTTCTCCAATTACGTCAATTAAGTAAAAAAAATGGATCGATGAATGGATAGCGGCCAAAGAGCCGGCTTTTTTCCGCGATGGGATCCGTCAATTGCCAGAAAGATGGGGAAAAGTAGTGGCTAGCGACGGACAATACTTTGAACATTGAATGTCTAACCTATTTTTATAATAAAGCTTCAATTTTCTAAAAAAAAAAACCAAACGAACTAATATATACTCCCAATATATTATTTTATAGGTGATAAATTATTTCATAGTAAAGTAGTTCTTGATCAGGAGAGATAATTAGTATTCTTTTGAGCATTCATGACCTTAATAAATTGAAAAGAAAATTCAAACAATTGCTAGATCAATTTAACCATTGGTTTGGTTCCATTTCTAACCTAAGCATCGCTGGACCCACAGGCGGCAGGCCTCGAGGCAGGATGGATTAGGGCGTGGAGGCCCAGTCGTAGGGCGACATCTGCGAGAGACAAATAACATAGTTTTATTGACATCCCGTCAAAATATAGTGCACAGTCCGCACTATTCAAGTAGATATGAAAAAATAATAATAAAAAAGAAATAAAATAAAAAATACAATAAAATATATGCTATGTACAATAAATATGTACATGGCGCCTCCGCTGCATAGTTTGATGGAAGATCGCCAGCGGGTCTCCAGCGATACCACGCATTTCACGATCTACGAAAAAACGTAGATCGCGTGCTTCGCCGCGTTACGTTTTCTTTGCGTGAAAACAAAATGACAGTTGATAAATATATAAAAAAAATTTTTTTCTGAGCACAAATAATCTATTCTAGTATAGAAACTGATATGAAAGGCGCCATGTCGTGCTACAAGGCGGAAAAACAAAACGAGCACATTTATAATTTACGTAGTAGCAGAGGTTGGTGATGGCATGGTCCTCGAGACCCACCACGAAGATCCAGGACTGAAGGTCCGGTGGCCGTCCGATGATGGAGAACGCCTCTCGGATGAGAGGGCGGACGACGTTACAGGTCGTTGGAGCCGCAGGCGATGCAGACAGGCTGGCTTGACGCCGGGTGCCCCGGATGAGGCAGGGCGTGCAGGGCCAGCCGCAGAGCAATGTCCGCTGCATGGCCCCCGAAGGAGCAGCGATGGAGAGATGAAAACGCGAGGCTGGTGGAGAGCACGTCGACGACAGGCGCTCAGCGCCGGAGATACCGCGAGATGGGAACGGCAGCCAGGCAGGGACGCTCCAACATGCGACGCGCAGTGCGTGTGCTGATGCGCAAGAACGGCGTAGCCGTCCCGCGCAGCACCACGGCTTCATCCATGTTAAATGTAAACGTTATCATTATAATCATTATTATTTATACGCTAAGGCCCTCTATCGTATGGGGGATTTACGCCCCTTTTATGGGTGTTAAGTTACTCTTAACACTTTGCACTTTGTGTGTTAACCCGTAAAAGTTAACTTTTGTCAGAATTATTGCCCCACTAATTAATTAGTCTCATTAATGACTACTTTACACCCTCATATAATTCTTTTAGATATGTTTTAATGTATTTATTCCAAATAACTTTGATATAAATTACATTTTCTTTGCGTGAAAACAAAATAATAGTTGATAAATATAAAGAAAAATATATTTTCTGATCACAAATGATCTATCCTAGTATAGAAACTGATATGAAAGGCGCCATGTCGTGCTACAAGGCGGAAAAACAAAACGAGCACATTTATAATTTACGTAGTAGGAGAGGTCGGTTTCCTGCGCAGTCAGTTGTCCAAATGTCAACCTCATTAAAAATTAATCAGCCAACCAGTGGCCGACGGCTATTGGTCGACACCGCCCCCTGGTGTCACCGGCAACACTGCTGTCAATTTTCACTGAATATTCACGATTAATTTCCCTTTGAACACGTTAATTAAACATTACTTTTATTTATAGGCTTCTGAAATATACACCATATATATAACATCATTGTGTGTTATATTGATTTGAGAACAAACGATTTTCTAATATTTAATTTTCCAAACTTTTTGAAAGTTCATTTATTTATTTATTTATTACCAGTTGCAAACAAGACACGCTATATCCGATCTGGATAATTGCGCGTGAAACTATTTGCAATAATTCATATTATAGTAGAGTAGGTAACAGAATTGTCAAAATAAAATAAGCAATTAAGAAAAAGAGCATTGAATAAACATATACAATAAACAAATAAGCAACAACATAAGCAGATAGAAGAAATCGCAAGGTAGTTATTCACAATTTAAAAGTTCATAATAAAATAATTTTCTATTCTGAGACTGTGTAGTGTGCTTAAAATATAGTTTTCAGATTAGAAAAACTTAAAGAACATATTGATATCTCTATAGCCACAACGTCTGGTTGAATATATATTGCCGCCATTTTTAACCCTAAATTTATCTGTAATTCATTGTTTGCCTTTTAAATATAGTAGAATCTCCCTTTCCTCTCCTAACCACCTCTTAGGCCCAATACAGTGGTACCTCGACATACGAGCGCCCCAACATACGAGTTTTTCGAGATACGAGCCGACGAGCAAGTGATTTTTTTGCTTTGAGTTACGAGCGAAATTCGAGATACGAGTTCGGTTCGGTAGTGTTGAAGATATTAATCTGTGATTTTAAATGTTTCTTTTTGACCAGTACTTTTGTTTTGTTTTTGCTTTTCCTAAAATGTTTCTTTCTTCTTCTTCATTATTATTTGTTCTATATGCAAAGCTTTGTTTTTTGAGACTTGAATAAACAAATTCAAGTTTATTATATTTTTGTGTGCGTTTAAAGTTAAAACACAACAGGTAGTAACACGCAGTCGCGCCATCACGATCAGTTAGCAGCGTGCTTCCGCTGTGATAAGTTGTGTTTTGTGTTCGCGTTTTGTGTTGCGTTTACATTTACAGTTTTAGTTCATTTATTTTTATAACCATGGATCAGAAAGAAGTTTGTAAAAAGTCAAGTGCTAAGAAAAAGATGATGAGTATTGAATTAAAACGTGAAATTATAGAAAAACATGAGCAAGGTGTTCAAGTTGTTGACTTGTCGAGGCAGTATGGCCGTAGTACGTCCATGATATGTTCTGTGCTTAAACGGAAGGAGTCGATAAAGAGTGTAACGCCGGCTAAGGGCCTTACGGCCTACAGGTGAAAGCGAGAAAAATGTAGCGAAAAAGGCAAAGACCAGTGAGGATATCTAATTTATTTCTTTACATTCTCTTTTTTGTTTTTGTGCAATAAATATTTGATATTTATAAATACGTTTTTATTATTCAAAACCACGTAACAAAAATAACTGGGGTGACATTTTGGAGGTTGGAACGAATTAATGGTAGTTCAATTGTTTTGTATGGGGAAATTTGCTTCGAGATACGAGTAATTCAAGATACGAGCAAGGTTGCGGAACGAATTAAACTCGTATGTCGAGGTACCACTGTGTACTATTTTACTTTTGGCATTAAACTCTAGCCTCTCATGTCTGTTCAGACACGTATTTTTTTGGGAACCAAATATATTATTTTATTATAAGATTGTCCCAAAAGTTCGTGTTTTTCTTAAAATGTTGGTTTTCTTATTACTTAGCGAATAATATTATTACGGCGAATACATAATACAATTACTTTAAAAATAATACAAAGACATTATACATAACAGCGAATAATATTGGTATTTCAATTTTTTGCAAGTGTTTACGAACTTTTGGCACCTTGTAAGATTGAATACAAATCTACAAACAACGGATAAATTAGCTAGTTCAATTGAAAATCTAATAACATTGTAAAGATTACACACACACACAGATATCAGATATATTTTTATGTATTTTCCGCAATTTTGTGTTATATATGTATTTATATGTCATGTCAAGTGCCACAGATTGGCTGAGTGATAAAGCGCCGATTTTGGTACAAATTCCGGGAGTATGCAGGAACGAATTAAAATTTTAAGAAACACAATAAAATTAAAGGGCACTCAAATTTACATAAGCAAAGATTATTCCAAAAAGGCAATGCGAACAGCGCAGGTTGATGATTCAAAAGAGTAAAGAATTACTTGAAAAAGAAATAAAATCTAAACTGAGAGACATGAAACCCTTGGTAAATAGCACCTCATACCAATTAATTGATGGTAAATTTGTAAACACCAAAAGACGCAACTGTAGAATTTAGAAGTGAGTTCATACTCAAATTTTAATAACACATGTAAAAATTCAAGCTAAAGACAAAGTTAAACAAATTAGTAAAGAAACACCAATTAAGCAGCAAGTACATCATATAAAAATTAAAATATAAACTCTGACAAAATCACACACACACAAAGCTTGATTAAGACCACCAGTCTTATACAGATTCACCACAGGAAGCAATTATAGATGGAACTCCTATACTCCAGGCAACGCAGCACCCAACAACAGCCTACTGGTCCGACGCATGTCCAGTAGCCACACGTTCCTTCGTGCATACGTCAAGATTAGCGAATCACTGAACAGGCTAGTGTGGAATCAGCCGCGTTCTAGTCTTCGCTTTCCTCGTCCAAAATGAATTCTGACAAAATCAATAAGGAATCTAAGGCTAGGTTTCTTTTTACGACTTTTTTATTTCTCAAGCTTTCTTCAACCGTGTTGAAGGGAATGTTAGCCCGGAAGCTTGGAAAAAAAAAGAATTGTAAAAAGAAAGCTAGCCTTAGATTCCTTATTGATTTTGTCAAATGTAAAAGCGAAGGAAGAAGAACCTTCATTATAAAATAGAATATAAATGGTTATTGTAGAATGCTATCGGTTGTTTCCACTAATAAATTATCTTAAACATTATGAAGTTTTGTACTAACCAAAACATGGTCTACCAAAGAGGTTGATTTTATGATCAATGTGGTTGTTATATAATATAAATAACGACAGCCAAGTTATAAACGCAGGGAAGAGGTTTAGAGGGGAATTCTAGAGGGTATAAAAAAGACCATCATCACATGATCATAAAAACCGAACTCAAAGCTAGATATCCATAACTTTTAATAAACTGACCAATGAACCAAACGTCAATATCTGTAATATCTTTACTATTTGTGTCTACACACCCTGCCTTGTGCTGATTGATTCTCTCTTTTAAGGTCTTTCCAGTTTCTCCAATGTAAGATCATGTACATGATTTGCATAGAATGCAGTATATGAGATTGGTTTAGGTTTCCTGTCTTGGGTTACGTTTAGTTGTAGGGTGACAGAGAATGTTTTTTAAGTTAGGAGCAGATTGGTATCTTATATTTATATCTTTTGAGAGTTCTGCTTATTCTCTCAATTCCATAACTGTAGGGAAGTATACAAGAAAGGTTCTGAAATTGAATTTTGTTTTTTAAGGGTTATTTCTATAAATGTGTTTTTTTTATAAATTGTTTGGGATATTCGTTTTATTGCTATTCCTTGGATAATATTTTTTCTTATTTTTGAAAACAGTGTGTGAGGATTATTTTTTATAATGTTTATTGCGATTTTTTAATGGTTTATGAGACCAAATTATTTGAAATTGAGATATGAACCTGTGTGGGTAGGTTTTCGGTATATATCTGTTTCTATCTGATTGTTGGTCCTCGTCAGTTTTATATCTAGGAAAGATAAGGTTCCATTTTCTTTTATTTCATTGGTGAATTAAAAATGGCTTTAAATTGTTTAAGACGTTTAGAATGTTGCTATTGATTTCAGTGATACATAAAACATCATCGATGTATCGCTTCCATAATATTATATTTAGCTGTCTCTCTTCCATAATTCTATTGTCAATGTGGTTCATAAATATATTTGCAAGTGCAGAAGAAATAGGGTTACCCATCGGCAAACCCTTAACTTGTTTATCATATTTATTTTTGTAGTTGAAGTAACTGAAGACACAGATCGAGGATTAAGGCCTCTTTTGAAACGGGGAAGTCTATTGTAGGATGATTATTAATAAAATTCAAAAGTTCTGTGAGAGCTTCTTTTATGTGAGATAGACGTGTATTCAACGTCTACCGAAAATATTCGAGACTCTGTTCTTACTGACGTTTCTTGTATTAATTTTTACATCTGCAGTTGGGTTCTGGATGGTGTGAGGTAATTCCTTTTGTAATGGAGAGATTATGGATGAAAGAGAGAAATTTTGATAATGGATAGAGTGGGGAAACAACGTATGAGACTATAGGACGTAAAAATTGGTATTTCGATGTAGCCTCGAGTTTATCTTTTTCCCGTAAGTTGAGTTCTTGAGTCGATAATCTTTTAGTAATAATAACATTTTAAATTTCTTGTATATATATATATGTCGTGATCGAATGGAAGGGTGCAACCGTTATGTATGCAATCCCCAAAAAAATAGTTCCAGCCAATTGAACAGCACACCCGCGACGTACCGTAGCATTCGCCCGCGATGTCTGCCACGTTTATTTTTGTACAGTTTTTATAGATGGATGATTTGCATATTTACATTTTAACACAAACTTAACGAAAAGAAATTATACATCTTGATATTATACAAATTATGACATATAAGAAGATTTTTAAGTTGAACAATATAAAAATTGTATTGCAAAAAAAAAAAAACAGCTTTTGTCGTCTCTGCTAATATAAAAGAAACTATGCGCGAGAATCTCTAATTTATCTCAGTGCGCATGTTCCTTGTAAGCGATTCCAGCGGTGTCGAATCTCAAATAAACATGTATGCTAATGAATAAGAAAAAAAAATCATCCAAAATAAATATTAGCATTACCATTTTTTTCAAATTTTAATTACCCTCATCTAATTAAATAAGAAACTTACAAAGGGGAAAAATGATTTAAATCGAAAATCATAAATTATTTCCCCTTTTTGCAAGCGTTGAAGAAATCGTTTGGAAAATCTCATTTGATTTCCCTGCAGCCGAGGAAATTAAAAGCCGAGCCCGATAATGCGAGAGCGCGTGTTGGCGTGGCAAAACGCTATTGGCTGCCACTTCTTTTTATGTCTACAGACGATCAATAGAAACAGACGAACCTTGTAATCATTCTAATTAAAATTAATCTCTGACATCGTCTGCAATTTAAATAAAAGAAGTTTTTAAAAACGATATAGTTAAGTGATTGGAGTTAAATAGAATGAGCTCTTGTAGAAATGAAGCAAAGTTATATAAAAAAAAGCGTTAATGAAATAGCAGATACGTGTGGCTGTGTATTGCAAATCGTTACAAGACCTTTTTTTTCCCCAGTCAAAGCTATTGAATCACGCATTCTTCAACCCTCCATTCCAAATGTTTTCCAATTTCTCCAACTTCCAAAGTTTACAGGCGATAAATATTTGACCAATTGCTATGGGTACATTATGAGAATTTCGTGGAAAAACAATCATGGGCGAAGATGGAGTTTTTGGAACGCGGGGTTGTGGAATTAAAGAAGTTGGAGGAGGAATGATGGGGTGGGGAAAAGCTATTTTCTTTCTCCTCCGCCAGAGAGGCGTTTATTGTAGATTTTAATCTCGAGTCAAGCGATCTGTGCTTGGGAATTGTATCTCAGGATGCAATGCGGATGCTTATTCGAATTAAACGTAATGATAACGTGCATATATTCTATTATATTTATATTAATATATAAAATTGACGTGATATTTTTAAAATTTCAGACACGGTTTTGAAAAATACCAATTATTTCTGAAAGAATTCTTTCAATAGATATTTGAATATCAAATTAATTGAATTAAAACATGTTTATCTGTTCTATTGTCTTTAGAAATTTAAATCGTTGTATAAATGGTCAAATTTAATTATAAATATATTCAAAGATTTATTTTATACCGATAAGGATTTGTGTTAAACAAATATACTGAGTTTTAATATTCAATCTATGTTTGTTTTTAAAAATAAATATTTGAAGTATTTTTTTTTTTAAATATATGTACGTTTTCGATCACGCCTTTTATTTAGGGGGAAAAATACTATCTTTTGGTGTAGAGACGAGAGAATAAAAAAACCTTTCATTTTGTAGCATTGTAGTGTGTTAGAACTGGTTATTGAATAGTTTATAATTAAAACGAATTTTTGTCCTTGCAGTAAATCTTGGAATTCGAGCTCCTAAAAAGAATTACTAAATCACTATTTAGACCAACATACGGTTTTCAGAAATATGGTTAAAATTTTATATTAAAAAATCTTTATACAAAATTAAACTCAATACAATATAAGATATTATTATTGAGTATGCAAGCTTACAAGACGACTTTGTACCATTGTGTTCATTGGCCAAACTGTTTTGATTACAGATCATATTGAATCAAAAATATGAAATATATATGACTTGACTAATTATCATTCGAGGATAATCAAAAATACAATATTGATATTTTCCTTTTATAATAAAATCTTATATAGACTCAAGAATGGCGTTGCTGCTGAATGATACAAACGAGAGATTTACAAGTTTTTTCAACCAAGATATTCTTAATTTATTTCGCGCAAATTTCTACAACACAATTCATAACCAACCATGGCAATTTCAAGAGTTTTCTGGAAATAATTCCTGCAGTGGAGGTTCCAAGCTGTGGATGTAACATTCAGGATTCTACTCAAGTGCCTCCAACATTCCAAGACTACGGACATAGTAATCTGTACTGATTCAAGAGGACAAATATCTATCAATGTTGTATACATTAAATTCGAAACTATTATAGACGCGTAAGATTCTTTTAAAAATTAAACAATATCTACTGCCCTTTGTGCAAAGGAAAAAATTAATGGGATGGCCTGGCTCATCAGTGGTGAACCCTCCCAGCGGTTTCGCCAGTTTAATCTACCATACCGATGTTATATTACATTTTTTTGGTTTTTCTTTTATAGTAATACTGATGTTTGACTCTTGGAATGGGTATTTTAGATGAACTATGGACATAAGCTTTGAGGACAGTAGAAATACATACAATTATAAATATATAATATGCCTCGAGCAAATCGCTCTTCCGCAAACATCAAATTGAACCTTTTATTGGAACAATTATATTATGATACATCAGCGCGTCATCTGTTATGAAAATTAAAATTTATTATAGACGCGTATGATTCTTTTAAAAATTAAACAATTTCTGCTGTCCTTACTTTTTTAAAAGAATCATACGCGTCTATAATAGCTTCGAATTTTATAACAGATGGCGCGCTAATGCATCATAATATAATAAATTCAATAGATTTTGTAAATCAGACTTTTTAAATAATCCTAAGTGATTGTATAATATATGCTATGAATTATATATATATTATATAATCTAAAATACAAATATTTTATATATTTTTTAAAAACATATATTTTATTTTTTCATTCATTGACTGTTCTGCATTTTTGACCATATATTGAAAAAAATATCACTTTTAATTATTATTGTTGTAAATATGTATATTTAACCCTACCTATCTTTTATCCACGATTATAGAATTCATTATATAAATTCTATATTCCTGTGATATAAATAATTTATGTATATTTTTACTTCAAGAGATTCAAAATAAAAATCTGCTTGAAAGGTAAATAATTATTTTTATTTTTCCACGACTGCACCTCTTTTCAACAATCAAACACACAAAAAATTTCTAATCTATAACATATATATATTTAATTTCGATTTTAAGTTTAAATTTTAAAATTATATATATGTACAGTAGGCTTATTAGAAAGCTGTAAGTACATTGAAAACTACATCAGAGGTCGATTATAATAATAGATGAAATTAGACCTTTTTCGTCTAGTTGAATAGTAATTAGCAGAAAAGAAGAATGCTTCAAACTAGCCTTCCATAGTATAAATAGACACTATAAAAGAGTTGTAATACAATGGTCTGGAGATTAATTTGACGAAACAGCTGAAAGGGATCACAAGTGATGAGTCAAGCACCCTCTTCTAATAATTTCTTTCATCGCCGTCCGCAGTAGATTTTGATGATCTGTATGAAAGTAATATGATAGGCTGGTCCAAAAACTAAAATAGAATTATCCGTTTTATCTTCATCACACCACTTAACAATTTAGCATTTAATAATATCAACCAATTGACTAATTAACATAGCAATAATTTTCTTAAATTATAATATAAAAAACTTCATAAATAATCCTAGATATGCAAATATTAGCTTATATATATATATATGTATAGATAAATATGGGGCATATATTGGATATAAGTTTATTAATCGACCAGTATTTCTAGGGGCAACACGCCTTTCTTTATCAAGGCTTTTCTTTGATTTAAACTAAATCACGCGGGCATGTGATCCACTCACGCTATACAAGACCAAAGCAAGATATAATTTAAAGAAAATATATATATTTGTACATACATGTTTATTTGAAATTGTATCCTTTAATCCTGTAGAAGGGCAGCTTGCGCCCGAAAGCTCGAATTGATATTACAAATAAAGAAACTTATCCTTATCGAATCTAATCGTTATTATAGTAATTTTAAGTGGTATTTGAGCACTGAAAACCTCCGTAATTTATTTTTGTTGTTGTTGTCGTGTCTAATGAAGAGCCTCAGATGTCTTCATGCATCTCTTGTTTAGTTTGACGAAGGTTTTGTTTGTTGTTGTTTTCATGTCCAATGAAGAGCCTCAGATGTCTCCATACATCTTTATCACAGTAGCCGCAATGTCCACTATCTTGGGTGTACAAAGTTGCTGCTCTGACATGGACCCAGAACAGCAGCTTTACACACCCAAGATAGTGGACATTGCAACTGCTGTGATAGAGATGCATGGAGTCATCTGAGGTTCTTCATTGGACACGACAACAACAACAATAATGAATGACGGAGGTTTCTTTTTAAGTGTTCAAATACCACTTTAAATTACTGTTTTTATATAGAAGAATATTGTGAAGTCTGGTAAACGTTTCACAAAACACTGATGCGAAATTCGGTAGAAGAATTCGCAGTGATGATTCTTTTGTGGGCTGTTGCAAGGATTTTAATCAGATCACTAAATAGCAGAAAGGAGAGGGTAAAAGAATCTCCTTTAAACTAACTTTATTTAAACATGTTAAGAGGACAGAGGAAAACACCCAACTGGTCAGCAGACCACACTGCGTGCTAATCCTTTGTTGCCGGCTGGCGCCGCTTAGGTTTGTTTGCAGTCACCCAATCCGTCTGGCCGACGTCCCGAAGTGGATCTCCATTATTCCACATATTTAATACCTGTCACTTAAATCGGTTCTTAAAGATGAAAACATACAAGGCTGTCATGATTATTTGAGGCAAGAACAAACTATGAAAGATAAACAAAAGATAAGCATTGAGGGAAGTTTACAGAGTAGTAAAATATAAACATCAAAAATGATACTCTGTTAATAAAATAATAAATACTTTGCTACATATCTTCTTCCCTACGGGAGCTGTGACCCACAGCTTGCAATTATTGTAGCTACTGGCATGGATCTGACGTGCTTCTGCCAAGGATTCCATCGAAGTCTTGGAACATTGTCCCTAGTACCATTGCGTCCTTTTTCTTGCGGCGTGAAGAGCGGATTTGTCGTCGTATCGTCTATAGGGACATCGTCATCTTGGAAGGAAGTCTTGGCTTTGACACGGCGGTGGAATCCTGGAGCCAGACTCCGAAAATGTAGATCACAGCACCCATGGCTTCTAGATCTTCTCGACGGTCTTCAGTTTGTCTTCCCTAACTTACCCAGCATCTCCACCAAAATGCCACGTGGAAAATTAGGGAAGACAAACTTCGGGATGAGAGAGTAATTTATTTCAGGCAAGAACAAACTTCCAATGATAAACAAAAGATAAGCCACGAGAGAAATTTACAGAGTAGTAAAATATAAACATAAAAAATAATACTATGTTAATAAATAATAAATACCTTGCTACAATATTGTTACATCATGATTAATGGCGTATTTCTTATATTAGTTTTAATATATTTGAAATTTAAATTATATATTTATTTATTTTTATATAAAATATTCTATGATATTTATTTAAAACAGATTATTAATTTATCATCATTTGTATTTAGGTACACTGTGACTTCACTGCTCTCTTTGATGTGAGAAAATAAAGATAGGATTCTGGTGGCTACTTAAAGAAGACTTATCTCGTTATTCCCTTTTATAAATTTCTAGGATGGTTGAAACACGCTCTGGTAAGATGCAGGACCCAGCACAGGAGAGAATCCAGGCTGAAGAGTCTGCCAAGCCGCAACCTGGTGCAACAATTGGTAGAGATGCTAGTTCCGACCCAGTTGTCCTGAATCCCAACATCGACATCCCCAAGTATGATGGAACGGAAGACCCTCGCCCATGGATTGAATCTCTTGAAGAAATTGGCTTCTTGTACCATTGGGCAGACTACATTATCTCTCGTTATGCCGCCATGAACATGACGGGAAGCGCTAAAACCTGGTTGAATTTACACAAAGCCAGTTTCACGAGCTGGGAAAATATTAAAATCCGCCTCATTCAGGATTTTTCTTTGGACGCGAATAAAGAAGAACTTAGAATGAAGCTCAACAGAATGCAACACTGGAATGAACCAGCAATCAGGTTCGCGGAAGACATTCTAGTGTTGTGCAACAAGGTTGACCCCGCAATGGAAGAAGAAACAAAAATTGAACATGTTATTGGAGGACTGAAAAAAGAGTACTCATTCGCGCTCTACCTGAACCCTCCTAAAACGACCGATGACCTTCTTGTCGTGTGCAAGAAAATGGATTATTTTGAAAAGAAGTATCGGGAACGTGTGGAGAAATCCAGAAACCTATATAACGGTCCACGCTATTCTAGACCCCAACAACAATCGAGGTACGTGCCGCCGACTGCCGCACGAAACTACCAGACCACTTCCAGGCCCCAAGCCCCTGTTTCGAATAATTACAAGAACGACTCCCCTCCTACCCCCAGACAGTATCGAAACAACTTTCCCCAGCCCTCTACCCCTAGACGTCCTTATAATCCTAACTTTGTGCCGAAACCAAACCTTCAGAGAAACACTTACAATAAAAGCCAAGAAGTGAGCAAAAATAGGACGGAAGATGGAAGACCAATCTGCTTTAAATGTAACAAGCCAGGGCACGTGGCCCGTTATTGTAGGGTCAAGTTTATAAGAATCCTAGAAGAGGATCCAGCAGATACCCAAGAGAAGGTCGAAGAAAAATGCCAAATGAATGAAACATCAGAGAAATCAGGACCTCGGCTTTATGCTGATGTATGTCATAGCACACAGACAAATATTCCTACCCGGAATAGATATTCCGTGTTGGAAGATTTAAACTAAGCGTCGCGCCTGAATCTGTCAATCAAAGCAAGTCGACCATAAACGGAATCAAGAAGTTGGACCCTAAATACAAATTAAAAATTAATGTGGACAAGATAGGGACTTTTGAAGCTTTGGTTGATACAGGTGCTGACCTCTCAGTGGTCGACCTCAGAACGGCCCTCGATACAGGCCATGGTATAAGTAAACTCGCAAAAATTTGTGCAGGACCCGATGGAAAAAAATTGGACATGGTAGGAAGTATATTTTTAAATATAAAAATTGATGACGAAACATTATCACACAACTTTGTGATATTGAAAACGCATTTACGGACATTAATTCTTGGGAGAGATTTCCTTAAGAAAATGAACGCAAAAATAGATTGTAAGCAAGAAACTATAAAATATGATTTGACGAATAATCATGACGAAATCAATTTTGAAATGTTGAAAATAAAGAGTGCCAAGGATTCCATTGTACCGGAATGTTCCATGAAATTGATCAAGGCATTGGTAGAAACAGAGGATGGAGAATATATTATCGAAGAGAGCAGCAAAATGTTTCAAACAAATGGACTTCGTCTAGCAAGAAGCTTGATCAATGTTATAAATAGGGAAACACACATCTGGATAACTAATCCGTATCCTCGACCGTTAAAAATAATGAAAAACCAAACATTGGCTTTTGGAAGTAGTCCAGCGAAAATAAATGTGAGTCGAGAAAGAGAGGTAGAAAAGAACGAAGAACCTAGATTCCAAATAAACGAAAATCTTTCACCAAAGGAACAGAAGGAGTTAAAACAAGTTTTAGAAAGGTATGGAGATCTTTTTTCATCGAGATTAGGGAGAACCAATTTGGCAAAACATCGGATAGACACAGAAGACGCGAAGCCAATTAAACACAAGCCTTACCGGGTAAGTGCTAAAGAACGAGATATTATAAAAGAGCAAATTGACGAGATGCTTACAGAAGGCATAATTAGGCCATCTTCTAGCCCCTGGTCTTTTCCAGTAATATTGGTCAAGAAGCGAGATGGTAAATACAGATTTTGTGTGGACTACAGAAAACTGAATAATGTGACGGTAAAAGATGTCTATCCGATCCCTAGAATAGACGAAGTTATGGATACTCTCCAAGGATCTACACACTTCTCAGCAATAGACCTCAGATCTGGATATTGGCAAGTTGAAGTCGAAGAAAGAGACAAAGAGAAAACAGCTTTCACTACAGCGCATGGATTATATGAATTCAACGTGATGCCTTTTGGACTTTGTAACGCGCCTGCTACCTTTGAGAGAAATATGGAGAATATGCTTGGAAATCTGAGATGGCAAATTTGTTTGTGTTATCTGGATGATGTTATCATATATAGCCCGGATTTTCCAACGCACCTCAAAAGACTTGAAGCTGTTTTTAGATGTTTTCGTGAATCTAATTTAAGGTTAAACGACAAAAAATGCCGATTTGCTTTTGAAGAATTGGAGATTCTCGGCTATATAACGAGCAAACATGGTATAAAACCCGCGGAACATAACATCAAAGCTGTCAGAAATTTTCCTCGGCCCAAAAAGGTCAAAGAAGTACAATCCTTTTTGGGAATGTGTTCATATTATAGAAAATTTATCAAAGACTTTTCAAAAATTGCTGACCCTTTGACCAACCTTATAAAAAAAAGTGTATCATTTACCTGGACAGAAAGACAAGAGGAAGCGTTTCAAACCCTAAAAACAGCACTATTAAGTCCACCAATTTTAGGTCACTTCAATCCAAATGCACCTACTTATGTTCATACTGATGCGTCCAACATCGGCATAGGTGCAACACTTGTCCAAGACATCGGTGGTGAAGAGAAGGTGATCTCATATTTGAGTCGTACCCTAAGTAAAGCGGAGCAAAATTATTCAACCACTGAAAAAGAATGTCTGGCCGTTGTCTGGTCAATGTCAAAATTACGACCCTACCTTTATGGAAGACACTTTAAAATAGTAACAGACCATCACGCCTTATGCTGGCTCAAAAACTTGAAGGATCCAACAGGTCGATTGGCAAGATGGGCATTGAAAATTCAAGAATATGACTTCGATATAATACATAAATCGGGAAAGAAGCATCTGGACGCCGATGGCTTATCTAGGGGGCCCTTACCAGAAACTGATTGGGATGAGGATTTTGAAAGGCTATTTTTAAATCAAATAACAGACGAAGAGGATAAATTTATCGAAAGTGTTAAGAAAAACCTTAATGGAAGCAGGCGATCAATTGCGCAAAACTTTAAAGAAGAAGATGGATGCCTCTTTAAGAAAAACCCGAACCCTGAAGGCAGGGCGTGGTTGCTTGTGGTTCCAGAGAATAAAAAGAGAGAAATTATGAAAGAATATCACAATCATATGTCGAATGGCCATCTGGGCGTCGCCAGAACCATGTACCGAATAAAGAGTAAATACTTTTGGCCATCCATGCTAAAGGATGTCTCAGAATTCGTTAAGACGTGTCACATTTGCCAAAGTAGGAAAGGCTCAAACCAATTACCTTCTGGACTACTACAGCCCATCCCCCCAGCCAACTTTCCTTTCGAAAGAATTGGAATTGACTTTGTTGGTCCACTACCATCTACGAAAAACAGGAAAAAATGGATAATCGTGCTGTCGGACTACTACACTAGATATGCAGAAACAAGAGCAGTCTCGGAAGCAACAGTGAAAGAAGTTTCTAAATTTCTAGTAGAGGATATTTTTCTTCGGCACGGAGCCCCACAATATCTTATTAGTGACAGAGGCTCTCAATTTACCAGTAATTTAATGAAAGAGGTGATGAAAACGTGCAAGATTAAACATTGCTTCACAACGAGCTATCATCCCCAGACTAATGGATTGACAGAGCGGTTAAATAGAACATTGATCAATATGCTCAGTATGTATGTGAACACTGATCAGAAAAATTGGGACGAAATACTCCCATTCATCACTCATGCTTACAATACTACAATTCAGGAAACCACAGGATATTCTCCCTTTTTCCTGATGTTTGGAAGAGAACCCACGTCTCTTTTGGACGACAGGAATATCTCGGTGGACATTGACAAAGATGATTATGATGAATACATAAAACATCACTTAGACAAAATAAACAGAACAAGAAAATTAGTTATTAACAACACAATAAAGACTCAAGAAAGAATGAAAAAGAACTATGACAAGAAACACATGGAAAGAAGCTACGAACCAGGAGAATTAGTAGCAGTTTGGACACCAATTAGGAAAATAGGAAAGTGTGAGAAACTACTGAGAAAATATTTTGGCCCATATAGAATATTAAAGAAGCTGTCCAACGTAAATTACTTAATTGAACCAAAAGATAATCCTGGCCAAGACCCATTGATTGTCCATGTCTCAAGAATCAAACCCTATTTTGAAAGAATTGATGAGGTCAATCACGAGGACGTGACGACCTCTGGAGAGGGGGAAGTGTTACATCATGATTAATGGCGTATTTCTTATATTAGTTTTAATATATTTGAAATTTAAATTATATATTTATTTATTTTTATATAAAATATTCTATGATATTTATTTAAAACAGATTATTAATTTATCATCATTTGTATTTAGGTACACTGTGACTTCACTGCTCTCTTTGATGTGAGAAAATAAAGATAGGATTCTGGTGGCTACTTAAAGAAGACTTATCTCGTTATTCCCTTTTATAAATTTCTAGGATGGTTGAAACACGCTCTGGTAAGATGCAGGACCCAGCACAGGAGAGAATCCAGGCTGAAGAGTCTGCCAAGCCGCAACCTGGTGCAACAATATATATTTAACCAGACGTTGTGGTTATAGAGATATCAATATGTTCTT
>CP092868.1:101105484-101124419 GCA_030710605.1 Cordylochernes scorpioides
ACAACACCCATGGCCTCTAGGTCTTCTCGGCGATCTTCAGTTTGTCTTCCTTAATCTACCCAGCATCTCCACCAAATGTAACGTAGAAAATTAGGAAAGACAAACTTCAGGATGACCCGGCAATTTATTTATAAGGCTAAAAACAAAATCAACATTAACATTTCAACACAATGAATAATCATTATAAACACAAGGTAATAAGACCAAATCCAATAAATCAATTTAAAGAAGCCTTTTTCATTCAAAAGAAATGTGCTACAATTAACAGAATGGAAGAAAGAGGAAATATAAAAGATATTTATATATATGCTTTTAATTATATATAAAAAAAAAAGTTGGGTTTTTTCCACTTTTAATTCTAAGAATAATATTCTGTGTTTCTCAGATAACTATCTTCTTCTTATCTGTTATCTTGTTTACACACTTGATAACAGTAACTATTTAAAACATGCTGTGGTAAAATTTCTCATTCAGTACTTTTGTCTGAAGATGGTAACAACGCTGTTACCGAAACGTCACACACTATTGATTTATTTGTATTTGGTCTTATTACCTTGTATTTATAATCTATAATCCAAATTGTGCCTTATCGAATAATCATTATATCCATTATGAAAACACATCATTTTATTATTTTATTGAAACGGATATATTAGTTAATACATATTTCTTTCCAGGTCCCTTGAAACCGTATCAAAGAGGTATTACTGTATAAGGATTAAAACTATAATATATATATTTTTTTTTCAATTTGAAAAAAAATCCTGCAAAAAAAAAAATAAATTGTGCTCATATGTATCAAATAATTAATCTTACCCCTTAATACAAATAGTAATAAAAATGACAATTTATTTTTTAATCGTATCATCTAATAAACCCAATCACAATTTAAAAGAAATTTATTCCTATTAAGAAATATACTCTTTAGCCATGAGATAACTTTTAAAAAAAGATAGGTTTGAGCAATTCATTTTAATTAGCATATTTTTCATTTTTTAGAGAACCAATTTACGTTATTGTTATTAGAAGTAATTTAAATTTAAATTATGGCAAGCTTGTCTAAAGAAAAACAAACCAAAATATTATATTTAAAAGAAGTAGAAATAAAAATAATTTATTACCCTCTCTCCAATCGTCCTTTGCTTTAAAAACAAATGAGTTTATTTTTTATAGAACTCAGAGAGAGATAATTGTAAATAAATCTTATTTTTAAAAAAGGATTCCGTGAACAATCCTAATTTAAGCAATTATTATAATTGGAATTTGTTTTGTTTTTTGAGACTGTGTAGTGTGTTCAAAATATAGAGTTCGCAGATTAGAAAAAATTAAAGAACATATTGATATCTCTATAACCACAACGTCTGGTTAAATATATATTGTAGCAAGGTATTTATTATTTATTAACAGAGTATTATTTTTTATGTTTATATCTTGCTACTCTGTAAATTTCCCCCAATGCTTATCTTTTGTTTAACATTCATAGTTTGTTCTTGCCTGAAATAAATTGCTTTGTCATCCCGAAGTTGGTCTTCCCTAATTTCCACGTGACATTTTGGTGGAGATGCTGGGTAAATTAGGGAAGACAAACTGAAGATCGCCGAGAATACCTAGAGGCCATGGGTGCTGTGATCTACATTTTCGAGACTGACTCTAGGATTCCACCGCCGTGTCAAAGCCAAAACTTCTCTCCAAGTTGACGATGTCCCTATAGACGATACGACGACAAAGCCGCTCTTCACGCCGCAAGAAAAAGGACGCAAAGGTACTAGGAACAAAGTTCCAAGACTTTGAAGGAATCCTTGGCAGAAGCACGTCAGATCCACGTCAGTAACTACAATAATTGCAAGCTGTAGGTCACAGCTCCCATAGGGAAGGAGCTATGTAGCAAAGTATTTATTATTTTATTAACAGAGTATCATTTTTTATGTTTATATTTTTCTACTCTCTGTAAACTTCCCTCAATGCTTATCTTTTCACGAACTTTTAGGACAACCTTGTATGTTTTCATCTTTAAGAACCGATTTAAGTGACAGGTATTAAATATGTGGAATAATGGAGATCCACTTCGGGACGTCGGCCAGACGGATTGGGTGACTGCAAACAAACCTAAGCGGCGCCAGCCGGCAACAAAGGATTAGCACGCAGTGTGGTCTGCTGACCAGTTGGGTGTTTTCCTCTGTCCTCTTAACATATTTAAATAAAGTTAGTTTAAAGGAGACTTTTACCCTCTCCTTTCTGCTATTTAGTGATCTGATTTAAATCCTTGCAACAGCCCACAAAAGAATCATCACTGCGAATTCTTCTACCGAATTTCGCATCAGTGTTTTGTGAAACGTTTACCAGACTTCACAATATTCTTCTATATAAAAATAGTAATTTCAAGTGGTATTTGAACACTTAAAAAGAAACCTCCGTCATTCATTGTTGTTGTCGTGTCCAATGAAGAACCTCAGATGACTCCATACATCTCTATCACAGCAGTTGCAATGTCCTCTATCTTGTGTGTGTAAAGCTGCTGTTCTGGGTCCATGTCAGAGCAGCAACTTTGTACACCCAAGATAGTGGACATTGCGACTACTGTGATAAAGATGTATGGAGACATCTGAGGCTCTTCATTGGACATGAAAACAACAACAAACAAAACCTTCGTCAAACTAAACAAGAGATGCATGAAAACATCTGAGGCTCTTCATTAGACACGACAACAACAACAAATATAAATTACGGAGGTTTTAAGTGCTCAAATACCACTTAAAATTACTGTTGAAATGTCCATTATTTATTTGAAAAATAACAAAAAGAACAATAATACATTTTTCTAATAGCGACTAATTAAAGTGAGATGCATTGAATAAATTAAATTTTTCAAAAGAAGTATTAATTTCATACAGATCATCAAAATCTACTGCGGACGGCGATGAAAAAAATTATTAGAAGAGGGTGCTTGACTCATCACTTGTGATCCCTTTCAGCTGTTTCGCCAAATTAATCTCCACACCATTCTATTACAACTCTTTTATAGTGTCTATTTATACTATGGAAGGCTAGTTTGAAATATTCTTCTTTTCTGCTAATTACTGTTCAACTAGACGAAAAAACGTCTAATTTCATCTATTATTATAATCAAACTCTGATGTAGTTTTTAATGTACTTATAGCTTTCTAATAAACCTACTGTACATATATATATATATAATTTTAAAATTTAAACTTAAAATCAAAATAAAAAGAAAGAAAACTATAATTCATAGCATATAGTATTATACAATATCAATTATTGCTAACACTTAGGATTAATTAAAGTCTGATTTACAAAATCTATTGAATTTAAACTTTGCTAGATATCAGTTCTTTTGGAACAGTACCTATTATACCGTTACTATGTCTGTAGTCTTGAAATGTTGGGGGCACTTGAGTAATAGATAATAGAATCCCGAACCTTACATCCATAGCTTGGAACTGCAGGAATTATTTCCAGGAAACTCTTAAAATTGCCATGGTTGGTTATAAATTGTGTGTTGTAGAAATTTGTGCGAAATAAATTATAAATACCTTTGTTGAAAAAACTTGTAAATCTCTCGTTTGTATCATTCAGTAGCAACGCCATTTTTGAGTCTATATAAGATTTTATTATAAAAGGAAAATATCAATATTGTATTTTTGCTTATCATCGAATGATAAATTAGTCAAGTCATATATATTTCATATTTTTGATTCAATATGATCTGTAATCAAAAAAGTTTGGCCAATGAACACAATGGTACAAAGTCGTCTTGTTTTTTTTTTTTTTTGCTTATCCCTAGTACACGTGGTACAGGCCATGATAATCATGGTGGGTAGTTAGCGACTGCTTTTTACTGTAAGCGCACCACATGTCTACACATGTGAAAGCAGTTCGACTTTGCACTTACAAATGTGCCAGAGCCCCGTTTGGTTACTTGCACTCGCTGGTGGGGTTGGACTTTTGCAAGAATCGGGGGGCCATTGGAGCATTTAAGTCGTCTTGTAAGCTTGCATACTCAATAATAATATCTTATATTGTATTGAGTTTAATTTTGTATGGAGATTTTTTACTATAAAATTTGAACCATATTTCTGAAAACCGTATGTTGGTCTAAATAGTGATTTAGTAATTCTTTTTTTAGGAGCTCGAACCCCAAGATTTACTGCAAGGACAAAAATTCGTTTTAATTATAAACTATTCAATAACCAGTTCTAACACACACTACAATACTACAAAATGAGAGATTTTTTGATTCTCTCGTCTCTACACCAAAAGATAGTATTTTTCCCCTAAATAAAAGGCGTGATCGAAAACGCACATATATTTTTTTTAAAAATACTTCAAATATTCATTTTTAAAAACAAGCATAGATTGAATATTAAAATTCAGTATATTTATTTAACACAAATCCTTATCGGTATAAAATAAATCTTGGAATATATTTATAATTAAATTTGACCATTTATACAACGATTTAAATTTCTAAAGACAATAGAACAGATAAACATGTTTTAATTCAATTAATTTGATATTCAAATATCTATTGAAAGAATTCTTTCAGAAATAATTGGTATTTTTCAAAACCGTGTCTGAAATTTTAAAAATATCACGTCAAATTTATATATTATATAAATATAATAGAATATATGCACGTTATCATTACGTTTAATTCGAATAAGCATCCGCATTGCATCCTGAGATACAATTCCCAAGCACAGATCGCTTGACTCGAGATTAAAATCTACAATAAACGCCTCTCTGGTGGAGGAGAAAGAAAATAGCTTTTCCCCACCCCATCATTCCTCCTCCAACTTCTTTAATTCCACAACCCCGCGTTCCAAAAACTCCATCTTCGCCCATGATTGTTTTTCCACGAAATTCTCATAATGTACCCATAGCAATTGGTCAAATATTTATCGCCTGTAAACTTTGGAAGTTGGAGAAATTGGAAAACATTTGGAATGGAGGGTTGAAGAATGCGTGATTCAATAGCTTTGACTGGGGAAAAAAAAGGTCTTGTAACGATTTGCAATACACAGCCACACGTATCTGCTATTTCATTAACGCTTTTTTTTATAACTTTGCTTCATTTCTACAAGAGCTCATTCTATTTAACTCCAATCACTTAACTACATCGTTTTTTTAAACTTCTTTTATTTAAATTGCAGACGATGTCAGAGATTAATTTTAATTAGAATGATTACAAGGTTCGTCTGTTTCTATTGATCGTCTGTAGACATAAAAAGAAGTGGCAGCCAATAGCGTTTTGCCACGCCAACACGCGCTCTCGCATTATCGGGCTCGGCTTTTAATTTCCTCGGCTGCAGGGAAATCAAATGAGATTTTCCAAACGATTTCTTCAACGCTTGCAAAAAGGGGAAATAATTTATGATTTTCGATTTAAATCATTTTTCCCCTTTGTAAGTTTCTTATTTAATTAGATGAGGGTAATTAAAATTTGAAAAAAATGGTAATGCTAATATTTATTTTGGATGATTTTTTTTCTTATTCATTAGCATACATGTTTATTTGAGATTCGACACCGCTGGAATCGCTTACAAGGAACATGCGCACTGAGATAAATTAGAGATTCTCGCGCATAGTTTCTTTTATATTAGCAGAGACGACAAAAGCTGTTTTTTTTTTTTTTTTTTTTTTGCAATACAATTTTTATATTGTTCAACCTAAAAATCTTCTGATATGTCATAATTTGTATAATATCAAGATGTATAATTTCTTTCCGTTAAGCTTGTGTTAAAATGTAAATATGCAAATCATCCATCTATAAAAACTGTACAAAAATAAACGTGGCAGACATCGCGGGCGAATGCTACGGCACGTCGCGGGTGCGCTGTTCACTTGGCTGGAACTATTTTTTGGGGATTGCATGCATAACGGTTGCACCCTTCCATTCGATCACGACATATATATATACAAGAAATGTAAAATGTTATTATTACCAAAATATTATCGACTCAAGAACTCAACTTACGAGAAAAAGATAAACTCGAGGCTACATCGAAATACCAATTTTTACGTCCTATAGTCTCATACGTTGTTTCCCCACTCTATCCATTATCAACATTTCTCTCTTTCATTCATAATCTCTCCATTACAAAAGGAATTACCTCACACCATCCAGAACCCAACTGCAGATGTAAAATTAATACAAGAAACGTCAGTAAGAACAGATTCTCGAATGTTTTCTGTAGACGTTGAATACACGTCTATCCCACATAAAAGAAGCTTTCACAGAACTTTTAAATTTTATTAATAATCATCCGACAATAGACTTCCCCGTTTCAAAAGAGGCCTTAATCCTCGATCTGTGTCTTAAGTTACTTCAACTACAAAAATAAACATTATAAACAAGTTATGGGTTTGCCGATGGGTAACCCTATTTCTTCTGCACTTGCAAATATATTTATGAACCACATTGACAATAGAATTATGCAAGAGAGACAGCTAAATATAATATTATGGAAGCGATACATCGATGATGTATTATGTATCACTGAAATCAATAGCAACGTTCTGAACGTCTTAAACAATTTGAAGCCATTTTTAATTCACCAATGAAATAAAAGAAAATGGAACTTTATCTTTCCTAGATATAAAACTGACGAGGACCAACAATAAGATAGGAACAGATATATTCCGGAAACCTACCCACACGGGTTCATATCTCAATTTCAAATAATTTGGTCTCATAAACCATTAAAAAATCGCAATAAACATTATAAAAAATAATCCTCACACACTGTTTTCAAAAATAAGAAAAAATATTATCCAAGGAATAGCAATAAAACGAATATCCCAAACAATTTATAAAAAAAAACACATTTATAGAAATAACCCTTAAAAACAAAATTCAATTTCAGAACCTTTCTTGTATACTTCCCTACAGTTATGGAATTGAGAGAATAAGCAGAACTCTCAAAAGATATAAATATAAGATACCAATCTGCTCCTAACTTAAAAAACATTCTCTGTCACCCTACAACTAAACGTAACCCAAGACAGGAAACCTAAACCAATCTCATATACTGCATTCTATGCAAATCATGTACATCATCTTACATTGGAGAAACTGGAAAGACCTTAAAAGAGAGAATCAATCAGCATAAGGCAGGGTGTGTAGACACAAATAGTAAACATATTACAGATGTTGACGTTTGATTCATTGATCTGTTTATTAAAAGTTATGGATATCTAGGTTTGAGTTCGGTTTTAATGATCATGTGATGATGGTCTTTTTTATACCCTCTAGAATTCCCCTCTAAACCTCTTCCCTGTGTTTATAACTTTGCTGTCGTTATTTATATTATATAACAACCACATTGATCATAAAATCAACCTCTTTGGTAGACCATGTTTTGGTTAGTACAAAACTTCATAATGTTTAAGATAATTTATTAGTGGAAATAGCATTCTACAATAACCATTTTTATTCTATTTTATAATAAAGGTTCTTCTTCCTTCGCTTTTACACTTGACAAAATCAATAAGGAATCTAAGGCTAGCTTTCTTTTTACAATTATTTTGTTTTTCCAAGCTTCCGGGCTACCATTCCCTTCAACACGGTCATGTTGCCGAAAGCTTGAGAAATAAAAAGTTGTAAAAAGAAACCTAGCCTTAGATTCCTTATTGATTTTGTCAGAGTTCATTTTGGACGAGGAAAGCGAAGACTAGAACGCGGCTGATTCCATACTCGCCTGTTCAGTGATTCGCTAACCATGACGTATGCACAAAGGAACGTGTGACTATTGGACATGCGTCGGACCAGGAGGCTGTTGTTGGGTGCTGCGCTGCCTGGAGTATAGGAGCTCCATTTATTTTTGCTTCCTGTGGTGAATCTGTATAAGAACGGTAGTCTTAATAAAGCCTTGTGTGTGTGTGTTTTTTTCAAAGTTTATATTTTAATTTTTATATGATGTACTTGCTGCTTAATTGGCGTTTCTTTACTAATTTGTCTAACTTTGTCTTTAGCTTGAATTTTTACATGTGTTATTAAAATTTGAGTATGAACTCACTTCTAAATTCTACAGTTGCGTCTTTTGGTGTTTACAAATTTACCATCAATTAATTGGTATGAGGTGCTATTTACCAATTGTTTCGAGTCTCTCAGTTTAGATTTTATTTCTTTTTCAAATAATTCTTTACTCTTCTGAATCATCAACCTGCGCTGTTCGCATTGCCTTTTTGGAATAGGCTTTGCTTATGTAAATTTTAGGTGTTCCTTTAGTTTTATTGTGTTTCTTAGAATTTTAATTTGTTCCTGCATACTCGCGTAATTTGTACCAAAATCAGCGCTTTATCACTTAGCCAATCTGTGGCACTTGCAATTAATATATACAGTAATCAGAGTCATCAAGCAACAATTCTTAATAATCAATTCTGTCACCGTTTGCTTTTGTGAATGGAATAAATACCCAAATATGGCCATTTCTCATAACCATCGGTGGTTCAGTGGTAGAATGCTCGCCTGCCACGCGGGCGGCCCGGGTTTGATTCCCGGCCGATGCATTTTTTTTTTACAATTTTTAAAACTCATTTATATATTATACAAGAATGACATCCACGGCGCCGATTTATAATTGTAACGAATAGTATTTGAATAAAAGCATTAAATCGGGTAAAACCCGGGCGTTGCCCGGGTCATTCGGCTAGTATATATACATATATAACGCAAAGTTGCGGAAAATACATAAAAACATCTGCAAAACAATAATTGACAATGGTATTAGATTTTCAATTAAACTAGCTAATTTATCCGTTGTTTGTATATTTGTATTCAATCTTACAAGGTGCCAAAATTTCATAAACACTTTCAAAAATTTGAAATATCAATATTATTCGCCGTTATGTATATATCTCTTCACAAGTCTTTGTATTATGTATAAAGTAATTGTATAATGCATTATTATGTATTCGCCGTAATAATATTATTCACCAAGTAATAAGAAAAACAACGTTTTAAGAAAACACGAACTTTTGGGGCAACCTTATAATAAAATAATATTTTTGGTCTCCAAAAAAGACGTGTCTGAACAGACATGAGAGGCTAGAGTTTAATGTCAAAAGTAAAATAGTATATTGGGTGTAAGAGGTGGTTAGGAGAGGAAAGGGAGATTCTACTTTATTTAAAAGGCAAACGATGAAATACAAATAAATACCACCGCTTCCAATACCTACCCCGACGACCCTTGAGCTCCAGCCCGCTCCTGCACTTTTTGAGACTTCTATCATTACTAGCCGAATGACCCGGGCAACGCCCGTGTTTTACCCGATTGAATGTTTTTATTCAAATACTATTTGTTACAATTATGAATTGGCGCCTTAAATAAATGCATATATTAGTTAATAACTATAGCCTATGTGCTTTATCTGTCTATGTACTGTTGGCTTCCGTAGGCGTCTCTTACTGGGAAAAAAAAGAGAGGATTCCATTTAGTTATTAACTAATATATGCATTTATTTAAGGAGCGACCCGCTCCAACACAATAGTTACAAAAACGAAAAAGCGAGTGGGGGGGGGGGGGGGGCAAAGGTGGCGTGATCGTAGCCAACCAATAGGAGAGCGCCATTCCAAAAAAAAAAAAGCAAACGGTGACAGAGATGAAAACTGAAGAATTAAGAGATGAAGAACGCATGACGCTCGTAACTGTATATTGGATGACCGAGCAACCCAGCATGTGGTTAAATGTGATATTCGACCGGCTGAATGATGCAACTTCCCTGAGCCCCCTATATAACCAGGAGGGATGTCTTAGGCCCAGCCCTATCCTACGTTGATAAGGTGGATCTCCTCTGCGCGCTCTCGCCTGAAAATAGGATCATTCTCGTCGAGTTCCTCAAACCTATCATCGAGCATGTTGGGAACATGAACTGCGCACTTGGCTTGGGCCTGTCTAAACTTATGGAGGATTTGGGCTCCTGACGGGATCTGGACGTTCCTTCTGAGAAGGCCTCGTCTGGTGTACATATTCCTCCTTTATCTCACACTCTGTAAACTCTCTCTTTTGCTGTTGACTAGATGTCAATAAACTATTTTTAATTGTCAATTGTCAAATAAATTTAGAGTTAAAAATGGCGGCAGTATATATTTAACCAGACGTTGTGGCTATAGAGATATCAATATGTGATTTAAGTTTTTCTAATCTACAAACTCTATATTTTAAACACACTACACAGTCTCAAAATATAAATTTATTTTATTATGAACTTTTAAATTGAAATAACTACCTTGCAATTTCTTCTATCTGCTTATGTTTTTGCTTATTTATTTAATGTATATGTTTATTCAATGCTCTTTTTCTTAATTGTTTATTTTCTTTTTGATTATTCTGTTACCTACTCTACTACAATATGAATTATTGCAAATAGTTTCACGCGCAATTATCCAGATCGGATATAGCGTGTCTTGTTTGCAACTGGTAATAAATAAATAAATAAATGAAATTTTTAAAAAGTTTGGAAAATTAAATATTAGAAAATCGTTTGTTCTCAAATCAATATAACACACAATGATGTTATATATATGGTGTATATTTCAGAAGCCTATAAATAAAAGTAATGTTTAATTAACGTGTTCAAAGGGAAATAAATCGTGAATATTCAGTGAAAATTGACAGCAGTGTTGCCGGTGACACCAGGGGGCGGTGTCGACCAATAGCCGTCGGCCACTGGTTGGCTGATTAATTTTTAATGAGGTTGACATTTGGACAACTGACTGCGCAGGAAACCGACCTCTCCTGCTACGTAAATTATAAATGTGCTCGTTTTGTTTTTCCGCCTTGTAGCACGACATGGCGCCTTTCATATCAGTTTCTATACTAGGATAGATCATTTGTGATCAGAAAATATATTTTTCTTTATATTTATCAACTATTATTTTGTTTTCACGCAAAGAAAACGTAATTTTATCAATGTTATTTGGAATAAATATATTAAAACATATCGAAAATAATTATATGAGGGTGTAAAGTGGCCATTAATGAGATTAATTAATTAGTGGGGCAATAATTCTGACAAAAGATAACTTTTACGGGTTAACACACAAAGTGCAAAGTGTTAAGACTAACTTAACACCCATAAAAGGGGCGGAAATCCCCTATACGATAGAGGGCCTCTAGCGTATAAATAATAATTATTATAATGATAAATTTTACATTTAACAAGGAGGAAGCCGTGGTGCTGCGCGCGACGGCTACGCCGTACTTGCGTATCAGACACGCACTGCGCGTCGCATGTTGGAGCGTCCCTGCCTGGCTGCCGTTCCCATCTCGCGGTATCTCCGGCGCTGGGCGCCTGTCTTCGACGTGCTCTCCACCAGCCTCGCGTTTTCATCTCTCCGTCGCTGCTCCTTCGGGGGTCATGCAGCAGACATCGCTCTGCGGCTGGCCCTGCACGCCCTGCCTCATCCGGGGCACCCAGCGTCAAGCCAGCCTGTCTGCATCGCCTGCGGCTCCAGCGACCTGTCACTGGCCCACCGCTACTGGTCCTGCAGCGCCGTTCCCCATCTCATCCGAGAGCCGTTCTCCATCATCGGGCGGCCACCGGACCTTCAGTCCTGGATCTTCGCGGTGGGTCTCGAGGACCATGCCATCACCAACCTCTGCTACTACGTAAATTATAAATGTGCTCGTTTTGTTTTTCCGCCTTGTAGCACGACATGGCGCCTTTCATATCAGTTTCTATACTAGAATAGATCATTTGTGCTCAGAAAATATATTTTTCTTTATATTTATCAACTATCATTTTGTTTTCACGCAAAGAAAACGTAACGCGGCGAAGCACGCGATCTACGTTTTTTTCGTAGATCGCGAAATGCGTGGTATCGCTGGAGACCCGCTGGCGATCTTCCATCAAACTCTGCAGCGGAGGCGCCATATACATATTTATTGTACATAGCATATATTTTATTGTATTTTTTATTTTATTTCTTTTTTATTGTTATTTTTTCATATCTACTTGAATAGTGCGAACTATGCACTTTTGTCCATATTTTGACGGATTGTCAATAAAACTATGTTATTTGTCTCTCGCAGATGTCGCCCTACGACTGGCCCTCCACGCCCTACTCCATCCTGCCTCGAGGCCTGCCGCCTGTGGGTCCAGCGATGCTTAGGTTAGAAATGGAACCAAACCAATGGTTAAATTGATCTAGCAATTGTTTGAATTTTCTTTTCAATTTTTTAAGGTCATGAATGCTCAAAAGAATACTAATTATCTCTCCTGATCAAGAACTACTTTACTATGAAATAATCTATCACCTATAAATTAATATATTAGTAGTATATTTTAGTTCGTTTGGGTTTTTTTTTCTTCGAAAATTGAAGCTTTATTGTAAAAATTGGTTAGATATTCAATGTTCAAAGTATTGTCCGTTGCTAGGCACCATTTTTTCCCATTTTTCTGGCAATTGACGGATCCCATCGCGGAAAAAAGCCGGCTCTTTGGCTGCTATCCATTCATCGATCTTTTTTTTTTTTACTTAATTGACGTAATTGGAGAAGTGCTGGTCAACCAGGCCGTGTTGCATTGATCGGAAGAGATAACAATCGGAAAGGGCAATGTCTGGGCAATATGGCGGGTGGGGTAGGACTTCCCATTTGAGCGTTTCTAAGTATGTTTTAATGGTGCTGCAGCATGTGGCCGAGCATTATCATTTTTATTCATCATTTATTATCACTTAGTCGTGTCTATTGGCGTATTGCAACTGCCGATGATGAGGCACGGCCAGGGTATCCATACGTTGCCCGACGTTTTGGATTATCGTAATGGACCCACTTTTCATCGCCAGTTACAATTCGATGCAACTCCCCCCCCCCCCCCCCCCCCTTTTTTTTTTATGTTGGAGCAGTTGTTTACACGTGAAAAAACGACGTTCGACGTCTCTTGGCTTCAGTTCATACGGGACCCAATTCCCGACCTTTCGGATAATTCCCCTTTCTTTTAAGCTATGAAAAATATCTGGTTGAGTGACTCCAAGTGTTTTTGCCAGTTCCTTTTGCATTTCGGTTGGATCTTCATCGAGCCTTGCTTCTAATTCTTCACCCTTAAACTTTGGTGGTGCTCCAGGTCTTTTAATTTTAAATGAACTATGGACATAAGATTTGAGGACACAGTAGAAATACATATAATGAATCATATTAATATTGTGTTTTAAAAAACTTCCACTTACAATTTGCGGAAGAGCAATGCTTGAAATATATTATATATTTATCATTATATGTATTTCTACTGTCCTCAAAGCTTATGTTCATAGTTTATTTAAAATACCCTTTCCAAGAGTCTAGCTTCAGTATCAGTATAGAAGGAAATTTGAAAAATGCAATATTACAGCGGTATGGTAGATTAAACTGGCGAAACCGTCTGGAGTGTACACCACTGATAAGCCAGGCCCTCCCATTATTTTATCATTGCAGTAAAGGCAGTAGAAAATTGATTTATTTTTAAAAGAATGATAAAGGTCAAAAATAGTTCTAATTTAATATAACAGATGGCCCACTAATACATCATATTAATATATTCAATTGGCCTATTTGAGTTTGAAAAAGGAAAGAGCTTTTTATTCTCTATACCCCCGAGGGATCCCTGTATATGATGGCCCTGGTAGGTCAATAATCCCTGATTCAATATATTGGACTATCCTGTGGCAGAGAAAACAATTCATTCTATATATTATTGTTTTGTTTTTATTAAACTAAATGATAAAACGGGGCAACTTTGTCCTTCATTTCCGGCACTAATTAATGAAATATCAAAGAATAGGTTTATAGCGGTGGCGATATTTGGATTCCACAAGACTATATCCCGGAAAAAGGCCACACAGTGTTCTCCCCATCCATTGTGAACTGGCGAATCCTGTATAGGGCGAGAGGCCCTAAATAAAGGCTTTTTGTTGTTGTTGTTGTTTTGTTTTTATTATTGAAAATTTGGCCTTAAATACCCATTTCTTGGTGGTTTCTCAAGAAGCCTCTGGGACCAAAAACATTTTTGGTCGCCGTGGTACAGTCTGCCCCATGCTGACGAGCGTTAACGGCACGAAACACGTTCGTGGATGGCTTTTATTGATTTATCAAGAAATTGGGATGGCCAAATATCAGGGAACAGGCTAAATCAATGTTTAGTTGATTTCTGTTCCACTATATGGCGCTCTCCCATCTAAAAAGCACATGTGCTCCTGGTCAGGATATGCTTTCATTATTTTTGATATTATTGTTTGTACCAATATTTGGGCTGAATTAAACCATTGTAATGTCAGATACTGTGATGTTAATTCAATAATCAGCCATCTGTAAGAGCCGTCTAGCGATTAAAAAACAACTTTCATGGTGCTTATTTAAAACAAAAGTTCTTATTGTGATGAGATGGCTTTAGCATGTTTAGTCTACCAGACGGCTCTAATATCGCACCCGTCTGAAACATAAATTCTATCAACTAAAGAAGAATACTTTCTACAAATTCAATAACAAATTGGTACCAAAATATAAAGTGGCCTATAACCCCGAACCCTTTTATTATTTTTTTAATTAAAAATTAAAAGGCTAACTAGAATAAAAAACTATAATTATTTTATTTTAGGTGATAGAATAAAGTTTATTTTTCAAATACATTCAAATTTGATATTCAAAATGTCCTCCATTTGCTTTAACTAGGTTTATATTATGAAAAAAGGCATCTCCTTATCATGCAACTGAAAGTTGCTGATGGCTTGCGCCATCTATTGGAATAAATATCAACTATTCTCCTTGATTTTTAATTATTCCAGAATTGGCCAAATACCCATTCTTGATTAATCAAGAAAAGCTAACCACGGACGCGTTTCGGGCTGTTGGCCCTCATCAGCGTGGTGCAATCTGTACCTCAACGACCAAAAAACTGGTCATTCAGGCATCCTGAAGAATCATGAAACGGGTAGTTGAGGCCAGAATTGTTAATATTTATTCCGATAGATTGCGCAAGCCATCAACAACTTTCAGTTGCACGTTAAGGAAATGCCTTTTTTCATAATTTATGCACCTTATCCCAGTACAATATAACATTTGTAATATTTTTTCACATAGGTTTATATTAGTTTCACAGGTAGCAGAGTGTGGTCTTCCTGATCTAGGGAGATCTGCCACACTACCGGTATTTCTAAATTTTTATTCTTGTTACGGTTGATTTAGAAGGTGCAGAAGACTCAGAATACTTTGACCATTGACGTCGTAGAGTTGTGACCATGTTGTTAATAGAGTTTGATAATTCAATTCTTTCTTTAATATCGAGAGATAACATTTTATGAATTAATCTTGGATGTAACCTGAACACCCATATGTTAATTAGACAAATATTATAAATGGCCCGGGCAACGCCCGGGTTTTACTCGAGTGCGTATATATTTTAAAAACGTATAAATGAGATACTAAAAATTAAATTTCTATTTAATGAATTACATATTTTAATCTTATAAAGATTATCGATTAAAGGTACTTATATATATTTAAAGGTTCTCATAAAGGTTACCGATTTAAAAGTTTATTTTATTTTATTTAAAGAAACATATTTTCATTCAAGTATTGTTATTTATTTTAAAAGATTAAGTAATTGTGCAAAACGATAATTGCCTTAAAAAGAAATTGCCTTAAAAAAAAAAAAGAAACATTCGCGGTGATTTTGTCTTGCATTCGTTTATACAATTATTATATATATTGGCATCATATATTAACTTTATGAACGGAAAAATATGTCCAGGGTAGCCTAGTGGTCATGGCATCTGCCCGGTAAGCGGAAGGTCGTGGGTTCGATTCCTATCCCTTGACATTTTTTATTTTATCCATTCTGACCAAAATCTATCCGTGAACTGCACACAGTGAAATTCACACAGACAGAATAAGGCAATTATATAAGTAGATAATTTACTAGTTAAACGTTTTACAAAATGGTTTAGGGACTTACGGGCCACCCTGTATTTTGACAAAAGTGTTCAAAATTTCATCCTTCGGCTTTACTACATTTACGAAGTTGTTGACGAAGATTTCCGACGATGATCTTCCACCGTAATCTCGTCTTAAGTTCTCGTCAATCCGTTTTGAACGATTCCTTGGAGATATTCCATGTTCCGATAATTGTCTCTAAGATGGACCGCACAGAACAATCCATTTATAATACAATATAATGCGGCTTATGATTGTAGAACGACGTTTGACAAATTTTACCGAAAATGTTTATTTTTGACGAAAAAATGTAATTTTATTTTAAGGAGAAATAACGACTATTTCTATCCTTAGGGATGAAGTATGAAAGGATGAATTGTGAAGAGTAATGATGAACGGAAAAATAAAATAAATATCCATCCCTGGACACTTTTATTTTCCCGTTCATCATTACTCTTTACAATTCATCCTTTCATACTTCATCCCTAAGGATAGAAATAGTCGTTATTTCTCCTTAAAATAAAATTACGATTTTTCGTTCAAAAGAAACATTTTCGGTAAAACTTGTCAAACGTCGATCACCAATCAATTTGTTTGACATCCGGGGGATTTTGGCAGTCAAACGTCCTTGCGCAAAAAGACAGCTTTTGTCAAATCGGCTAAATGCGTCGGCATCCAATCTTGCTGAAGCACGAATCTATCTTTTCCGAAGTGCTGCGTGAAAAGCGCGCTAGTGATAGGTAGCTGAGTTGATTTTGAAGTTTTGGCCGACAAAGATAAGTGAAGTCTTCCGGTAGCGCAGATGCCGCCTCGGACCATGACATATTCAGGAAAAGGCTTCGCAGCGACGGTCTCCGACTGTCCTTTCTTGAGCAGCTGGCGGTGGTTGTGGAGCGGCTCGACCGGGAAAGTGACCGTGAAGGGCGTTAATATGTTTCCATGTACTCCTGTAGAAGGGCAGAGATATCCGAAAGCTCCAGATCACCTTTAATAAATATAAAGAAACACATCTCCAGAGGCCTGTAGCATTTGTTGAATTAAAATAATTTTCTACTGCCATTAGTGCAATGTTAAATTGATGTCCTGGCTTATTGTAGGGACAGCGGTTTACCCAGTTTAATCTACCAGGCCTCTGTAATATTGCATTGAAGAACACTTTCCACAAGTGAGCATTAGCAAGAAGAAGCATTCGGCAAATTTTGTCGAATCGTTTCACTTTCATAGTTTCGTTCAAAAATTGAACGCGGCCGAACTTGTAGCTGTGCAGCTTCAGATTATATTAATGAAGTGTCGGGCACTTATCTCGCTGACACCGAGCTCCTTCGATGTCTTGCTCATCGAATGCGCATGATGTCGTCGAGTTCGACAGCAAACCATCTGTGGATGTCACAGTGGTGGTGTCAAATTATATTGACAAACATTTGCACTTTTATCTTATCTCAGTTTTTAGTGGGAAGAATTTTGTTTTCCCTTGTTAGTGAACCAATCTCTCCCGCCTTCTCATTGGACGAATGTGGCCATGTTTGTATATATAAGGGGGCTATGGTATTGCGAGATGATTGTGGTGGATATCTGTGTTGAGACGCTCAGTGTTCTCTGCGTGCTTTATCCGTGTCTGGTGATCTCCTCACATACCTGTGTGACCCCGGTCCGATCCCTACCAACGCTACAATAAAGGATAAGTACTGTTTTGTTTTTATATAGCAATTCGTAAGTTATTTATTTTTTTATTTTGCTCTTTTTTATTTTTGCTGTTGTATTCTTGAGCGTACGATTTTCTGTGTGTTAGTTACTATTAATTTAGGCTCTGGTAATTTGCAACTTTGTCTGTCATCCCGTAAATAGTAACATTTGTCAGTGGGACTGTGTCCTTCTTGTCTCCATGTTTCACGGTCCTCTGCTTGACACCAGTCGTCTGAAAAATGTTGCCATTCCCGCCTTGTGTAACTCGACGACATTTTTCACGAACCGTGACATAGATCTCAAAACAAACGGATAATAAAAACATTTTATGTTCCAAATTTACACGGTTTCTGAAACGCCGAACATCCGGCCCGAATTAGGTGGCTGTCTTTTTTTTAAACCTTGTATTACAAGGTGAAAAAATAACACAAATGTGATATTGTACTGGGATAAGGTGCACAAATTATGAAAAGGCATCTCCTTATCGTGCAACTGAAAGTTGCTGATGGCTTGCGCCATCTATCGGAATAAATATCAACTATTCTCGTTGATTTCTAATTAGCCAATTCTGGAATAATTAAAAATCAACGAGAATAGTTGATATTTATTCCGATAGATGGCGCAAGCCATCAGCAACTTTCAGTTGCACGATAAGAAGATGCCTTTTTCTTAATTTATGCACCTTATCCCAGTACAATATCAGATTTGTACTATTTTCAACCTTATAGATGGAATCGGTCCAATACGATGTACAAGAACATTACAGCTAGAGTAATAAACAACCAGGGCCGGAGTAGGTTGCTCAGAGCCGGTCCTGCCATCTATCGCCAGTTAACGTAACTAAACATAAATCAATACACTCTCGCCTTGTTAAATCAATTTTTCTTTCACCAACTATGTCTCAACCATCGAATTATCTGAAGTTTTTGAATCCTTCTATTTTCCACTTGTTCTACCATAACCATTAGAGAGATATTAAGCCTCTTCAATGAAAGCCATATTCTGACCACGATCACATGAGCACTTTAATACCAGCACCTGACCATTTTTATTGTTTTTCAAGGTGCGTAAATTAAGAAAAAGAATCTCCTTATCGTGCAACTAAAAGTTTCTGATTGCTTATGACATCTTTCGTAATAAATTTCAGCTATTGGTTCATTTTTAATTATTCCAGAATTGGCCAAATACCCATTCTTGATTAATCAGGAAAAACTAAACACGTACACGTTTCGGGCTGTTGGCCCTCGTCAGCGTGGTACAAGCTGTACCTCAACAACAACAACAATAAAAACTGGTCATCAGGCATCCTTAAAAATCTTGAAACGG
>CP092868.1:101124519-101177583 GCA_030710605.1 Cordylochernes scorpioides
GATCCATTATTGTTAAGCAGATTGGTGAGCTTTTTAATGAAACCGATGGGTGTGCCCGAAGCATTAGACAGATCTGTCACCGCTCATATTCAACACCCGCAGCCAATACTTTAGGGTTAATTTTAAAGCTGTTACACTCAATGAGATACGACCGGTTTCTAATCTGATTATGTAGCCTGGAGTGTATCTGGGCAGATTCAGGAACCTACGGATAAATATGTCTTGTATACTATCCAATAAGTCTTTATGCTCTGTTGCCCACAATGGAGCGGCATACATCAGGACAGCTCTCACTATTGTATCAAAGAGTTTGGTTGATAAATTTATTGACTTTGCTTTTGATTTTATTAATATTGGGTGTGTGGCGCTAATTGCTGTAAGTGCTTTTCCTTTAAAGTAATTTGCCGGGTGAGTAGTTGTTATTGTTGGTGTCAGAGGGAATCCCAAGTATGTATATCTTGAAGTTATTGTTATGGGTTTATCATTCCAGAACCATCTATCCTTATTTGAGGGTTTACCTCCATTACGGAACACCATAATCTTTGACTTGGACTCATTTAGTGTCATTAAGTTCGCATCGAGATATTCTTTCAGTATTTTGATCTTCTTTTGGAGGTTCATCCTGGACTCACCTATAATAGCTATGTCGTCGGCGTACAGCAATAAATGGATATCTCCAAATTCTGGCAAATTTACACTCGGCAGGTCTGAATTATTATAAATTTCGATTAAGTCCGTGATAAATAATATAAAGAGCAGTGGGGAAAGTGGCTCTCACTGGAGGACTCCCGAGTTTATCTTAATACTTTCCGTGAATGATCCCTTCCATCTGATAGCTATAGTTGCTTGTTCGTAGTAACTTCTGATCGTACTTATGAATTGGTAACTTATGCCTAGGTTGTAAACTTTTTTCCAAAGTATTGAGTGAGGTACAGTATCAAATGCCTTCCTTAGATCGACAAAAAAGACATATAGTTTCCCCTCTTTTTTCTTAATGATAGTTGGATTAAAGTAGTTAGTGTAAATATGTGGTCAATACATGATCTTCCTTTTCTAAATCCCGCTTGGTTTTCCGGTACAACCCTTCTTCCCTCGACCCATTCAATTAAATTTAATTTATAAATTATTTATTCGTCACAATATATTGAAAATCTGCAACCTTTGAACGAAAGCCGAGGTCATAGACAATACATTTAAAATATCTAAGTTGTTATATTCATTTCCATTATCAGGAAATTCATTTTCCCCTTAATTTTGCAAACCATATCTTATCCATTCTTCCCTTTGATCTATTTTTAGAATTAATCTCGGACAGACATCTTTGGCGTCAAGTATCTCTTTTCCTTGATTCAACATAAAATCTATACGACCACCTTGTTTGGCCGCTGGATTTTAACCTAGACCATGCTGACGAAGGCCGAAGGTCCAGAGGGAAAGCAGTTTGGCTTTTCTTGGTGTATTAGTGTATATAAGATCAGGTTTCTAACACATATTTGGGATTAAGATAATTCAATCCTTTAGGGATAAATAATGCAAGCCATCAACAAAGGTCAGATTCACGATCAAAAGAGGTTGTTTCATTATAATACAAGGTATTAAACACCTATTATATAAGGTATATTGTCATATGTTTGCGAACTTGTGGGAAAACCTATTACAATAAAACATAATATGGCTTATACCGTGAGATGTAGGTGATCCCTGACAGTCAGAGCTTGCATCGGTTCCCCTCCCACAGCAATGCCCGAGAATGCCGATCATTAGGCCGCCGATAAAAAAGCAGAGGGGCGGGCTGCTTTTTTCTCGTATTAATCCAGTAAAAAATTAACGAGGGAAAAAGTTTAGCACGAAGGAGGATCAAATTTTTTAATCAGAGCGCCCAAGAAGCAAATAAATAAAATCACAAACCTTTAACTTTTAAATTAAAAACTTTGGGAGTAGTTTGGTATTGATTGGAGCTCCCTCATCAGCCCAGGTGTTCGATATGGACGACACCTCGTGGGGGAGGCTCGTTGTTGTCCTAGACACGGCTCGGGTACCTTGTTGTTGTCCTAGACACGGCTCGGGCACCTTGTTGTTGTCCAAGACACGGCTCGGGTACCTTGTTGTTGTCCTAGACACGGCTCGGGTACCTTGTTGTTGTCCTAGACACGGCTCGGGTACGTTGTTGTTGTCCAAGACACGGCTCGGGCACCTTGTTGTTGTCCAAGACACGGCTCGGGTACCTTGTTGTTGTCCTAGACACGGCTCGGGTACCTTGTTGTTGTCCTAGACACGGCTCGGGTACCTTGATGTTGTCGTAGCCACGTCTCGAGTACCTTTGTTGTCTAGTCTTAAATTTGAAAAAAAGACAATACAAGGTCCCGGTGGCTTAACCTGAACTAAAAGCTCCTAGCTTTACAGTAATGCTGGAAACTGACTTGAAAAATTATAAATTGATAAATCAATATCTTTGTTGCAGTAATCAGAAGAATTGAGTCACAACGCTGGATGGCGAGGCCTAAAGTAGAAAACAGTGATGAATAATTTAATAATTATTGAAAGAAATATTTATTTAAAAAATCACACAAATTAATATTAATACAAATATTATTCAAAACCAATTATTAAAATTTATGAGAGATAGTTCTTTTTCAGGCCTGTCAAAACCAAACGTGGCATCGAGACAGCTTTGTTTACCGGAGATGCGGGGTATTCTTTTTTTTTTTTTGCTCGCGCATGCGCGCGGGGGCAGCGGGTGCAGTGTTGCCAGCGCTCGGTTGGCCCAAAAGTACCTATGGTCGCGTCACTCTCCCACCTTGACCTTTTGAACTTTGCTATAAGGTAAATATTAATTTAAAAAAAAAAACAAAGAAGGAATTATCTCAAATCTAACAGAATGTTTTATGATTAAATTTTCTCTCAAACTTCACTTAAACCTAATCGGTAACTTGACTTTTCTTTCAGAACGCGTGTAAACTTTCCCTACTTTTACTGGAGTAGTTTTCTCTTGCACTGACACGGACTCCACACCGGGTGTTTTCTCCCTGACGATCTCATCCTCCGCTGGCTTAAGCTCCCCGTCGCCTTGCTCTACGTCCTCAGATGGTACTTCAAGTGGGAACAATCGTTGAACTGCACGCTTCATGAATCCAGACTTAGTCTTAACTTCCACAAGTCTTCGCACATTGTCAGTTCCAGGAAACACCTTCGTAATCTTTCCCATAGGCCAGTTTATTTGCTTCCTGTTTTCAACCTACACAAGGACGATATCTCCAACTTTTAACTGTCGTTGTTTCTTGCGATTGTCGTGATGCACCAACAATCCTAGGTACTCGCTTCTGAACCTCTTACGGATTTCCTTCAGGAGTCGTTTGCGTTTCTCATAGCTCTTCCCAAAGTTACACCTGAATTCATTTAGATCAATCTCTCCTTCAGTTCTTGGTTCTCGAAGGAACATCTCTGGGGTTAATGGCACAAGGTCATCATTGTCCTCAGCAATGTAGGTGAGTGGTCGCGCGTTGATAACTAGTTCACAGTTTTCGAGGATCGTCACCATTTCTTCGTAGTTGACAACACGTTTTCCCAGCAATCTTCGAAGCAGCTTTTTGGTGAGTCCAACAATTCTTTCGATCCAACCTCCCCACCACGGTGCTGCCGGAGGATTGAGCTTCCATTTCACTCCAAAATTAACTCGATAAAGCTCGTTCCGGAGTCCAACTAGATTCGTCCCATTATCTGAGTAGATGACTGCAGGGCAACCTCGTCTTGCTACGAACCTCTCTACTGCTCCCACCAATGCTTCCGTCGATAAGGAAGTCACCAGTTCGAGATGGACCGCACGGTATACGCCACAGGTGAAGATGACGAACCAAACCTTCTGTCCATCTTCCAGATATAAAGGTCCTCCGAGGTCAATTCCTGTCACCTCAAAAACCACAACATCTCGTACGCGATGTTGAGGCAACGATGCTTCTTGTACGTCGACTCGCTTGGTTTCAAATCGTCGACAGCGAGGACATTTATGAATTACATGACGAACTAGTTGTCGAGCTTTTGGAATCCAGAACTTCTCTCTTAGTACTGATCGCAGCGTCTGGGCTCCACAGTGGTACATTTTATCGTGGACTGATTTCACAATTAGCTCTGTGACCGGATGATTCGTTGGGATCAAAATTGGCAATCGGAACAGTTCATCGTCATTTCGATTCACTATCCTCATTTTCACTCTCCATAATCCTTCTTTATCTTGGAACGCGTGTAGCTGCTTCATCTTGGGATCTTCCTCACCGATCGATTCACTCTGTATTATCTTAACTAGGGACTTTTCAGCACTGTCTAGCTCCTCTTGTGAGATGATATCTCCTTTGTATTCAGAGGGCTTGAAACGTAGCATCCACGCGATTACTCTCAGTATTTGTGTTAGAGTCACTTCACGTTTTCCCTCGAATAGATTCAGATACCATGGATTCTCCTCGGGCTTTTTGGCTACAAATCCAGCCACCACAGTCTTCCTCCTCTCTTCTTCAATGGCTTCCAGATCATACTATACTTTTGATACTGGCCAGTCTTCTTTCTTTTCCTGAAGCCATTTTGGTCCCTCCCACCATCCGGATTTTTTGAATTTCGATGGGGATTCACCACGGGATGGGAGATCTGCTGGATTGTGTTCCCCTGCGACATGGTTCCAATCTTCACTCTTCGTAAGTGTTGTGATCTCCTTGACACGGTTGGAAACGAACTGAGCCCAATTCTCTTGTTGTTGTATCCAGTATAGGGCAGGACTGGAGTCTGTCCAACATTGAATCTTCTCCGGACTTTCTTCTAAATTTTCCAGGACATGCACCAACAGTCGTGCTCCAATCAAACAGGCTAATAGTTCCAGTCGTGGAATCGTGATCCTCTTAATAGTTGCCAGTCGATTTCTTGCTTCAACGAATCGCACTACTATGACTGACGCATTCTCTATTCGCATGAAGATCACCGTTCCGTACGCTATAGCTGAAGCGTCACAAAACACGTGCAATGTTGTTCTTCCTTTGATAGGTAAGATCCATCGAGGTATTTTGATCTGATCCAATTCTAAAGCTTGCTTCCTCCATTTTATGAACTCGACCCGTCTGTCTTCGTTCAGCTGTTCATCCCATGATTTATTCTCCTTCCAAGCATCTTGAACCATCTTCTTAATCTTGATTGTAGCTGGACAGGTAAATTGAATCGGATCAAAAATGCGATGGCAGGCTGACAAGATACTTCTCTTTGTGATTTATTTTTCTTCATCTATATTTTTCAATGACTGAACATTAATGGCAATAGTGTCATTCTGAAGGTGCCATTTCATACCCAAAATAGAGGCTGGATCTTGTTCTGTGATTCCAGGTTCATTCCACATCCAGTCTCGTAACTCAAATTTGGCTTGCATCATGATGTCGGAGGATTCCTTGATAAATTTTTTGACATCATGTGTAGATGACAAACTAAGAATGCAGTTGTCAACGTAAAAACTTCGGGGAAGAAGTTCTGCGCACCTATTATCTTGAAACTGCGGCAGGCTCAAATGATACTTAATGGTTGCAGCTAGCAGAAAAGGACTTGAGGTAAGGCCAAAGACTACTCGGCAATGCCTGTAAAATTTTAGTGTCTTCTGGTCCTTTTTCCACCAAAGGAACCGAAGGAATTCACGATCTTCTTCTCGAACCTGAATCTGGAGAAAAGCTTTTCGCATGTCTGCAATGATTCCATACTTTCCAAGTCTAAACCGCAAGAGCAAATCAGAAATGAGCTCAATCAGGTTGTCTCCTTTTTCCAGACATTGATTTAATGATGGGAGCCCCTTTTTCTTGCAATTTGCGTCGAATACTGGACGAATAGGAGTGGTGTGACTATCCTTGAGCACTGGGCGATGAGGAAGATAACTGCACTCCTCCCATTTATCCTCAACTTCCTCGATGAATCTCTCTTTTTCCCACTCCTCAAAAATAGTATCATACTTCTCATACAGCATCTTGCCCTGGACATTCCTTGTTGTAGTCAGCAATATATTTTCTGTAGTTCGGCGATTGACCGGAACTGGTGGATGTCCAGCTATCCATGGTAGTGACACGATGTACCTTCCGCTTTCGTCTCGTTTCACAGTCTCCTTGAAATGAGTGTTGGAGGCTTCGATTAAATCTTTCCTAGATTTTGTTTCTGCTGCATCCATGATGCCAAGCACATCTAATTTCCATAAATCCTGAAGGTCGAAACTGTTAACGTGAAATGAAGTTACGATCAGGCATGAATCTTCCATGTCTTTCCCTATTGCTGGTCCCATTACTGTCCACCCCAACTTGGTTTCTGTTGCACTCCATTTTGCAATATTTGCATTCTGCCTGTCAGAATGCTGCTAAGCAAGTCTGAACCAATCAACATGTGGATTGATATCTCTTCACCTTGGCATATGTCAGTCAAGTTGGTCCCTCGAGCTTTTAACTCATTGAGTATAGTATGATCCTGTACTTGACTGATGTGTCCGCAAATTACTTCCTGATTCAAGAATTTGAGATCATCCATGTATTCGTTGTTGAGGCTGGAAACGTTTACTTTGTACACATTGTGCTTCTTTTGACGAATTTCTCCGCCTCCAAACAGATTGTGGGTAAGTGTAACTTGCTGCACTCTCTTTAGGCCCAGTGCGTCCACCATTCTCTTTGAAATATAGGACCGCTGGGATCCACAGTCAAGCAACACTCGAACATTATGCTTCCCCTTTGGTCCGCTTATCTTGACTATCAGAGTTTGTAGATAGACTCCTCCCACGGTAGCGTTGTTTAAAGTTGTTGACGTGAATTGATTGGCGGTCTCTTGCTTTGTTGCAGGACTTTCCCTTGAAACCTTTAGTTCCGCTTTTTGGAGATGAGAATTCTTCTGGTCTTCCAAAGTAGGACACATAATGGGGTAATGCTTCCCTCCGCAGACAGGGCAACGTGGCTTAATCCGGCATTTCTTGAATCCGTGGCCAGGAAGCAGGCACCAAAAACAAACATTCTTCCCTTTAGCCTTATCTTTCTTCTCTGGTAGATGCATCCTCTGCCCACTGTAGCATTCTTGACTCGGGTGACCATTCCCACAAAGGATGCAGTTGTTTCGCATCTGAGTGGTGTTGGCGAGGTCAGTAGCCGTCGGCATTTTACTTCCAGTATTCTTCTTAGAAAGAGATTTCCTGTTTAATCGATCATCCTTCGCATCTTGATTGTTGTCGATCTTGAACGCTGCTTTGGCCATATTCACTCGACTCTCGCCCTTCACTTCTGTCTTCAAAAACGTCATGAGTTGTGTCAACTTATCCTGTACTCCTCTTCCGCTCACCGTATATTGACTTCGTTCCCATACTCTAAGGGTGTCCTCTGGTAGCGCTGATTCGACGAGTGGGTACAGCATAGCCGCAAACTTGTCACGAGCGACGCCCAATGTTTCTAATGCTCGCAGTTGTGTCTCCAGTCTATCGTAAAGCTTCACTACAGACATCTTACCTTCGGCTCTCACATTCTGAAGCACATTCTGAAGCAGGTCACGTACATAAATCTCAACAAGCATTTCATCCTCTCCAAAACGTGATTTGATATACTCGATGACTTTAGGGTAGTTGTCGGCACTCGGTGGAAAACTTTCGACTGCTTCTCTTGCCTCGGAGTTCTCGGCGGTGGCTTGAAAGAGATACTGAAACTTAGTTTCTGGAGGCATCTGTGGATCCCGGTCAATCGTACTGAACTGACTCCAGAATGTAATCCATTCTCGTGGTTCTCCCCCAAACTTCTTGAACTCCAGCTTCGGTAGTCGATAGTTCATTGCTGCTGTGCCGCTGATTGTACTAACGTCATCCTTTTCCGCAAGAGCCTCGTAATCAGTCATAATGTTACTGAAATTATCTTCGTACTCACAAACGGATTCGTACTCGGCAGTGAAAATGTCCTCAGACGCTGATTCTCGTAGCAGAGCTTCTTCCATCCTCATGTTCAATATTGAAAGCTTTTCATGGTGGGTCTGGAGTCGGCGGAGGATTTTCTCTACATCTGCTTTCTTGACTTCCTTCTTCTTGATCTCTGTTTCGAGCTCATTGAACGCCTTGGTGAACCTTGCACGCACTGGCGTCCTAAGCTTTTTCAGTTCAGCACTACTAACTGGTTGGTCAGCCATCCTGAGAAGTAATCACTGGTTCACAGTTGCACCTTTGTGTAATCAGTAATTCTTCAATCTGTATCCTGTCGGCTGCGCCAAAATGTTGTCTTGTCTTAAATTTGAAAAAAAGACAATACAAGGTCCCGATGGCTTAACCTGAATTAAAAGCTCTTAGCTTTACAGTAATGCTGGAAACTGACTTGAAAAATTATAAATTGATAAATCATTATCTTTGTTGCAGTGATCAGAAGAATTGAGTCACAACGCTGGATGGCGAGGCCTGAAGTAGAAAACAGTGATGAATAATTTAATACTTATTGAAGGAAATATTTATTTAAAAATCACACAAATTGATATTAATACAAATATTATTCAAAACCAATTATTAAAATTTATGAGAGATAGTTCTTTTTCAGGCCTGTCAAAACCAAACGTTGGCGTCGAGACAGCTTTGTTTACCGGAGATGCGGGGTATTATTTTTTTTGATCGCGCATGCGCGCGGGGGCAGCGGGTGCAGTGTTGCCAGCGCTCGGTTGGCCCAAAAGTACCTATGGTCGCGTCAACCTAGTTGTTGTCCTTGCCACGGCTCTGATACCTTGTTGTTGTCCTAGCCACGGCTCGGGGACCTTGTTGTTGTCCTTGCCACGGCTCGGGTACCTTGTTGTTGTCCTTGCCACGGCTCTGGTACCTTGTTTTAGTCCGAGCCACGGCTCAGGTACCTTGTTGTTGTCCTAGCCACGGCTCGAGTACCTTGTTGTTGTCCTAGCCACGGCTCGGGTACCTTGTTGTTGTCGTAACTCGGGTACCTTGTTGTTGTCCTTGTCACAGCTCTGGTACCCTGTTATTGTCCTTGTCACGGCTCTGGTACCCTGTTGTTGTCCTAGCCACGGTTCGGGTACCTTGGTGTTGTCCTAGCTACGGCTCGGATCCCTTGTTGTTGTCCTAGCCACAGCTCGAGTACCTTGTTGTCGTGGACACGGCTCGGGTACCTTGTTGTTGTCCTAGACATGTTTCAGGTACCTTGTTGTTGTCCTAGACATGTTTCGGGTACCTTGTTGTTGTCCTAGCCACAGCTCGGGTACCTTGTTGTTGTCCTAGCCACGGCTCGGGTACCTTGTTGTTGTCCTAGCCACGGCTCGGGTACCTTGTTGTTATCCTAGCCATGGCTCGGGTACCTTGTTGTTGTCCTTGCCACAGCTCGGGTACCTTGTTGTTGTCCTAGCCACGGCTCGAGTACCTTGTTGTTATCGGAGCGACGGCTCGGTTACCTTGTTGTTGTCCTAGCTACGGCTCGGGTACCTTATTGTTGTCCTTGCCACTGCTCGGGTACCTTGCTGTTGTCCTTTCCACGGCTCGGGTACCTTGTTGTTGTCCTAGCCACAGCTCGGGTACCTTGTTGTTGTCCTAGCCACGGCTCGGGTACCATGTTGTTGTCCTAGCCACGGCTCGGGTACCTTGTTGTTGTCCTAGCCATGGCTCGGGTACCTTGTTGTTGTCCTTGCCACAGCTCGGGTACCTTGTTGTTGTCCTAGCCACGGCTCGAGTACCTTGTTGTTATCGGAGCGACGGCTCGGTTACCTTGTTGTTGTCCTTGCCACTGCTCGGGTACCTTGCTGTTGTCCTTTCCACGGCTCTGGTACCTTGTTGTTGTCCTTGCCACGGCTCGGGTACCTTGTTGTTGTCATAGCCACGGCTCGGGTACCTTGTTGGTGTCCTAGCCACGGCTCGGGTACTTTGTTGTTGTCCTAGCCACGGCTCGGGTACCTTGTTGTTGTCGTAGCAACGGCTCGGGTACCTTGTTGTTGTCCTAGCCACGGCTCGAGTACCTTGTTGTTGTCCTAGCCACGATTCGGGTACCTTGTTGTTGTCCTAGCCACGGCTCGGGTACCTTGTTGTTGTCCTAGCCACGGTTCGGGTACCTTGTTGTTATCGGAGCGACGGCTCGGTTACCTTGTTGTTGTCCTAGCTACGGCTCGGGTACCTTGTTGTTGTCCTTGCCACTGCTCGGGTACCTTGCTGTTGTCCTTTCCACGGCTCTGGTACCTTGTTGTTGTCATAGCCACGGCTCGGGTACCTTGTTGTTGTCGTAGCCACGGCTCAGGTACCTTGTTGTTGTCCTAGCCACAGCTCGGGTACCTTGTTGTTGTCCTAGCCATGGCTCGGGTACCTTGTTGTTGTCCTAGCCACAGCTCGGGTACCTTGTTGTTGTCCTAGCCACGGCTCGGGTACCTTGTTGTTGTCCTAGCCACAGCTCGTGTACCTTGTTGTTGTCCTAACCACGGCTCGGGAACTTGTTGTTGCCCTAGACACGGCTCGGGTACCTTTTTGATGTCGTAGCGACGGCTCGGGTACCTTGTTGTTGTCGTAGCCACGGTTCGGATACCTTTTTGTTGTCCTAGCCATAGCTCTGATACCTTGTTGTTGCCCTAGACACGGCTCGGGTACCTTTTTGATGTCGTAGCGACGGCTCGGGTACCTTGTTTTTGTCCTAGCCACAGCTCGGGTACCTTTTGTTGTCCTAGCCACGGTTCGGGTACCTTGTTGTTGTCGTAGCAACGGCTCGGGTACCTTGTTGTTGTCTTAGCCACGGCTCGGGCACATTGTTGTTGTCGTAGCCACGGCTCGGGTACCTTGTTGTTGTCCTAGCCACGGCTCGGGTACCTTGTTGTTGTCCTAGCCACGGCTCGGGTACCTTGTTGTTGTCGTAGCCACGGCTCGGGTACATTGTTGTTGTCCTAGCCCCGGCTCGGGTACCTTGTTATTGTCCTAGCCACGGGTCGGGTACCTTGTTGTTGTCGTATCCACGGCTCGGGTGCTTGTTGTTGTCCTAGCCCCGGCTCGGGTACATTGTTGTTGTCCTAGCCCCGGCTCGGGTACCTTGTTGTTGTCGTAGCCACGGCTCGGGTACCTTGTTGTTGTCGTAGCCACGGCTCGGGTACCTTGTTGTTGTCCTAGCCACGGCTCGGGTACCTTGTTGTTGTCGTAGCCACGGTTCGGGTACCTTGTTGTTGTCGTATCCACGGCTCGGGTACTTGTTGTTGTCCTAGCCCCGGCTCGGGTACATGGTTGTTGTCCTAGCCCCGGCTCGGGTACCTTGTTATTGTCCTAGCCACGGGTCGGGTACCTTGTTGTTGTCGTATCCACGGCTCGGGTACTTGTTGTTGTCCTAGCCCCGGCTCGGGTACATTGTTGTTGTCCTAGCCCCGGCTCGGGTCCTTGTTGTTGTCGTAGCCACGGCTCGGGTATCTTGTTGTTATCGTAGCCACGGCTCGGGTACATTGTTGTTGTCCTAGCCCCGGCTCGGGTACCTTGTTGTTGTCCTAGCCACGGTTCGGGTACCGTGTTGTTGTCGTATCCACGGCTCGGGTACTTGTTGTTGTCCTAGCCCCGGCTCGGGTACATGGTTGTTGTCCTAGCCCCGGCTCGGGTACATTGTTGTTGTCCTAGCCACGGCTCGGGTACCTTGTTGTTGTCCTAGCCACGATCCTGGTACCTTGTTTTTGTCCTAGCCACGGTTCGGGTACCTTGTTGTTGTCGTAGCCACGGTTACCTTGTTCTTGTCCTAGCCACGGCTCGGGTACCTTGTTGTTGTTCTAGCCACGGATACCTTGTTGTTGTCGTAGCGACGGCTCGGGTACCTTGTTGTTGTTATTCGGCTATGGTAGATTGTTGCTATTCTCAGCTAGGGTACCTCGTTGTCAATCAAATAACTGTTTATAAGAAATAATCCATGCACACACTCATTATGTTGGTCCCATTCAATTTTTATTAAATAATAATTCCCTCTGCTTAGTTAAATAAATCTAAGATCCATCTGAGGTATAATATGTAAATTTAAACATATTAATAATAAAATTTGAATATTTACACTTCGGGTTGTTTAGTTATTGTGTTTTTCCCGTCGAGTTGCTGAAAAGCCCGAATGCTCGAGTTAATTTTTAACATAAATAATTAAACTTTAAAAATAAATAAAACTGGCATAGAAACCACTCCAATATCACAAAATATTATGGTTCACTCCCATATTCGCCCTGCCTAGCACAAGTCGCAGTGTCCAAGGAAAGGTAGGTCGGCTTTTCACTCTAGATGAGACTCAAATATCAATATTTATTAACAATTATTCTGTACAATATTATTTATGTGTACTCGGTTAAATATTATATTTCTTCCGTTATAATTCTAACCAAATCATATTTTGAATCATAAATTAATGTTGTATTAAATATAATTAATGTTATATTAAATAAAGTAATGTTGACAAAGGATACTTTTACGGGTTAACACACAAAGTGCAATTTACTAAGGCCTAAGGTAAATGTAACTTAACACACAGAAAATTTTATGCTCAAAAGTACAACAACAAAATTAAAAGAGGACGTTAATAAAAACTCACGATTTGTTATACAAGGTATGTCCCATAAATTCCCGGACTGGGTCCATAAAAAAATAAATAAATGAAAAATGTAAATAAATTTGACTGTTTATTATAGAAAAAATATCAGGCAACACGGTGGTACCAATATCGAGGCGGTACATTAGCGCGCGCCAAGGTCATTCTAATTTATTTAAAGGTCACACCTAGCGCTGCGGCGATTTTACGATGGAACAAAAATTGAAGCAGAGGATTTGCATAGAATTTTGTGTGGAACTTCAAATATCTGCAACCGAAACTTTTGAAATGCTTAATAAAGTATTCCCCAATGACTCTCCAAAGAGAACAACTGTTTTTGAATGGCATTCTAGATTTAAAGCTGGCAGAATTTCCATTGAATATGAACCTCGGCAAGGACGCCCAAAATGTGCAAAAAATCACCGATTTGATAAAAGAAAATCCTCGAACCACTTTGCTGGAGCTAGAGCAAGACACAGGCATCTCTAAAACAACGATTGGAAGGATCGTAACCAAAGATTTGAAGCTCAAAAAGACTCCTGCAAAATTCATTCCAAGATTCCTCACTAATGAGCAAAAACTGTGTCGGCTTGCAACCTGTGAGAACATGTTGGAAATGACAAGAACGGACCCGGAATGGAAAGACAAGATAATCACAGGCGACGAGACATGGGTCTATGACTATGACCCTGAAACCAAGCGTCAATATGCCGAGTGGAGAGGTCAGGGTGAGCCTAGACCAAAAAAATCCAGGATATTGAAATCCAGAAACAAGGTGTTGCTGGTCGCTTTTTTGGATAACAAGGGCATTGTTCATCACGAGTATCTTCCTGCAGGCCAAACGGTTATTAAGGAAATGTATTTGGACATTCTTCGCCATCTAAGGGAAGCGATTCGAAAAAAAATGCCAGAAAAATGGCCTAATGGTGACTGGATCCTACACCATAACAATGCCCGCCCTCACACAGCGCACTTGGTGACGAGTTTTTTTTTTTTGGCTAAAAACGGGACAGAAATCCTACCCCAGACATCGCACCAAATGACTTTTTCCTGTTCCCCAAACTTAAAGCAGTTCTAAAAGGAAGACATTTTGACACCAGGGATGACATAATAGAAAAATCGCTTTTGGCATTGAAGAGCATTCCAAAAGAGCTCTATAAAAACTGTTTCGACAATTTGGGGAAACGATGGCGCTGGTGCGTTGAAGCAAGGGGGGATTACTTTAAAAAGTTTTAATAATTAAAAAATATATATATATCTTACCTTTTTTTTTTATGGACCCAGTCCGGGAACTTATGGGACATACCTTGTATATAAAAACAGTACTTTTATTGTAGATTTGATAGGGAGTGGACCGGGGTTACACAGGTATGCCAGATCACCAGACACGGATAAAGCACGCTAAGAATACTTTAAGCATTTCCACACAACTAATTCCTCTTCTTCTTACTTATCTCCACTCAATAATATTTGGGTGTCAAGCTAGTAGAGTTTGAGACTTTGACAACCACCATGACTGGGTGAAGTAGAATGCGTCTGCCTTTGTCATTAAGACTGAGAGCACTACTCAGTGGCAGGCCGACTTGGACTAATTCCTGAAATACTCTACCTATATCTATGGAATTGAGTAAACTTCGCCGCCCGCATAGGTCCCTGGAAATACTTTTTGGGGCTCAAAACTGAAACTGAATCGAAAAGGTTGCGTTAAAAGACGTGCTAAGGCATTAGTGAGGTGAAGTCAATAACCAAAAGGCTGTTTGAAGCGATACATAATCGGACTGGAGCGTGTTCAAGATAATGTGTAGTTAATATGTTAGGTCGTAAAACGATATTTTAAAATCATCCCGCATGTGTTTCTTCTGACGAAAAATCGTAATTTTATTTTAAGGAGAAATACCCTCTTTCTATCCTTAGGGATGAAGTATGGAAAGTTGAATTGTGAAGGGTAATGATAAGCGTAAAAATAAAAGTGCCAAGAAATGGGAACTTTCATTTTTCCGTTCATTATTACACTTTACAATTCATCCTTTCATACCTCATCCCTAAGGTTAGAAATAATCGTTATTTCTCTTTAAGATACATTTTGATTTTTCGTTAAAAAAAAAACACATGCGGGATAATTTTCAAATGTCGTTTTACAATCACAAGCCGCATTGTATTATCTTGGAATATGTTAGGATAGGGTTAAACGCTCAAAATAGAAAGTAATAAAGAAATATGTTAACACAAAGCAATAACGCGCCATCTATACATATAAAATAAAAGGATTTAAAAGCGCGAATGTTTCTTTTATACATAAAACGAACTTCTACTGTCCTTACTGCGATGAAAAAATATATTGGGAGGGCTTGGCTCATCAGTGGTGAACCCTCCCAGCGGTTTCACCAATTTAATCCACCAGACCGCTTCTCAGAGCTCTAATACTGTATTGGATCATTCTGCTTTTATATGCTACACTGAAGGATGGAATCTTAGAAATGGTTTTCAAGTAAACTATGGACATAGCTTATAGGTGTCAGTGTAGCATATAAAAGCAGAATGATCCAATACAGTATTAGAGCTCTGAGAAGCGGTCTGGTGGATTAAATTGGCGAAACCGCTGGGAGGGTTCACCACTGATGAGCCAAGCCCTCACAATATATTTTTTCATCGCAGTAAGGACAGTAGAAGTTCGTTTTATGTATAAAAGTAACATTCGCGCTTTTAAATCCTTTTATTTTATAAAGAAATATGTACAAAGCTATGCGTATAAGTAGTAAAATAAAAGTGAAAAGGTATATACAATAATACATCTTTTCGGTATGTAGTCAGTTTTTTTCTTTTTTACCTATAATTTTTTTACCTATTTATTACCTATATCTATGGTCCCCTCTTATATACAAACATGGCCATATTTGTCCAATGACGTAGGAGATTAGTTCAAGTACAAATAAACAACAAATTTTCCACCTAACTGATAAACTTAAACTGCTTATATTATCAAGTAAAATTACAATGTCATACAATTAATTAATTCATTGTCTCTTTATCTTGTTTTCTTTTATTCTATCCAATTTTATAAATTCATACTTTCTGAATAAATAGGAGAATTTGGCTACTGAAGGCCGAGGGGTAGATATACTTATAAAATTGAATGGTTTAATCCCAACACACACAGAGCGTAGGTGCTCAATGAGAGAGTTGTATATTATGGAAACGTGTGTTTTAACATTCCAAAAATTAAGTCTAGAGTTACTGGTGTCAAAATTGGAGTGAAAATTAATATTTATCGAAGGCTTTCGGTATTGGGTTTCTCTAGAACAGTGTCGGGCAACCTTTTTCGAGTTGCGGCGCACTAAGCTTAATTTCTTTTTTTCGCGGCGCACCTGTGGTTCTCACTATAAATTTCCTCGTAGGTAATTAAAATACAACAATAAATACTAGTAAAAATTTAAACATATATATCACATTTTATTAATTTTCAATATTAAATTAACATAATCAATGCGAGCATTGCGATTGTTTTTGAGAGCATATCAAATCAATACGGGGATCTACTTGTGAAAGACAAACGTGCATCTCCTCATCTATTATTTGAAGTCTTTCGCGCTTCTTAGACTTCATTTCTGTGAGTGTTGAAAAACCTTGCTCACACAGGTAGGAACTTCCAAATGGCAACAATGATTCGATGGCCGCATTACTAAGTTTAGGAAATTTGGAGTTTAAGCACAACCAAAACTCAGATAGCTCCTTTACAGTGAATAGTCTTTTGAAAACTAAATCGTTTTTTAAATCAATTAAGTTTTCTTGCATTTCTTCTTCCAGATGTTGAATTTCACAGTGCATAAATGGGTTAACTACCCATTCCATCTTTTCAACGTCCAAGTAAGGAGAATATTTATCAAAAGAAGCGGATAGTAATGTCAGAGTTTCTTCGACTTCTTTTTTGATAATAGATTTTGATGGATTCTCTTGAACCATCGGAAAAGATGCAAAGTTTTCTTTAGCAATGTTTAAATTCCATAAACTGAGTTTTTCCTTAAACGCTTTCAACTTGGTGGAGATAGTGATAATGTTCTCCTGAGCACCTTGCAAATTTAAATTAAGGCTGTTTAATTTGTCGAAAATATCACCCAAAAATGAAACTCGTAACCACCAAACATCACTCATCATGAAAGGAAAATTAATCTCTTCGTTATCAATGAATGCCATTATTTCATTTTTCATCGAAATAAATCGATTTAAAACTTTGCCTTTCGACAACCATCTGACTTCAGTATGAAACAATAAATTTTTATAATCGGAATCCATTGCTTCACAAAATGTTGAAAAAATTATCGATCGAAGAGCATTTGATTTGATGTAATTGACTACTTTGACAACTTCATCTAGAGTTGTGACAAGGATGGGAGGAACCGACTTTGACACTAACATTTCTCTATGAATCATACAGTGAACAAATTTGATATTTGGATTTTTTTTATGACATGTGCTATCAATCCCTTTCTTGAACCTTTCATAGCTGGAGCTCCATCCGTACAGACGCTAACACAATTTTCCCATCTCAAGTTATACTTCATAACATTTTCATCAACTAATTCAAAAATGTCCGCACCAGTCGTTCTTTGTTTTAATTCTTTACAAAAAAAGTAGTTATTCACAATTTTTCCTGTATCGACGAACCTCAAAAATGCCAGCAATTGAGCTTTATTACTAATATCTGTGGTTTCATCAAGCTGTATAGCCCATTTTGTTGATGAATCATTAAAAGATTGTTTTATTTGCAACTCAATATCTTCTGACATATCTTCAATTCTTCTCGCAATAGTTTTTGATGATAGTGGAATTTTCGTAACCTTCTCCATAGCATCATTCGTTAACATACAACCAGCCACAATTTTTAAAGCAGGCAAGATAATTTCCTCTGCTTCCGCGTGAGCTTTCTTCTTTCGAGCGATGAGTTGAGCTATCATGTAACTAGCTGTTTGAGCTTCATCTGAGGTGGTCATAAATTTCTTGAATTTTTTTATTGCTTTTGAAAACTTGATCGTATATTTTTAAAGTAGCTTATTGGATTGTTCATCTGCTCCCGATGATTTGTCTCAATATGTCGAAGTAGTTTACTTGGCACCATTGTTTCGTTGCTGAGGGTTTTTTGGCAAATTAAGCAAAACGGCAGTGATGGATCATTAACAGATGGTATAAATCCATATTTGAGATAATCTTCAACCTATTTCCTCTTATTTCCAGTTGATTTTACTATTTTCTTATCTTCTTTATTTTCGTTTTGATTTTGTTTATCACTGGCACCTTCTCTAATTAGAAATCTCTCCATCTAGTTTTGAGAGAATTTAGAAAAAAAAACACACAAATATAATAATAAAATGTTTAAATAAAGTTACCTTGAGTTAAAAGTGAGTGAGAATTTCGTAACAAAAATATTTTTTTCCTTTTTTAACCAACAGATATTACGGTGTACAAAACTTATTGTGTGAATGTGTGTGTGTTTTACAACATGCAAAATAAATGAAGAATTACTACAGCAATACTTTGACGAAAACTCCGAATAAATTTTTAAAATAAATTTATATTTTTTTTTTGTTTTCTTTTTTTTTTAAGCTTTGTAGCTTTGAGTCTCTATTAATAAACAGCTGTGACAAATATTGTAAATGACGGTTAAGTTTGGACATATTATTTTAAAAATTAGGTATTTTCCCGCAGTATGTATTCAACTTTATTAAATAAAGTTGTTTTCGCGGATTGTTTTTTTTTTAACTTATGATTTTAAATAGGTACGTACCTATTTGCATTTTTATTTTTTAATAATGGCACGTGCCAGTTATGTACGTCAAGATTATGTACATACGTTATATGAAATATAAAATTATGCAAACTGTTGTAATTATAATACCAAAATAAGTTTTATTTAAAATGAAATTTGCTTTTTTGTAATTTCATTTTTTATATGAAAATTTTTGAAAAAAATTATTAAAATTGAATAAAAATTATAAAAAATATTTTTTGAAACATTATTTTTAAATTTAACCAAAAGTTCTAAATACCTACAAAAATGTTCGCGGCACACCTAGAATTCTTCGCGGCACACCAGTGTGCCACGGCACACCGGTTGCCCGACACTGCTCTAGAAGCTGATTATTAATTCTGCTTTTCTAAAGAAAGGTTCAATGAAGGTTAAACATGCCTAAAGGCTGTGAGTAACTCATTTAGATAATTTATATGAAAAAGACATCTCCTTATCGTGCAACTGAAAGTTGCTGATGGCTTGCGCCATCTATCGGAATAAACATAAACTATTCTCGTTGATTTTTAATTATTCCAGAATTGGTCAAATTCCCTTTCTTGATTAATCAAGAAAAGCTAATCACGGACGCGTTTCGGGCTGTTGGCCCTCATCAGCGTGGTGCAAGCTGTGATAAGCTGTGAAAACTGTACTATACTTTTTCAGTTGATATTTATTCCGATAGATGGCGCACGTTATAAGCAACTTTCAGTTGCACGATAGGGAGCTGCCTTTTTCATAATTTATGGACCTTATCCCAGTACAATATCACATTTGTACTATTTTCTCACTTATTTAGATAATGTTAAAAACTACTCGACCTTGCTTAACGATGTCCTTTAAAATTAATCAGAAATTAGATACGGCGTTCACCAGCTATTGTCAGAGCAATTTACCAGTATTCCCAAAGAAGAACCTCTCAACACAAAGAAATCTGACCAATAAGGCTAGGAATGATATATCAGAGTTGCTTTAGTATTAAAATCTAAGTCTACAAAAGCATCATAAGACTGGAGACATCGCCTCTGAAACAGGCATGTTAGGCTTCACCAATGCCAAAGATATTGTACGAAATAAAGTTGTTATTTGATAAATAGGTAGTTACCCTAGATGACACCATCACACCGGGCCAATTTTCTATAGAGAATAATTAATTAATTAAAATACTTATTACGATGCATTAGCGCGCCATCTGTTATGGAAATTCGAAACTATTATAGACACGTATGATTCTTTATAAAAATAAACAATTTCTACTGTCCTTACTGCAATGGAAAGTGCCAGGCCTTCTCATTAATTTTTCCATTGCAGTAAGGGCAGTAGAAATTGTTTATTTTTAAAAAGAATCATACGCGTCTATAATAGTTTAGAAAAATATTTATAAAAATGCTTTTATTGAATGCACGAAAAAGGAGATAAGCTACCGTCATTGACTCAACAGACATTGTAAAATGGATGAAAGACAAGCTATCTCAGAAGCCAAGATTTTACAGTAAAGTTGGGGAAAGATCAGTGAACTATAGCTGCTCCAGCTGCCATGTGTCAGCGGGACAGGCACCGTGTCTGGGGAAGGACAGAGTCTGGTGACATCTGCGGCGAGGGAAGGACGTGGCGAGTTGCCTCCTGGCGTGTGGATGATCCTACAAGACGGTGCCAGAGACCCGACCTGGACGGGAGGCAGCCGTAGACAAGGAGGATCCTTCTGGTGACGGACATTGAAGACAAGTCCATCGAAATGTACCTTGTTCTCTATTCCATCAACAACTCCTGGCAATAAAGTATATCAGCTGTCTCCACAATGAACCTACATTGAACCTTGTACTCAAACAACGACCGCTGAAAAGTGTCGTAATAACATATATGAGTTAAAATAAAAGCTGCGGGAGACAATCTCAGTATGTGTGGGGAGGTAGAATATAAAGCGAAACATAAATATTGCTAATGACTTCATATAAATCACATTAAGTTCTAAAATCATTAACATAGTTTCCTGTCTCGATTTTATTTTGACTTTTAAATTTTATTCACTAGCTGTGTGTATGGCTAAAATATTTATTTTCTTTTTCAAGTGTGTTGTGATATATGGTATCTTTGACACATTATAACAAAGGGCATTTTAATAAATATCAGAGGGCCATCAGAAATACCAGCTTTCAGTTTTCGTCACTGAGTTCAGGAAATTTGTGCTCTAGGTATTAAAAACAAGAGCCCTCATGTAGTGGAGGCAGAATTATTTTTTCTTGAATGAGAAGATGTATGAATGATGTTCCTTTCGCCAACATCCATGTTCACAGGCCAGGCTCTTCTATCCGGTGATCATGTTTAGCTCTGCTATCCCTGAGATCCAAGAAACATGGGTATTTCGTGTAGCCACCTTGCTGGCCAAGAATTTTGAGATCACCCTAAACTGTCCACTTATGCTTGTTTAACATCAGGTTTTCTATAACAAACGCAATTGTCTCATACATTTCTTTCATATTTGTTGAATGAGCGAGTGGAATCGACCCATACTTATTGCCATTGTGAAGTACTCCACACTTTAAATTCAGTTTGGAACTGTCAATGAAGAGACATCAATCACCTGGTGAATACACAAGAAGACCCAGCAGTAGACCTCGAACATCATGGCAATATACAAGATTGTTATCGTGAGAAAATAACTAAAGTAAATCTTTTTCACTCTTACAATATGATGCTATTTTTTTCTGTGTCTAGTAGATTTTTTTCAGCTAACCGAGAAACAAGTACCTCAGAAGATTCTTTTGAGAGGCTCAGGGCCCTGATGAGATCATTTAGTTCTTTTTGGTCAAATTGTTGAGGACTGGAAGAAGAATCAACACAATCACTATCCTCTGTATTGTGACATGGAACAACTCCATCTTCAAAGAGCTGTGGAAGACAAGTTGGGATAGATACGTCTTTTGGGTGTGGAAGTGGAGGTATTGTAGAAGGTAGGTTAGTCCACTGATGGCGATTGTTTCGGTTGATATCTACGTTGATTTAGCCTGTTACCTGATATTTGGCCAACCCATTTTCTTGATAAATCAAGAAAAGCCATCCACGAACGCGTTTCTGGCCGTTGGCCCTCATCATCGTGGAGCAGGCTGTACCAATGCAACCAAAATTCTTTTGATCCCAGTTTTTTTGTGATATTTATGTGTATAAATGAAAATAAGAAAAGAATTAATTTATAAAATGTTCTAAAATAGAAAATACATATTTTCAGTTATCACCATTGAGCAATTAGAATCATATGGCTAAAAATAAAGGCGGTGGGAGCTATTATTATCATATATTTAGTACAGAGACAAAATGGCGATTATACTAAACCTTGCCAATATCAACCTCTCGGAAGATCACATTTCCCTCTTAACCAAAGGACTCAAGTATAGACTACCCACTAAGCAAGACCCCTTACACATCATCAGCTGTGTTGAGTCTTCTCTACAGAACCAAAGTAATTTTGACAAATACCATATCCGCACCACAATCACCAACAAACTATACGCCTCCGGCCACTCAAACCCTAACCACAAATCCTCTAAGAATGAAGTTAAAGCCTTGAAATCCCTCAGAGATCAGAAAGACATAGTGGTCACCAGATCAGACAAAGGTTCACAGGTCGTGATTCTCAAATTGGAAGCATATAAGAGCAAAATGCAGGACATCCTAGGCGATTTGGATACTTTCGAGGGTGCTTCACCTGCCCAAGTCAGCAACATCCAAAAGACCTACAAGTCATCACTAAGTCGCCTGAAAAGAACCAACCAAATCACCTCCGCACAATTTCAAAGCTATACTTCAAATCTCTCCAACACCCCTTTTATTTATGGCCTCCCGAAGGTACACAAACCGGACATCCCCCTTAGACCAATTGTTACATATCATCTTTCCCCTGCAGCACACCTGGCTAGATACCTTTCAGATGTCCTAAAACCGTTGATCAAGACATATAACTCCCATTCTATTCAAGACTCAAGCGACTTGATCCACAAATTAAAAGAAATAGATAACTCAGAAAACTACTCCATCTGCACGTATGATGTAAAATCCCTCTTTTTGTGTCTCCCCCACGACCTCATCATCAAAGAACTCAGAAAACTCCTGGCATCTTCCGATCTCCCCCATACCCACAGTTGCACCATCACAGACCTATTCCAAATATGCTTGAATATGAACACCCTTGAATTTGAAGGTCATTACTACCTACAGAAGAGAGGTTACCCCATGGGTAGCCCTTTATCAAACATAGCAGCTGAACTCGTAATGTCTGGCCTTGACTCCTGGATCACGAACCGTGATGACCTAGGAATTAAATTATGGGTAAGATATGTCGATGACATATTTTGCATGTATCCCAACGCTAATAACTCCCTCATCACGGTTGCCCTCAACGCATATCACGAATGCCTAAAGTTCGCCCAAAACCAGGACAAGAATGGTGTCATCCCGTTTCTGGATGTGCTGGTCATCAATACCGGCAGCAGCATAGAAACCACGGTATACTACAAACCAGAATTTAACCCCACGTATATTCATTACGGTTCTCATGCACCTGCATCTCATAAGATCACAACTATCAAAACACTAACAAAAAGGATCTCCATTCATTGTTCTTTAGAAATCTTTAGGACGGTCGAGAGAAATAACGTTTATCGTAACCTTTCGTCTTTCGGTTATCCTATAGATTTTATCTGGCGCCATACGTACCAACAACGTACATATGCAATCCCAACCGTTTACAAATCGACTTGCGTTCTCCCGTATTCCGAAACCAACGTCGATATTGCCCGTTTCTTGAGAAAATACGGTGTTCGCTCGTATTTTAGTAATTCACCTTCCGTCGAACTCAAACTCCGACATCCCATCACAAAAAGTTCTAAAAAGCAGGACCCACTATCCGCCTCTAACGCAGTGTACAAAATTAAATGCTCAAATTGCGAACTACATTATGTTGGTGAAACCGGCAGAACCATTGAAATCAGGACTAAAGAACACAATAGAAACATCATGAACAAAGATAGCCGTTCCCAGATTTATCAGCACATGGCAGAAACACAGCATTCATTTGATTTCACAGACACCCAATGTATTTACAGTAACATACGCGGAAAATATCAACGACTGGTCCTGGAGGCTTTGGTTTCCAATAAAATTCCGAGCCTCAATAGGAAAATTGAACTACCCCCGCAATACATAGCTTTTTGTAATAGCATGGATCCCGCATAAGGAATTTTAACCTCAAGTGTTTTCCCGATTTATGTATATATTTTATTTATTTTAAACTTATTTTAAACTGGATTTCTCGCTCGCTCTCTAGGTGTGTTGATACGTGCTTGTTCGTGGCAATTCCGCTTCAATATTCAAACTTACTTAGTTGGGTATATATACCTCTCCGCACATTTTCTTGGATTACCTGAAGAAAAGCGTTTTGCTTGAAAGCTTGTATTTAAAATAAAAAGAAACTCACCACGTTATATTTTCGTTTTCTCTTTTAACATAGACAAAATATATATTCCTAGAAACATAAAACTTGGTAATTTTTCGCTTCATAATAAACGGCATGGAGTTCTAAATTCATGATGATCATTCCCGCCGCTTTTATATATTTCTATAGTTAAATAAATCTAATTATTTAGTGGTTATAGCTGAAATATTCATTTTCCTCTTTATAGCGCATTTTTATTCAATTTTTTTATTATTATATTTTTATTTATTAATTATTACAAAATTTCTTAAAGTGATAACATTCTCATCGTGAGTAAGCAAGTAGGAAAAAGTAGTTTTATATAGTTCAAAGTTTGAAGCATCTAATTTTTAGTGTGCTTTTAGATAAAAGTTTTGTTTTATTAATGTAATATAAAAATTAAATATACATAAAAATATTTTGAAATATTAATTCTAAATAAAAAAAAGTTAGGATAAATAATGAATCGTAGAAATATTTTAAATTCAAAACCATCGTTATATCACCATACTTTCGATCATTAACATTAGCAAGAAACACTGTAACATATACCTGAATTAAAAATATATAAAAATCAAGTGTACAAACTCATACTCAAAACGGCCATAAAGTGTAAAACTAGCAAAAGAGCTAATATTGCAGCTACAAAATTGAGGAATAGTGATATTAGTTCAATATTCAATCGCTAGATGGCGGTACCACCCTGAGTGAGGCTCAACTCCCTTTTTTTACGGAAATGCTGAAAGACTGTTCGATTGTGGGCATTGACGTGATCATTTGTTGTGTAAATTCTTAATCCTTTTCAATAGAGTGTTGAGTAAAACACATTTCCTGGAACTTTAACAAAGATTACACAATCGATATGCGTTTTCACATCCTGAAACTTCGTTCATTATTCGCATACAGATCTTGCGTGATATATTGGATTCCTGCCGTTCAATTTGCCTAGTTGATTGAGCTACATCTAGTTCTTTAGCTTCTGAAATATGCTTTGCTATCTATAAAGACAAATCTCGCCTCTCCCGTCAAAATAGACGTCAAAACTAGATGCCATCTATTGACCTTCGCCGCAAACTAGCGGCCTCGGGACGACGCGAGTGGCAACCTTTATCTTTATAGATCAATATTCTCCCGGCAAAATTTCCATCTATATTTTGGTCATAGATTTGGCTCAGACACATTACCAGCTAAACACCTCTTTGGCAGATTGTGAGGATTCCATTGGATCCCTTGTGGATCTCATGGAATAAAGTTTGCCATAGGCTGACGAGGGCCATTAGCCCGAAACCATGGTCTTTAGGTGGACGCTTCTCAGTTTTCCAAAGCTGGTGTTGTGGCTTTGTCACCGACTCGAAGTCGCTAGTTTGCGGCGAAGGTCAATAGATGGTGTTTAATTTTGACGTTTATTTTGACGGGAGAGGCGACGTTTGTCTTTATAGGTTAAAGGCAAAATTCCCATCTATATTTTGCTATGGAAAATGTATCATTTGATCCACATGGATCCATATTTCCCTTCCATAATCCTAAGAGTGTTGGGTTATAGCTGTTAACCCATCGGTCCTCTTTGGGACTCTTCAGTAAACATTCCACCGTTGAAATCATCAGTGTGTTACTATTCAGGTTTCCACACACTCCTGACGTGATGTTGGTGAATCATTTTTGTGCAAGTAGTAATGTTATAAGAAGTTTAAACTATTTTTGAGCGTATGTTTCTTTTAATTTATTTTCTATTTATTAATCAACCAGGCGCGATATTGAAATATTTGCGTCTATTACAGAGGAACCAAACAAAACAACAAACAAATTATAACTTAGAATTAAATATTTACAAATTAACATGTTATTTCTTGTAATAAAACAATTTCTACTGCTCTTACTGCAATGATAAAAATAATGGGAGGGCCTGGCTCATCAGTGGTGAACCATCAAAGCGGTTTCGCCAGTTTAATCGACCGCTGTGATTTTGCATTTAGCTGTTTTCCTTTGATACTGATGATGAACTCTTGGAAAGGGAATTTTAAATGAACTATGGACATAGGCTTTGAGGGGGGGGGGGTAAATATGCTTCAAAGATTGCTCTTCCACAAATTCCAAGTAAGATATTTTAAAAACACAATTAGAAGAATTAGCGCCCCATTGTTATAATAAATTTAAACCATTTTTGACGCGTATGCTTCTTTTATTATTTTATTTTTATAAAACAACTTTATGCTGATCTTATTGCACTGCTAAAATAATGGAGGGGCCTGGCTCATCATTGGTGAACCATCCTTTAAGACCTAGAAGTTTCGCCAGTTTAATCTACCATATTGATGTAATATCGCATTGGAAAATTTTCCATTCATACCGATACTGAAGATGTCGTGGAGACAATGGAAGAATTCCAATTCAGGCTTTGAAGGAGGTTCAGTAAGACGCCCGAGATAACCTCTCACTTCCACACTGACCTCTTTTAATCAAAATATTTCCTTTTATCCTAACCTATTTTACATATCTATTTTACATATATCTCAAACATTACACAAAAAATACAATTTCCATAATACCTACAATTTATCGTAAAGATAGAGGCTGCCTGGCCGGCATTCATATTTCTTCAAATTAAAGATACTTCGGCCAGTGAATCTTTTTTATTGTCTCGACGTTTCGACAAAAATATTTTGTCCTCGTCAGGAGCGAACAAAATTCAAAACATTTTGCAAAGCGTAAAAAATTTAAAATTAAAAGAATAAATTTTAACGCTTTGTCAAATGTGTGTGTTTTGATTTTTGTTCGCTCCTGACGAGGACAAACGATTTTTGTCGAAACGTCGAGACAATAAAAAAGATTTACTGGTCGAAGTATCTTTAATTTGAAGAACCTACAATTTAGGTGCGTTTGATACAGAGCGCAAACAAAGAAAACAATTCTAATCTCATACAGAAACAGTCTTCTTGGTAAAATTTATAAACATTAATTTTACCGATTTTTCTTAGAATTTTTAAAAGTTCCCCAATATTGCTTTAAATATTGATGTATTTAGCATTGAACGATGAGTCAACGCAGCGAGCCTGCTTTCACGGCGCGAGAGGCTATTCTTAAGACCAAATTTCTAACTTTTTGAAAATATTTAAAATAGATGTTATTCCACTTAGTTAATATTTACAAGAATATAATTATCGAATAAATACGATTCCTTTTGATGTATTAATGTTAGGTTGTGTGGATGTAAGTTCAAATACCGAGACAACGGGTAGATGGGATAGACTGACTTTATTATGCTCGGCTACATGGATATATATGGGGAGTAGGATGTATGAGCTGTACTTACAGCTGACCGTTATTCCGGAATGGTTTCTTGTTGTTTCTCTCCTCCAGAGGCTTCAAGGTATCTCTCTGAGTGCAAGGCTTGCGGATCTGGACTTGCAGGCCATCCTTCTGTCCTGCCCCTTTCTTGAGACAATCCTGTAGTCCCTCAGCTAGAATGTTCTCTTTGTCTTCTGAAAAGGTCGATAGCATTGTATCCTTTTTCTGTGAATTCTTCTCTTCCATTAGGGTTCCGAACTTGCTCTCCAGCTTCAGGAAGGTCTTGGTGTTTACTACTTTGTAGAACTTGTCAAGGATTTTGACCAGTTGGTTGAATTCCCGTGAGTCCATCATGGCTTGAAGCTGCTCATGAAGTCTGGAGACCTTTTTGACCGCCGCGGTAACAGTTGCGCTGGACTCGCTAATCTCTTCCTCGAGGATCTTGAAGCCTGCGTCAGTCATGATGGCTCGGGCTCGGTTGCCTTCCAGCGGTGTTCGGAACCGGAGATGCTTGGGGAGAATATTTTCTTCTTTGCATCGATTCAGGAACAGAATAGCATTCTGGCGTCTTGCTATCTTACTCACTTCGAGTTCCAAGCTTTTTCTTGCTTTTCTGAGCTTGGAATAAGCGGATTTAATAGGCGAGAAATCGTTGCTGGAGTTGCTGTTGCAACTGCTGTTATTTGGTACGTTCTCCATTCTGAACTGCGTTTGAAACGGTCGCGAGCTCGCGTTGGCAGGCCTTGGATGCTATATCGCTCCTTCCAATATTTAAAAAATTCACTCTATTCTCCCATTACGAATCCCATTTTATTTGAAACCAATTTCTAAAAACATCTTTTTATTTTAAAATTGCATTAATACATACATCTTCAAGATCTAAAATTGTCTTTATTTTCTTTCTAAAATATACAATGTACAGGTGTTGTCTTTAGATAGTTTCAATCTATACTTTTAAAATTATATGTTCAAATGGTTTTGCAAATGAGTTCACTTTAAAACGCACATATAAATATATTATTACATACGTGAAGAAGGTTCACCTCTCCCTTTATAAAATGCGCTAAACAATATTTTTGTTATAACATGGTTCGGTTAATAATACACAATCAGTAATAACTTACAGACAAACTAGAAGACTGAAACACTGTATATAAGAACGCCTAACACAGTCCTCTATATATTAGAGTCATTCAATATATCCACCTGTACATATTTGATCCAGCGTTGTTGTCAACTTGTAAAAAGCCCCTTGGTAAAACACCGTATCTAACTCTCTAAACCACCCTCTAACAACTTGGAGTAAAATCTCATCGCTTTCATATGTTTTACCACGTAAAATACTACTTATTAATATTTTGAAAATGTAGAAGTCTGAGGGAGCCAGGTTACTTAGAGTGGGATATCAAAGTCCCCCCATAACCTGCAAGCATCGCTAGCCAAGTGCGCCGTGTGACGTCTCACATTAACCCAATGACATTTGATGTTTTGTAAGTTGGATCTCTTTCTTTATATTGCATTTTTAGTTTTAAAATGATTGACAATACCTTTCCTTGTTGATAGAAGTATTTCATTCAAGAGTGTTCATGATAATCAGTCCTTCTTGGTCTCAAAAGACAGAGATCATGATTTTGTCCTAGGAAAGGAAAGGCCTTGGCTTTTCCTTTACATGCGATCTTTTACTTCGTCGGAGCCAAATTTTGGTCCGTCACTACAGAGGTTGGTCTACCTGGCCTTTCATTATCACTAATATCAAAACCACCAGTCTGCTGATTCCATCTTTGTATTGTGCTTCTATCCACGATTTCGTTTCCATTCACAGACTTTAGCTTCGAGTAAATTACAGTGGCTGAAATGTCTCTGGACTTTACAGGAACTCCATCACCGACCGTTGTCGGATGCTTGTGTCTATCTCTCAGGCTGCGTATCTGAATATATACAAAATATATTCCGAAATTATAACCTCTGTGAAATCTTTAGGACAAATTAATAAAGCCTCCGAGGTTGTGTTTCTTTTTTAAAACATTTAATAACGCTCAAGCTTTCGGGTATGGTGGCCCTTCTACAGGAGCAACGCGAATATCTTTACTATGTTTATAGATATGAAAAGAGAAATGTTCAATTAATCAGAAAAAATATTATTTTCATAATGATAAATTATTTAAATATTTTCTTTAGGTCATTATGTATTACTAATTGACCGATCCATGTATTATTTGCGCAGAAGTCGCAGATTCAAATCGGTAGCAATTGCCTACATCAGCTTTGGCAAATTCTAACCAACTTATATCGCGTAAATTTGATGCAGAACAAGGTTATAGAACCGATATCAACACAGAAGTATCCATGATTAGAGGGTGACATGACGAAGCTCAGATTTTGGATGTCGACTTGAAGTTCCGTGGTGTCGCAATCTGCTAGTTGGACAAACCGGCCCTCGGATGGAATTGTTGACGGCTCGACACCGGCTTCCCCGCTCGTTTATTTCTCACAAGGAATTTCTACATTACAGTACTCTGCTGGCTCCACCACTTCACACTACAGGCTCGGGAAATATCGTACAGGAGGGCCCAGCCAAAGTCAAGTGGTGATTTTTGACAAATGGGTTTTCTATGATTAGAATGTACCTAGCAGCAAAATGACAAAACCTAAATTTTGAAATTCGATTTGTTCCCTGAGTCACGGGCACTCGAAATACTGATATATTACCTAGTTTTAATAATCAGACCACACAAGATTTAAACAGGACTCTATGGAAATCTATGACTTCTTTATATGGAAAATGGGTGAAAATACAGAAACCAAGAAAAACGGTTAAGATGAATCGTAGGCAAGCGCTAAAGGCTCTTTGATAATGTAATACTGATATCAACGTTTATTTTGTTTAAGGGGTGTATTTAGACTAATAGATGGAACCTCGAATTTTTATGTAGCATGTAGGACCCCTCTCCTCTCCCCGAGCTACTACAAATAATATTTATATATGAACACCCACAGATTAAAAAATATTATTACAAGGGTCACCCCAAAGGTTTTTGCGATCAATTATTTTTATTAAAGTTGCAACTTTAAAAATTTCAGAGTTTCTCAAAGTATTTCACCATTAGCATCTATGCAAGATTTCATCCGTGAAAACCAATTATCGAAGCAATTACACCAGTCATCTTCGGGGATTGAATTTACGGCATTGATAAAGGCTTGCAGTGCTTCATCATCAACGTCAAATTTTATCTCTTTCAACAATAACTTAACTTTTGGAACTTAACGAAAGTCCCAAGGTGCTAGGTCTGGTGAATATGGTGAATGAGTGGCTAATTGGACACCAGAGTTGGCTAAAAAGTTTAATGTTTGGGCTGAGGTGTGCGGTCCTACATTGTCATGGTAAAGAAGGACTCCTCTAAGTTGAGCTCTTGGTCTGCTTTGCTTGATTTTTTCAAATACTGCTGGAAGGCATTTTGTTGCATATCAGTCACTATTAATGGTCTTTCGATCTTCTAACTTTACAATATCAATGAAACCACTTTTTTCTAAAAACACAAGCGACCATTTGTTTTCCAACACTTCAAGCTCTGCGAACCTTCTTGGTGGTGGTGGTGATTTTGAAGAGCACCAAAGAGTAGATTGCCGTCTTGTTTCTGGATCAAAATTGTAAATCCAAGTTTCGTCACCTATAATAATGAAGTAAACGAAAAATTGGGTTACAAATTTCAAAAATAAAACTACAACCTTTCGCAATGAGTTTCTTTTATTATGATAGGCGCATATCATAATAAAAGAAACTCATTGCGAAAGGTTGTAGTTTTATTTTTGAAACCTATAATAATATAAAAAAAGCCTTTCATTTGCCTTCATCAAATTTTTTCAACATGAAATTACACCATTTAAAGCGACCAAGTTTTTGGTCTTCAGTCAAGCTGTGAGATACCCATCTACTAAAATGTTCTCTGTATTTTAAATGATCATTAATGATGGTGTTGAATGCTGCCGATCCAATACTCACACTTTTCTATAGCTGCTGATACATAATTCTTCGATCTTCTCTAAGTAAAAACTTACCAGATCTTTTTTTTTTTGGGTCACTGCTGTTGGTGATCGACCTGAGCGAGGTTCATCTTCAAGGTTGGTTTCTCCAAATTTAAATTCATTAAACCAATTAAACACTGTTCTAATAGAAGGAGCTTTATTTCCTAAAGCTTTCATCAATAATTCATGGGATCATGGCGCGTAAATTTTCTATAGTCAACTCCATTGTGTCTGATGCAATGTTTAGAAATTACCGCTGCCGCTGTAAACAAAGTCGCGCCCTCTATGATTCATTGTTGTTACTATTTTATGAAAATGTTTACGTGCTATACTATGTGACGCTTGTTTCAAACCTTCAGTATTAGCGTGACAACTGTAATATTTCCAAATATGTTTTTTTTTAACTAAAACAATGTCCTAAAAGTCCTACTTCAATGGAAATAAATCGTGAGAGCCTATCTTACTAGTGGTTAACCTATCTATCAGAGTCTCCAATGTAATCTAACAGACTGGTGTAGTTCTTCCTATATGGCTTGCCAATTAGAAGTACTCTTGGGGGAAAGTATTTGAGGACAATTAGATTTATGGTCCGATTATTTGGCATCACTTGGTAGTTTAAAAAATGCTTCAATGGCCCCCGATTCTTGAAAAAGTCCAACCCCACCAGCGAGTGCAAGTAACCAAACGGGGCTTTGGAACATTTGTAAGTGCAAAGTCGAACTGCTTTTCACATGTGTAGACATGTGGTGCACTTACAAAAAAAGCTGTCGCCTAATTCTATCCACCATGATTATCATGGCCTGTACCACGTGTACTGGGGATAATAATAAAAAAACTTGATACTTTACTTAGTTGTCTTGCAACCTTTATTTGATTTTTAAAACATATTTTCACCCGAGATATAAAACCAAGAAGGAAAATATTTTATTTTAAAGGAGTTATAAATTTTTAAAATTGTGTGGACTCTTTCAAATCAACTATTACATAAAACCTTTCAACTCCTTCTTGAGCTACTGGGACAATTGATAAGGGCAAGGGGAGCCTGGTATTGAGACATCGCTCAGTTTCCAGACCACCACTGGGTGATCTAAATTGATGACCAAGGAACATGTCTTCATTTCACCATCATAAGATATTTTTGAGTATATTTTTATTTTAATCTCTGTTGAAGAAATGTAATTTTATACCATAAGTCATGGCGTTATTTTTAATGGCAGAATGGAATGGAGCGGTGTCCTCACATTTACTACTGAGTCATTAGCAATCTGTCTCAAATGTTAAGCTGATCATTTCTTTGAACAATCTTGAACACTTCTTCATTACAAAGACATCTAACCTCGACCCAAGAAGATCCCTGTCCAACACCAGCTGCCACGGCAGTTACTCATTTCTACAATGAGATCTCGTGAATCTCTGGAGCGGCGGTTTCAGAATAAACTGTTTATTGACAGTTTCAGGAAAGCTGTCTTTATGCAAGACACCAATGGTATGTATCCTTCTCATCTCTTCTCACAGGAGAGACAGCTTGACCTGGTACCGTGAACCCATGGACCTATGATCAATGGACTCGTTAATATCCGGTCCAGACACTGATTCTCGGCGCGTCTTGATCCGGAGAGAACCTGGGGTCTTCTTTCATCCCACTAACATAGCAGACAATTTTGACAATGGAGGTTTCATAGTCTGGGCTGGCTTCATTTTGAACATATGTGTACCTCTCCAAAGGTAGAGACATAGTAGACGGCCCGAAGATACAGTAACGAGATTATCGAGCCTAATGTGAGATCTTTCAAGGATGTCATTGGCCTCTCGTTCATTTCTATGAACGATACTGTTTGTCCTGAAAAGGCAGTACAAGTCATTAACCTCCTTGAGAGTGAGATATTCAGAGAATGGATTGGATAGCCAGATCTTCTGACCTGAATCCAATTGAACATGACTGGAATGCTTTAAGATGCATTGTAACTCGTTAGCCTCCTCCGAGAACTATCTTCTAACTCAAATTTGCTCTTATAGAGGGGTGAGATGTATGTCTCAATGACCATACTCTCTATCTCTTGGAGATAAGAGAACTGCCTTAATTATTTATATATTTTTTACAATTTTGACTATTTCAAAGTTAAATTTTAAACCTATAAGATTATATCGAATAATCATTATAGAATAAACTATTTGTGTCCCAAATTTCATAATTTTAAATAAAGTTTTGTTTGAAAACTTACATTTGTCATCACTTAACTTATTTCAGACACCAGAATTTTTTTCAGAATTCTAGATCTTCATAAAGCTCACGATTTCTCCTAAAATGTAGTCCTCCCTGTTCTTACTACCTTTACTTGATGGGGGTTTCTTGCGATGAGGCGCATTATTGCTTTATATTAAATATTTTAATATATCTGTTTTATTTCAGTAATCAGATTCCAATATCATCACGCATACCCTTATAGATAATACACTAACAGAGTTTTCAGTTGTAAAGTTTCAAGCAATATCCTCCAAACATACTGAACTATACACAGAGATCTATATATCTAATATTTCATTATTTTTTACTTCATGTGTCACACTTATTTTTAGTCTCCAAATATTAGTAGTTTAATTTATTCAATTTTCCAATCGTAGATTTCTTTGCTTTCAAATTTTACTGTATTTATTTATTATCACCAAATTGCTTTTTTTCCAAAACATGTGGGTATTGAATTCTATTAATTTATAATGATTTTTATATTTCGTGTTTCGGATATAATTGTTAATTACCTTTATCATAATTGTTATCACACACACACACAAAGCCTTTATTAAGACATTAGTCTTATACAGATTCTCCGCACAAGGTGCAATATCAGGAAAAGAGCAGCACAGGAAACCAGTAGTTCCGCAACTATATACAATTATTAGTAATAACACGATGGCCCCTCGATGTTTCGTCATCATTCTGAGGTGTAAGAACAATAGCTTCCAAGTTCTCTTTTCTCCCTCTTTACACTTACTGCCTTGTAAAAATTATATAGGGCCTGAGCAACTAGTCTGCTTGTTTGGGCACTGGTTAACATCATTTGGATTGACCTAAGTTGGCTGGTGTCTACCATTGAAAAGAATGTCCCTCTCTCCTCACTAATATATCTTGGCATTCATAGATGTAATGAGATAGTTCAGTTTCCATATTTTCTTTGCAGAGATCACAAATCTTATTACCCTATTTGAAAATGTTTGTATGGTTTTCCTTGAAAAACGAATATAGTATTCTCTGTTGTGCGATATAGCGTTTTACTGGGAATGGAAAGTTGCTAAGTAAATAGTTTTCAATTCGGAATGAACTGTGTAGATACTTATAGTGAGAGTAGAATTTAGAATTCTCTATTTTTGCCTGGTTACTTTGAATAGATTGTTCTATTGCAATTTTAGTTATTAATGGTATTTCTGGCCGGATAATCCTTGCATCGTTGCAGTTAATTAACCGAGAAAATCCTGTTGAGTTGAGTATGTTGGCCAAACTTTCCGCCAGTCCAATATATATATTTCTATTTCTTGATATTTCATATAGTTAAGCTAAGCATATATGGGAGAGTCGGCTGCTGTTCATTTTTAGAATTCTAAGCCAGAACCCGAGTGTAAGTTTCAGCACCGTAACTCCCAGTGACGTTCTTCCGCACTCCATACGTAGAATAAAACCAGGAGTATATCTGGGTAAATTTAGAAGTCTCCGTAATAAATTGTCTTGTACCCTGTCAACCAAGTTTTTTGGTTGTTTGCCCAAATTGGAGCTGCGTAGAGCAAGGTTGACAGAGCCATTGAGTCTAGAAGCTTGAGTGAGGATCTGATAGAATTGATTCTTGTTTTAGTCGATATTGCCCATACCGCATTAATAGCATTTAGCGCCTTGTTTTTAAAATGCTTTGCCGCCTGTTGAGTTGAGTTTGACGCTGTCAGCTGTTAACCCAGATACGTGTATTTAGATGTTATAGTGAGAGGCAATTGTCCACAGAACCAAACATCCGATCGGGCCTTTCGACCTCCATTTCTAAACACCATAACCTTTGATTTGCTCTGGTTCAGCGTTAAAAAATTATCTTCGAAGTATTTTCTGAGTACATTGATCTTTTTTTGTAAATTTATCTTGGATTCTCCGAGGAGTACGATGTCGTCTGCGAACAGAAGGAGATGTATATTTCCATAATTCGGTAAATAAATACTTGGCAAATCAGCGTCATCGTACAGAGAAACCAAGTCGTTTAGAAAAAGGATAAATAGATAAGGTGACAGGGGTTCACCTTGTAGAACACCAGCTTGTATTTTTATAAATTCTGTAAGTGATCCGTTCCATCTTATTGTTGCTGACATTTGATTATAATAGCTTTGTATAAGGCTGATAAATCGGGTCATAATTGTTATCATAAAATTTTGTTTCATATTTTTATATTTTACAAGTAAAAACGGCTATATCTGCCCAAATGTATATACTTTGCTTAGAAAGAATTTTTATTTAACCTTACTTGAAATTCTGCTTCTAAGTAATCAGAATTGCAATTTTTAAACTATCTACACTCTTAATTTGTTATACAATATATATATAATGCGGTTATGATTATAAAACGACGTTTAACAAGTTTTACCGCAAATGTTTCTTTTTACAGAACGAAATACGTTGTTTATTTTAAGGAGAAATAACGACTATTTCTATCCTTAGGGATTAAGTATGAAAAGATGAATTGTGAGGAGTAATTATAAACGGAAAATTAAAAGTGTCCAGGGATGGGAAATAGGAATATTCGTTATTTCTTCTCAAAATAAACAATTTTTGTTCTGTAAAAAGAAACATTTGCGATAAAAATTGTTAAACGTCACTCTTAATTTGTCTTTCAAAGCCCTTCGGATAAACCCGGGGCGTTACCCGGATCCCTCGACTCTAGTATATACATATATATAGACAACAATTATTTTTAGAGTAGTTTTGTTATGAAGGTTTTCTACAAAATGTATTTCTCTTCTTTTCATAGAAGATACATTTTTCCAACATCAGCTTGCCTCCAGTCAAATTTGAATTTATTCCCAATTCTAGTCGGCGCGGCTGGAAGTTGTGTTGTGAACAATGAGGAGACAGCACTATCGATGGCTTCATATTTTATTTTATGTTAAAAATACAATCCACGGAGACAGAGCTAGGCCTAAATCCGGTCCACAAGACCAAATCACAGGAGAGAAGGCTTGCTTTATCCACCACCACCATCACTCCGGGGGTAAAAAAGCACCGGGAAGAATTTTGACTCCGAAACAAAGAGGTTTGCATAGTCCCTGATTATAGAAAAATAAATTAAAAGATCCCTATATACAGGAGGGAGATTGCCATCTCAACAGCCAACCGGTCCAATAGTCCAACAGTCAGGAAGGAAGGAATACATTGTTGAAAGAGAAGTGAAAATAAAGAATCATCCAACCGTGGTGGCCGCAACAGCTCATGCGATTTCTCGACAGGGAAAAGCGGCTAGAAAGGAAGAACGCCGCGGGTGAACTAGGCCAGTGGAGGGGATATGTGGGTGCTAGGTTCTCTATGAACAAAGACAAAAGAAACAAAATGCGAGATGGTTATTTGGCTGCCGCTTCCCCCTGGTTCTTGTTCACGTCCTCCTGCAGCACACACAGCTCAGATGTATTGGGACAAAATAATGATAAAAAGGTCAAATGTTGATATCAAAAACAAATTAGGCATATCCTGACAATTAACATAAGCATTTTTGTTTGCTCCTGACGAAGACAAAAGATTTTTGTCGAAACGTCGAGACAATAAAAAATATTTACTGGCCGAAGTATCTTTAATTTGAATAACTATGAATTCCGGCCAGGTAGCCTCTATCTTTACGACTAACATAAGCGTTTCAGATGGCAAAGAGCCATCTAGTGGAACAAAAATCAACTAAACGTTTATATAGAGTGTTCACCTTATACAGATGGTATTATACTAAAGTAAGCTTTTGTAAGCACTATGTATTGGCATTCTTAAAATGCGTAAAATTTTAGTTTCATGGGATTGATTTAATTAGGAAATTATTTCAGTGAGTCATTCCACGTTATTTACTTAAATCGGAGAAATTGTAGTATAGTTCAGTGATTCGCTTTCTGCTTTTGGATGGAAAACATATGAGGCAAGACGGGGTATTGGGTAAAGTTTTCAACTAGCAATACTCGCCCCTCGGAAGATCCGCATTGGCTACTATATCGTCTCTGCGCAAAGCCTCTGGCTTGTGGCGGACAAGCGCTCATAGCGACGTCGCTTTTTGATCCTTCGATGTCGTTGACCAACAGGTAATGTGAGCTGGGTTTATACCGTTGTATAAAGATTAATGATGTATAGGGAAACTCTATCCCATTAAGGACAACATCTAGACATACCTGTTCGGACAGACATGTCTTGTGACATATGATAACTAAATAAAATAAACTTTCCCTAAGTCTCCTCGCTTTAGCGCTCCCTGTCATCGAGGATTATCGTCTGCTCTATGATATTAATTGGGTTTACTCGACATTTTGTTGGTCATTTATTTAGATATTCCTTTTCACATTTGGATTTTAATTTACTCTGAGTGGTCGAATCACCATTAATAATTTTTCTTGAAATGTCGACAGTTACCAGAACGTTAGGAGGGAGAGAAGTAACAAGCTCGCTAAAAAACCTGGGCTCAGCTGGCCGGGCTGATAGTACCCTGTAAGGGTTCCTGATCCAGGGATACAGGATGAGTCTGTACTCCATGTTAGGAGCGGCTGCCCATGGCGTCTGTTCCTCATGTCAGAGGCAGCCATTTCTTTTGGAGCTAAGTCGGCCTGCCACTGAGTAGTGCTCCCAGTCTTAATGACCAAGACCAATGACCAAGTATTCTACTTCGCCCAGTCATGATGATTGTCGAACCACATAATTGACTGTATTGACTTATCCATTGATGAGCTCTACTCATCCCCACCAGACACCATCAACAAGCTCTACAAGCTTGATACCTTGATATGATTGAGTGAAGATAAGAAAGAAGAAGAAGAGACCGGAACGTTGAAATTAAAGACATTTATTTTGTTAGTTGGTGTATTTATATAATCTTTTTTGAAGATTCTCCGTAAACAAGCAAATTTGATTTACCTATATGCATGTAAAGATAATTTTTATTTGCTGATTTTTTTCCATGTTGTGATTTCGGCTATTGAAAATTTAGGTTGTTAGGATTTCGGGGTTATGTTCGAATCGTTCGACATGACTCTCGATGATTCCGACTTGCTCCCAAACATGAAGCAATAGGTGGTGAGGAAGAAAAGTGGAAATATGGCTCAGATCATCTCTGAGATCAAGGCGTATTCAAGAAATTTCGACAATTATTATTTTTGGAGAGGTTGAAAATTAGGAAAGGTTTATATCCCTATACACGAATATATGTATATATATGTGTGTGTGTGTGTGGATCAAGATTAAATATTGGGTAATTACGTTATCATTCCAAGCACGGCATCTACTAGTGTATGAAGGAAACTAGGTTTCATTGGAAATTTCCATTGATTCTAAATTCTATCGTATAGCCTTGGAGAAGCAATCAATATAAAGCAATAACTCCCAATCTATATATAGCAAATGAAAACATTAAGACGCGAATGTTTCTTTCAAACATAAATCAAATTTCTACTGTCCTTACTGCGATGAAAAATGTGTAATTATACTGTTCTATAAGCTTATGTCCATAGCTTTCTCAAATACCATTTCTAAGATTCCACACTTCAGTGCAGTATATAAAAGCAGATTGATCCAATACAGTATTATAGCTCTAAAGAAGTGGTCTGGTGGATTATATTGGCGAAACTGCTGGGAGGGTTCACCACTGATAAGCCAAGCCCTCCCAATATTTTTTTATCATCGCAGTAAGGACAGTAGAATTTGATTTATGTTTGAAAGAAACATTCGAATCTTTATGTTTTCAATTGCGGTACAATCAATATGTGATTTGGTACCTGCAAGTTCTCCTGGGGCGGGGGAGCCTCTCCGTCTTGTTGCACCTGCACACATGTTCAACTTCAACAACTACAGAAGTATCTATCGTAAATATTCCATTAGAAGTTGCTTATATAAGATATTTTTATCATTTATTAGAGAAAGAGCTATGTTTGATATAATTTCACTATCAATAGATTTAAATCTCCTGGATATCAATCAAACAGATGCTATAGGTTTCTGGAGATGGGTTTCTTTATCTTTATTAAACGTAATCTCGAGCTTTCGGCCATCTCTGCCCTTCTACAGGAATACATAGAAGCATAAATGCTGTCAAGATGCTAACACAACAACAGTTCGCATCTTAACAGCGTTTATATGTTTCTATTACTTCTGTAGAAGGGCAGAGATGGCCGGAAGCTCGAGATCACGTTTATTAAAGATAAAGAAACTCACTTCCAGAAACCTATAGCATCTGTTTGATTGATATAATTATTTGCGAGTAGGTATCTATTATATTTTACATATTCAGGGTCTTATTCTCTTTATATTGACATCACTGCATCATGATAAATAAGTTTTGAGAGAAGTTTGTAGTTATTTTCATTGTAGATTGCTCACTATTATGTACTAGCCGAATGACCCGGGCAACGCCCGTGTAGATGTTACAACGGTGATCCTTAGGTCGCTGGTTCAAATCCGGCTCGAGGGAGCCGGCGAGCACGTGACCTCCCTGTGCGCGCGCATCCGTGACAGAGGCGGCCGGCCGATGAGGAAAGACGGTCGTGACTATATATATATTAATGTTAGTATGTTATGTTGAATAATTTTAGATTGAGATTATTAGATTGCTTTTTAGATATGGTGATGGTGTCTTGTCCAATCCATGGAAAGGGGGGGTGGGGGGGGGTGCCATTGCCCAGTTAGTCGGCAACATAAACCTGGGTGCTGTGCTGGAATCTCCACAGAATTCCAAAACACCATCCTATAATGAATGCTTTAGTAATTACACACAATCTCTCTATATATAAGACAAACAGTTCACCACAATAGTAGAACGGTCTTGAAATTCATTTAGTAACATTACTGAAAGGGTTTATTTCAGATTTACTAAATGAGATTTACTGTTGTTGTTGCTTATTCCTACTGAGACAGATGTAGACATCATGGAGAAGGAAAGAGGGAAACTGTTGGTCTGAAGACCTGGAAGTACCACTCAGTGTGACTTTGCTTCTTTTGGTCTCCTGACATGGAGTGTAGCCTCTATGGAGAACAGACAATTGATACATTAGCCGGGTACAGGGTGGCCCTACCAGGGGTTAAACTCCCGACGTCCTGTGTTTACACCCTCCCGCCACTTTGAGGCTGTAGGATAAGGTTTTGGGAAGTTTGAGATTTACTAAATGATGGCTGTTTAATCTTGATTTGAAATATGACAGTTCTGGGATGTCTCCTGTTGATACTTATGTTTGGATATGAGGGATTCGAGGATTTCTGACGTGGACGGTACTATACCGTATATAGGTTTTAGAATTTTAAGTGATAAAAAAATATTTTGTTTTGTTCAAATCAATAAGCTTGAGGGATAAGTCTCTTTCAAATACATTTATTTCAAGCTTTCGGGCATTACCGCCCTTCGACAGGAAAAATTATATTAGCTACTAAAGTTTTCGGATCTAATCTATATATACATTTGTGAGACGCCCGTGTCTCAAGTGTAAAGCGAAGCTTGCCGCGAGAGGATGAGATCTTTGAAAAAGATGGCCGTTTAGCCCCTTGAAATATCGGAAATAAAAGATTATTCATTGAATCGCAGAGTTCATGATACAGAGGGGGGTTTGGTGGCTGCAGGGAATATTACATTGTAAATTTCAGGTAAATCAATTTTTCTATTGAGGCTCTGGAATTTGCTTGACAGGATGGATTCAATGATTAGTCTTTGGTGTTTGTTGGCAATATTGGAATAGTGAATTTTCGGTGATGTAATGTTGAAGGAATGGCCAGTTTCGTTTATGTGCTGTACTATTAAGGATCTATGGTCTAAGTTATCGATATTTCTTTTGTGTTCATGAATTCTAATATTGACATGTCTCCCGGTTTCGCCTACGTAGATTTTTGGGCAGTTCAAACATTCTATGGAGTAAATAGCGTTTCGTGGTGTGCTGCGAGGTTCATTGAGTTTCATGATCTGGTTTCGGAGAAGGGATCCAGAGGTAGGTGCGCAGGTGAAGTAGGTTTTGATTACAAATTTCAATAAGAATCTCGCTATTGTGGAGGATAATGGTGAATACGGCATATTGCAAATAGATCTGTATATTGGAGACTGTGTCTTTTTAGTTGGGTCATAAAAGTGTCGCAATATAAAGGATATCGGGTATGCGCAGTCCCTGAGGTTAGTTAATATGTTCTGTGTTTCAAGGTTCTTGTACTTCTGGAGGGAGCAGTGGGTATGGACTCGTTTTGATAGAGCAATGACTGTGTTGATTTTGTGACTGATAGGACAGAAGGACGAATATTGAACGTAATTAGGACGGAAGGATGGTTTATAATAAACGGTGGTGTGCAATTCATGTTGGTGCCGGATGATTTTAACGTCGAGAAATGGAAGGGTATTATTGGTTTCTTTTTCAACGGTAAATGAAGATCAGGGTGATAATTGTTTAGATTGTAGAGGATGTCATCGGTTTTGGTGGTGGTGCAAATGCAAAAGATGTCATCGATGTACCTGCGCCAAAAGATTATATCATGGGGGAAATTGGCGGTAATCCTTCGGTCTATTGCGCGCATAGAGATCTCAGCAATTGTGGTCGATAGAGGGCTTCCCATTGGGGACCCTTTTGCTTGCCTGAATGATTCGGAGTTATATGCGAATATGCAGTTATCTAGACATATGGAAATGAGTTGTGTGATTTTTTGGATGATATCTGTATCAATATGCTGTTCCTGCAGAAGTTCTATTGTATCACTTATGATCAGAGGATGTGGAAGGCTGGGGTATAAGGCTTGCACGTCAAAAGACACCATGATGCGGTCAGATTCAGGTTTGATCTTAAGGACTTCTCCTATAAAGGTTTGGGTGTTGGATATGGGGAATGGGGCATTCTGTAATTGGAGGAACGGTTTTAGGAAGTTGGCTATAAATCTGGAAAGGGGGGCTGTTGGAGAAGAGAAAAAGGCCACTATAGGACGCAAGGGAGTTTCAGGTTTGTGTGTTTTTGGGAGACCGTAAATATAGGGCTCATTGTATGGGCTGGACAGGTTAGATAGGAATTCTTTAAGTTCATCGTCTGTGATCTTGTGGTCGGTATTCATCTTTTTCAGTTCTTTTTTGAATGATTTATAAGCAGATTTTTTATCACTTTCGGATATGGGATGGAAAGCGGTTCGGTCTTCTTAAATATTTGCGTAAGTTTGAGTCAAAAGGCGATTCATCAAATAAGTTTATATGAAAAAGAACGTAGCTGGATCTGTAAAGAAAAAAAAACTTTTTTTTTTCTCAAAATATTTTGAGAGATATATCTTTATTTATCAATTTATTGCACCAAATTAAGTTTACTGTACAATAAATTGATAAAGAGGTAGCAATCTCTTGAAATATTTTGAGAAAAAAATTTTTTTTTTCTTCTTTACAGATTCAGCTACGCCCTTTTTCATATAAACTTATAGCGTAAGGGGTTTTTTAGATATTTTTTTATAAAAGTTTATCACAATTTTCTTATACCTGAAACCGTACCTCAACGAACAAAAAGCTGTTTTTTTGAAATTTCCATTAAAATAGAGGAATGGGTATTTAAGGTCGTAAAGGCGTGAGAACACCAAACTTTACGAACAATAATAAATAACAATTATTTAATAGTGGCGCAAGCCATTAGAAACTTTTATTTTTACGATCAGGAAATGCGTTATCTTAATTTATCAAATTAGAACCACTACTATTTCACTTTAGTACTATTTTTTCATATAGTTTGCTTTCTTATGCCCTTACGGCCTTAAATACCCATGCCTTGATTGTTCAGGAAGTCTCAAAGACCAGAAATTCTGTCGTTGAAGTACAGATTGCACCACGCTAATGAGGGTCAACAACATGAAATATGAAACACGTATGTGGTTATCTTTTCCTGAGTAATCAAGAAAGGATATTTGGCTTTTCTGGTATAATTAGAAATCAAGAATTAGTTGATATTTATTCCGATAGATGGCGCAAGACATTATCAACTTTCAGTTGCACGTTCAAGAGATGCTGTTCTCTCAATTTAAAATAAATAGTTTGAAATTTTTGTTTGTATCTTGATATCTTAAATACGCTAATGATCCACGTGTCTTGATCTTTATTTTTGAATTCATATTTTAGGAATATAAAAATGAGCTTGTGTGCGGTTTTTTTTCTCGAAAATTGAAGCCTTATTGTGAAAAATTGGTTAGACATTCAATGTTCAAAGTATTGTCCGTCGCTAGCCACTACTTTTTCCCATCTTTCTGGCAATTGACGGATCTCATTGCTGAAAAAGGCCGGCTCTTTGGCCGCTATCCATTCATCGATCCATTTTTTGACTTCATCGTAATTGGAGAAGTGCTGGTCAGCCAGGCCATATTGCATTGATCAGAAGAAGCAATGTCTGGGCTATACAGCGAGTGGGGTAGGACTTCCCATTTAAGAGTTTCTAAGTACGTTTTAATGGTGCTGTAGCATGTGGCCGAGCATTATCATGTTGCCAAAATAACTTTGTGGTGTCTATTGGCGTATTGCAGCCGTTATTCTTGCAATGCTCGGCTCTTTATCGGCTATTTATACTCCCAAAAGATAGTTTGAATTACAAGGAGCAAATGAACAAACATCTCATTATGATTTTTTCCCTACTGTCTGGGAAGAAAGTGAACTCAGTAAAAATGGATAGTTGAATCACCTTAATGGCCGCAGAATCTTCCTCCTCAGAGGCAGTGTCAGTGAAGCCGGAGACGTCAACAGACTTGCTCTGCACGTACCGAGAGTGTGATCCTTGGTAAAATGTTCCATAGGCTGTGTTTACCTTGGTATGGGGCCGTGGGGACTTAGAACTACGTCCCTTCCGTCCCTCGGAGGACTCTGCTTCCTCGTCGCCAGTCTCGGGGGACTTGGACTGGACGTCACAGTGACGGAGTGACAGAAGTCCAACTAGCTGACAGACTTACCGGCCTGTCGAAGACTGTCCCTCCCAGCCGGGACTGTGCACGTTCCTTGAAGTCCAGCTTGACGGTCTGGATCTTCTTGTCTCCACCCCCGGGGCGGTAGTGGGCGTTGTCCAGGGACCCCACTTTAGGGGCAGCCTTCCATTCCAACTTCTTGGTCACCACCTGTGGAGGGAGACAAAAGAAAAAAGATTAAACTCATATTTCAGACATTGGTTTGTTGTTGAAGAGTTTTTATATTACATAGGGATACGAAAACCTATGAGCTTTTACAATTCCATTCTACAGGGCTTCAACTACCGGCGGCAAACCACAACATCAGAAAAAATAGAGGAAATGTTATTTTTAATAACAAAAGCAACAGAAAGCTTTATTAAGGACACTCATCCCATACAGGATTCTCCCAGATAGGTAAACATAGAGTTATCTAGAGAATGTGGAGATTAAGATCGACTTTTTTCTTCAAGTTGGATCCATCATCTGTGTTGCGTCTATTGCCTGTGTTGTTTCCCTGAATTTGTGTATTGGGTTTGTCTTTTACTACTTTTGCCATTAGAAAATATGGCGAATTGTATTCAATCTTTTAACGGAGAATTGCTCTCTCCTCCTTCATTGCCGGGCAATAAAACATGTAGAGTGGTAATTCGTGGCTAAATTCACTATTGCACAGAATGCACTTTAAGTTCTTAAATTTCCATATATAATGTGCTTAAATTGTGTTTAAATAATGGAAATAGAATTCTCACTTGGACAACGAAACGCTTTACAATCATTGGAATATCATCATTAAGGTTTGACTCCATAGTAGTTGATGTATGAGAATACTTATAGTGAGAATATAGTTTCTTAGTCTTACCTAGTCCAACTTATAGACTGGTTTATTGTAGTTCTAATAACTAAAGGAATGTTTCTTTGTAAAATATTGAAATCTGTACATCCAACAAGCCACAATAAACCAGTGTTATTTAATACCTCCGTCATGCTTTTAACCAAACCGATTTTCTGTTTTTCAGAGGTCAATATATCCCATAAGTGCACCAGACAAATTGAAGATAGAGTGTTGTGGTCCATTTTTAGTATTCAAAAAACCAGAATTTTAAGATAAATTTCTTCACTATGACATCGAGAGAATTTCTTCTGGAGAATAACTTGGAAGGTTTAAATATCGCCTAAGAAAGGCATCCTGAATTCCATTTAGTATTAAGGCATGATCATGTGCCCAGATTGGAGCCGCCTAGAGTGATACTGCTAGAATCAAGAAGTCTGTAAATTCATACTTGCGTGAAAAAAAATTATCTTGGATTTTAAAAGGACTCACCTACTGCACCCATCACCGCAATGGCCTTACCCTTATAGAGTTCAAGGCAACTTGGGTGAAAGAAATTAAAGAAGTGAGCGGGTATTTTAAATATATGTATGCGTGCGTGTACATTATCATTCAGCTTAGAAAGGGTGAAGCTACACAGACACCGAGTATTGAGAATACGCTGGGCTAGATGGTGAAGATGTCCATCAAATGGTCAAAGAAAGATATATGGTCTGTTAAAAATAATTGAGAGGATATTGGCCCCGGCATGCTTAGACATCTTGCCTGACACTCAGTTTGACTAGCGGTAATGAGTAAAAATATAAATACTGCACTTTTATCAAATTATAAACCTGATAACCCCTGGAAAGGATATGGCTAGCCTATGGGATACATAACCATAGACTAACTATATAATACTGTTATCCAAACCCGGTTGTCTAACTCGGACCCTGAACAGTGCGAACTTCCAAATACCAGGTCTATTAGTATGAAACGCGAAAATGGGCGCCAGAGGCCGCTGTGCAACTTTATTTGAGCCGACGGTGGCGCTGTTGTAGGCGTTTTGCTCTTTGACTCACGTGGCATCAGCATGCGTGCAGTTTTAGAAAAATTCAAATCGTGAACATTTTCTGGAGCCCGTGGAAAATGGCGATTTCCGAGCTAAAAAGTGCCCATTTGCGGGAAGTTTTGTTGTTCGCCTTCAACTGGAAGAAAAGTGCCACTGAAGCCCACCGAATGCTCGAGAAAGTTTACAGCGACCACGCTCTGAGCAAATCGCAGTGTTACAGGTGGTTTAAAAAATTCCAAAGTAGCGATTTTGAACTTGATAATGAACCACATGGAAAACCGCCCCAAAAGTTCGAGGAAGCTGAACTGCAAGCTTTGTTGGATGAGGACAGTACCCAAATGCAGGAGAAACTCGCAAAACAGCTCCAGGTGTCTCAAGGTGCTGTTTCTCTACGTTTAAACAGCCTCGGGATGACCCAAAAGCTTTCCAGATGGGTCCCCCACGAGTTGAGCGAAAGGCAGCAATAACGGCGTCTGATAACCTGCGAAGGGCTGCTCGCCAGGCATGAAAAGAAGTCATTTTTGCACCGAATCGTAACTTCTGATGAGAAATGGATCCACTTCAGCAATCCTACGCGCCAAAAGTCGTGGGGCCTGCCCGGCCAATTTCCAAAACAGACGCCTAGGCCCAATCGCTTCGGAAAAAAGGCAATGCTTTGCATATGGTGGGACCAGACCGGCTAGTATATTTCGAGCTCCTGAAACCTGCAAAATGGTCAATACTAGTCGCTACGAACAACAAATGCACAGTTTGAGAGAGGCGTTGAATGAAAAAAAAAAAAGACCGGAATGGCGTGAAAAGCACAACAACCTGATAATGCAGCATGACAACGCTCCAGCCCACAACGCTACGGTGGTCAAAAACACCATAAAAGACTTGGGCTGGGAACTCTAACCCCACCCGCCGTACTCACCAGACTTAGCGCCGTCGAACTACTACCTTTTCACATCTTTAGGACACGCCCTTAAAACCAGGAATTTTCGAACTCAGACATACTCCGAAAATGACTTGTTGACTGGTTCGACTCAAAAGGAATAGAAATTTTCAGACAAGGAATTCGAAAATTGCCTGAAAAGTGGTCCGAATGTATAGCTAATCAGGGCAGTTACTTTGAATAAAAAATCTTTTGTTGTATGGAATTGGTGAACTTTTGAATTCAGTGAAAATATTCGCGTTTCATACTAATAGACCTGGTAGACTTTAACATCCTTCGTGGAAAATGTTTTCCACCCATACCTTTTTTACCTTATCCTCGGAGCACCTAGGCTTGTACTTGATGTTGTCGAAGGAGCCGATCTTGGACTTGACGTTCTTCAGGTTTGGCATCGGAGCATTCCCAACGGAGGCCTTGATGGGGGGGCAGCTCTGCGACACCACATGTCGCACGTTGATGACTTCAGCATATGTAAGTATAGAACTGCTCTCTACACAATATGTCACTTCTTTATGATAAGCCCCGCGTGGTGATATTTCGAGCCGCATACGACTCTTCGAAAGGCCAATGAGACATAAGGAATAATAAAAGGTTTACCTAGTCATTGTGTGGGGTTGTAAAATATTACACTCATTAATTAGAGTCACGATTTATCAATCAGGATAATTGCAAAACGTTTCTTTATTGATTGATATCTCGTGTTTGCAGTTATTTTAAAATCTAAGTCAAAATGATGTTGTCTCTTGAAGATCTAGAGAGGTACAAATGAATTATCTTTCGCAAATCCCTTCAGCTTGCTAGATGGGGTTGTGCAACTTGATATTCAATCTTAAATAAAGCAACTTTTTCAGTTATCCTGACTGATATATCACGTTGAAATTTTTCAATTATTTTAAAATCCAAGTCTTATTTAATAGTATTCTATAATTCTCTGAAGGGTATAGATATATCAGTAGTGTATAGACATCGTAAAGATAGAGGCTGCCTGGCCGGCATTCATATTTAATTTGAAAAACTAGTGTCTAGATGTCGGAGATGTTGTGCGCGGTGGTGTCAAATTATATTGACAAACATTTTCAGTTTTTTTTTCTGATCAGTTATTAGCGGAAAGAATGTTGTCTTCGTTTGTTAGTGAACCAATCTCTCACGTCTTCTCATTGGACGAATGTGGCCATGTCTGTATATAAGAGGGGACTAAGGGAATGCGAAGGGTCCCAGAGTGTGGAGAATTGGTGTGGAGACGCTTAAAATGTTTTTCTACGTGATTTTTCCGTGTCTGGGGATCTCTTCACATCACTGTGTAACCCCGGTCCGCTCCTTATCAACGCTGCAAATAAAAGATAAGTACTGTTTTTATTTTATTTAACAAATCGTGTTTTTTTACCCCCTTTTTGTTGTTGGTGTTGTACTCTTGAGTGTACCTTTTTCTGTGTTTAAGTTACTCTTACTGTAGGCCCTAGTTTATTGCTTTTTGTGTTTTAACCCGTAGCTTTTGTCAGTGGCAGTAGTGTATCGATGTTAGAGATGAGACGTGTGCTGTCAAGTAATATAAATATTACAGAAGCCTTGTTTGAATCCAACTTACTGCGGTAACCTGCCTCCGGCTTGGTAGGGGACGGCTGTCTTGTTGGGGACTTGCGCGGGGAGGAGGACCGGAGCGGCTTGCGGGGAGATACCGGGCTCTGGAGACCCCAGAACATCAGATGGTGGAGTCCTTAGTGTAGTAGCTTACCTTAGTGGGGGACTTAGCGCTCTCCCCTCCCGCTGATTCTGAAACCAAACAACTCAGTGTGTCTGCCGGGGTCAGAGCACATCTAGCAGCGGTGGGTGTTTACGGAATGAATGCAATATTGCTTAAGATATGAATTAATATTATTTAATTTATAATACAATATAATTCGGGTTATGATTGTAAACGACATTTGAAATTATCCCGCTTGTGTTTCTTTCGAACGAAAAAACCCAAATTTATTCAAAGGAGAAATAACGACTATTTCCAACCTTAGGGATGAAGTATGAAAGGATGAATTGTGAAGAGTAATGATAAACGAAAAATAAAAGTGTCCAGGGATGGGGATCGAACCCACAGTGCTCCGCTCACCGGGCAGATGCCATATCCACTAGGCTACCTTGGATATTCATCCCTAAGGTTGGAAATAGTCGTTATTTCTCCTTGGAATAAAATTCGTTTTTTTTTGTTCAAAAGAAACACATGCGGGATTATTTGATCTGTTCAAGGGATCGAAAGACAATCTACATCGCTCTAAATCCTTGCAATTTATCATCAATAGCATTTTTGTTACATTAAATTGAACAGAGTTAGGTGCTTTATAACTATTACTTTCATTAAATAGGTGAAAAATGAACCTTGAAACTATGGAAACTATATTTGCCTCGAAAATATAAGATATCGGAATTCCTATATCTTGTGTTGATCGACAAAATTTAGAGATACAGTAGAACCACCATGAGAGGACACTCATGCTAGAGGACACCTCTCTATAAAGAACAGTTTCATTTGTAAAATTACCATTTTTACTATTTAGAAACTCTCCGGTAAGAGGACACCTCTCCCTAAAGAACAATTTGACTCTGCATTTTTGTGTCCTTTACAGGGAGGTTCTACTGTATATTTAAATGACGAAACAAAAAAGCATGAAGTTTTAAAATACCGAGGTCCAATGGTGCATTAATATGCGTATATAAAAATTAAAATACTTAAGAAATAAATTCTTACCCTTGGACGCTGACCGTTCTTTTTTGGCCTTTTCATTGAATTGGATTTCCTTCGTCTTTGGCTTCGGCGGAGCTCCATTCACCATGGCTTTGTCTTCGACCTTTTTGTCCTCTTGGGCTTCCTTGGGCGCCGGCTCGGATTCCTTGGACTTGTCTTCAGGCTCTGGCTGAACCTCAGTGCTCACTTCAGGCTCTGGCTGAGCCTCAGTCTTCACTTCAGGCTCTGGCTGAGCTTCAGTGTTCACTTCTGGCTTTTCCTCAGCAGCAGGCTTCTCCTCTGCCTCCTGCTGGCCTCCAACCTCTTTCACTTCGATGATTTCCAAAGCCCGCGGTTCTGGACTTGGGGACGGTCCAGGTGGTTTGGCACTGGCATCGTCTTCAGGCTTCGGAATTGCTTCCTTGTCTTGCGGCGCTTCTTTGGCTGCAGGTTCTTTTTCTGCTTCAGTTTTCTGAGGTGCAGACTCGTCTTCTTTTAATCCATTCTCTTTTGGCAGATCTTTTGAGTCTTCAGCTTTGGAAGAAACTTCTGCCTCAGTTGGAATTTGACTTTCACCTGGCTTATCCTTAACGTCTTCTTTGGGTGCTGTAACCTCTTTGGAATCCTCATGTTTTGCTTCAACCTCTTCTTGGACTGATTTTTGTTGGTCCTCTGAGATCTCTTTAGATTGGGGTTTTTCATTCTCAACCTTCTTTTCGCTAGAAACATCTTTTACTTCTACCTTATTCAAATCTTTCTTATCCTGAACATCTTTAGTTACATCTTTGGCAGTATTTTGGGTTTCGGAAATAGGTAAAACTTCGTCTTTGGAAGATAGATGTTCATCTTTGAGGGCATCAATTACATCTTCTTCTGATTTACCGCTCTCCTTCTGGTCTTTTGGAATATCTCCAGGTAGTTCTTCTTTGCCGGGAATCTTATCTTTTGCAATTTCTCCTGTTTCTTTAGTAGATTCTTGGCTTTTTGAAGTGTCCTTTGGTTCCTCAACTTTACCTGAAATGTTAGGTTTTTCCTCCACCTTAGCCGACGTCAAAGCTTCTTTGGTATCTTCTACCTTATTGGACACTTGATCTTTCTTAATTTCTTTGAGATCGTTGCTTTTCGCTGAAGCATCCTTCAAGTTTTCTTCTGAAATCTTTGATTCCTTCGAAGCGTCTTCTGACTTGTTTGCTGAAGAATCTTTAGGAGGTTCTTTTATATCCATTTTACTTTCAACATCGTCTTTCGGTACATCTTCCGCCGCATTCAGCGTAACTATGGGGATGTCTTTAGGAGCCCCTTTGATATCATCTATTTTTTTCTCAGAAGGAATATTTTTAGCTTCCTCTATCTCCTTTCCTTTGGAAATGTCTTTTTCTGCAGTTACAGGCTCTTCAACCTGCTTACTACTTCCTTGGTCCTTTGGCAGCTCTTCAGAAATAGGTTTCTTCTGGTCTTTTGGAACATCCTTGGAACCGTTAGCATTATTGGCTATTAAATTTGGATCTTTTTCTTTTTGCTCTAATGTTTGGTGTGATAGGGTTTTATCCTTCAAATCTTCCGGTTGGCTTGGTGGTTTTGGGTCTTCCTTTTTCCCTATTGCACCATCAGCTAGCCGCTGGTCTTTGGAATCCTGAGGACTTTTGGATAATCCCTGTTCCTTCACTGCTCCATCTGAAGGAGTGACTTTAGTTTCATTCTTGGAAGATTGATCATTAGAAATTGGTTTAGTGTCGGTTGTTATCGATGGTTCTTTAGCAGCGTCTTTTCCTTCGGCTGGTTTAGTCACGTCTTCGAAGGTTTTCTTAGAATCTCCGACTTGGTTGCTATGATCACTAGTGGTCTTAAAATCCGACAATGGGTTTGAGGAAGGTTTTGTTTCCTGTGAGTTGGCTGCTGCGGGGAGGCTGGCTTCGTTGTTTGCACGTCCTGAGGCCACTCCGTTGAGTGCCCTGGGGGGCTCGGGTGACTTGGACGGGGCTCCGTTGACGGCTGAACCACGGTTCCCTTCCCCCGAAGTCAAGGGCGTCTCGGAGGGCGGAACCTTGTCCATTACTGTCCTGCACAAACTTATAGTTGAGACAGAGATTACAGTGTGATGTTAGGGGATGTCAAGCCAAATCAAGTAAGATTCCACAATGATATTTGATTGATTATTGAAAAAGACATAGCAACCATTGAAATAAAACGAGAAAATATCCAAACCTGTAAAGCCCACTTGAAGACAATGGTTTCAGAGGCTATGGCTCTCATCAGTCTAGGACGATTTTGAATATACGGGATTCATAAGGGTTTAGTGCAAAACAGTTTATTTTTTATTGGAAAGAAGTTTTTTTAATAATGCATTTTTTTTACTTCCGAGAAACTCTTTTCTATATTTTAGATAAAGAGTTGTTCTAGCCCCATTCCCGAGTGAGCGTTGCATCTTGGTGGTGGTGTCTTGTCCATGGGGCAGATCAGATCGGTTCATGCACCCTGATCACAATACCGGCCAACCGAGGTGGTGGTGGTGTCTTGTCCATGGAGCAGATCAGATCGGTCCATGCACCCTGATCACAATACCGGCCAACTGAGGTGGTGGTGGTGTCTTGTCCATGGGGCAGATCAGATCGGTCCATGCACCCTGATCACAATACCGGCCAACTGAGGTGGTGGTGGTGTCTTGTCCATGGAGCAGATCAGATCGGTTCATGCACCCTGATCACAATACCGGCCAACTGAGGTGGTGGTGGTGTCTTGTCCATGGAGCAGATCAGATCGGTTCATGCACCCTGATCACAATACCGGCCAACCGAGGTGCCTTGGTCGTAGGTATCTTATGAATCCCTTCTGAATGTCATGGAATTAAAGCCTCCATGGTATGAAGAGGGTCGTAGCCTATACAGGCATTGTTCCTATTTCGCTGAAGCTGGTGTTGTGACTTTCTCACTGACCAGAAGATACCTCAATAACTGCCCCATCATTTTTGTGTTTTTCGACTAGAGAGGAATAAATTATTTTTCAAGATTTCTATTCTCCGACAAAATTTCTTCCTCAAAATTATATCAAGTTTGTTTTAAACTTCCAAATACACCAAATTTAAGATTTGTGTGGATATATCAAGATCGTTAGAAAATTGTGTATGTAATAGAAACCAGAACACACACATATTCCCCTGAAGGAAGGGAGTCACCGAAGTTTCGGAAAAGTAAAGAATTAACAGATCGATGTATCGAATATTTTCTTCCTCTGAAAACTCCCAGCCAGAATTTCTACAAAAATCTAGATCTCGTTTGGATATATCCACAACTAACAAAATCTATCTAGTCTCAGACTCTTGGAGCCATTTCGGAT
>CP092868.1:101183164-101199952 GCA_030710605.1 Cordylochernes scorpioides
GTGATTATTTACAATTTTGTGATAAAATATAAAAACTGTTCTCAGGAAGGGTTCCATCTTGTCCTCCTCCAGACAAAGAACTCTCAGTTCTATGTTGATACTTATAGTGACATGTCTTGGCAGACGCCAGGATTGTCAAAATTGCTTTCAAAATACATAATTTTTGAAGAGTGTTTCATCAGAAATGACATTATAAACATTATGAATTGTAACTATTATAACTCGAAGTAACTATACACATTCGTATCTATAAAATTTATAACAAATAAATTTACTGGTGTAATGTGTTTCCTTTCATTAATATCATCAAATATTATCTATACAGACCTTACTGTATAATAACTTATATCATTGCAGTAAGGTCTGTATAGATAATATTTGAAGATATTATTGAAAAGAAACACATTACACCAGTAAATTTATTTGTTATAAATTCTTTCGATAGATGGTAATTGAATTTATAAACATACATATATATTTGATTAGAAAGGCATATGTGTATTAGATAAAAAAAATATTTCATTTAATAAGATTTCAGTTGGCTGAAATATTGATGAATACATTATTTTTGATCCAATATATCCCTTTTTTTAAATTAAAGATATATTTATGGATTGCTCTATTTAAAAACAAATAATATATATGTTATATAAAATATAATTTTATTTAAAATTATATTTTATAGATTCAAATATTCTGTTTATATCTACCACCAGATGTTGTTGTTGTTCTCGATGGGGCTTTCGGGATTCAAAATTCATTCATTCTGGTTAGCAGCTCCGTAAATAAAGATATTTCCGTTTCCCGATGGCCGGCTCAAAACCTTTTGTAAACTATGTAAATAAGTTTTTCATTTTTTATTCTTACGCCTTAAGTCAGGCATACCTTTCTCAAATTATGTTTTCTATATTCCATAAGCTCAATTAAAGCTATTTCTAATCTTCACATTTTTATTATTATACTTTCAAGATCTTAACCACATGATCAAAAATCAACAGAAATTTCATTTTATAACATATATATATATATATATATAGGAAAATAAATAAAAAGGGCAAGTGTTTGTATTAAATTCAAAAAAGGCATATCCTGACCACGTTCATATGAAATATTTAGATGGCAGAGCGCCATCTAGTGGAACAGAAATCAACTAAACGATTTAACCTGTTCCCTGATATTTATCCAACCCATTTTCTGTAAATATAAATAACTACACTCATGTATTTACACAAATATACACGCTCATATGTATAATCTTTTATAATCGGTAAAAAAACTAAATTCCAGCCATATTAAAACTTAATTCAGAACTAAAATATAAACGTGCACACTCTATCGTTAATTATACAAATCCACATGAACATTCAAACAATAATGCAATCATGAAACACACATGTGCACAATTAAGTATTAATTTAAATAGAAAACTCTATCACGTTTATACTCTATATAATTTAATATAATTTAATTTAAGATATTTAGCTTATTCTGATTGTAATTTTTAAATATTTTTGATACACACAAATTCCCCCCACCTACTCTGTATTTTAAATGATTTCAACTGTGATATTATAACATTATGCGGCGCTGAATTTGTGTATACAAAAATATAATGCCTCGATAAAGGTTGGCGTTTAGCCAGCCGAAATATTGGCAAAATAAATATTTTATTAAATCCAATATATGCCTTTTTATTATCTAATGAATTAAATATGGATTGGTCTATTTTCAAAACTCTATAATTAATACAAGTTTAAAAACATCTCTTTTCACATTTAAGCATATTGCAATTAAGAACAATTACCTATTTACATAATCATGTCTTGATTTAAAAATTACGTTTTTGCCTGATTTATATTATTGCCATAAAATTAGGGAAGACAAACTTCGGGATGACACAACAATTTATTTAAGGCAAGAACAAACTATGAATGGTAAACAAAAGATAAACAGTGAGAGAAGTTTACAGAGTAGCAAAATATAAACATAAAAAATGATACTCTGTTAATAAAATAATAAAATTTCCAGGCTAAGTTTCTTGTGCAAACCTTTTATTTTCAAGCTTTCGGACTTGTCAGTCCTTCAACAGGAGTATCACATTAACAAATTAATAATAATTACTATTTTTATACAAATTATTATTAAACATATCTTAAATACGTTTGATATTTTCATTATATAACTCTTGATTGTTTTTCAGACACACAAAAATATTGTAATATATTTCTCTCAATATAATAGGTATTTAAAATATGTAAATAATAATTTGTATAAAAATAGGATTTATCATTAATTTGTTAATACTCGTGTTGAATGATTGAGAAGTCTAAAAACTTGAAAATAAAAGTTTCGCATAATAAACTCAACCCTGGAAGTTTTATTCATTTTATTATATAACTAGCGGACGTACCCGGCTTCGCCCGAGGTTTTCCACGAGTAAAAGTTTGTCTAACGAACATTTGGTAAAACAATTCTCTATAAACTTATTTTAAAAATATATATATTTTGATAATTTGAAACTCGTAAATTTGAATCTCTCGATAAAGTGAACATTTTTTCCCGGTCCCTGTGTGCCGTGTCATCCTGAATTTTGTCTTTCATAATTTTCTACATTACAAAATCATCGTTTTATCTAGTGAACATATTTTCCCGGTCCCTTGAAAAATACTCGATAAGTTGAATAAAGTCATGGTCGTGAATCTCTCGATAAAGTGATTATTTTTTCCCGGTCCCTGTGTGCCGTGTCATCCTGAATTTTGTCTTTCCTAATTTTCTACATTACAAAATCATCGTTTTATCTAGTGAACATATTTTCCCGGTCCCTTGAAAAATACTCGATAAGTTGAATAAAATCATGGTCGTTTATGGAAGATGGACGTAGTTCCCGGAGGTCACCCGCCCCCCGCGCGCCAGGACCTCTTGATCACTCTGATTGGCCGGCGGCCGGACGGGGGTGGGGGGGAAGGGGCTCTTGATCCCTCTGATTGGTCGGAGGGAACTTGGAATGTCCAACCAACTGGCCGGCGGCCGGACGGGGGGGGGGGGGAGGGGCAGATCTCCGTTGCAAGATGGCGCTGCTTGCGAGTTAGAGCTACATATCTGCAAATAACTCTAAGGATATTAAAGATATTCAAGAAATTATTTTTCGTAAACCTTCCAGGAGATACACCTAATAATATCCCAAAATTTCACGGCGATTGGATGTATGGTTTTTGAATCCATAGAGGACACACACACAGACATTCAATTTTATATATATAGATCATGCCTTAATAGACCCATGAAGCACGCTCATGTGCATCTTTAGATATAACCGAAAGCACACATACGTACTAAAAGGAACACATGGCATATCTTCTTCTTTCTTATCTCCACTTAATCATATCAGGGTATCAAGCTTGTAGAGCATGTTGATGGTGTCTGCCGGGGAAGAGTAGAGCTCATCAATGGATGAGTCAATACAGTCAATAACACAGTCACACAGAAGCATTATTACTAACATTGTGACATCATTATTTGCCCACCACTATACCCACATACAATCCATGTCACATTACAAAACCCACGTCGCAATACAAGTGTGGTGAAAAAGAGACTACCGGCTACCCACTGCAGACGCTGAGAACTATTTCAGAAAAGAAAAATGTAGCAATAGAAATCTATAATTTCTACAGATCAATCGTTAATAGATTCATACGCAAAAGAGGTAGTGAGAAAAGTTTTAGAACAGATGTATAAATAAATACCTTTTCAAACAGAGGCTCACGTGCACATGGGTAAAGGGAGAAAAAATAGTGTATTATTTTGTTGTTGTATGGCGAATCCATACAGGGCAATGGGCCTTAATAAAAACCTTTTTGTTGTTGTTGTTGTTGTTGACTACCGGCAAGCCATACCTAGCTGGCTGCCCAGAAAAGCTATTCTCAATCAGGGGGTATCAATAGATTTAAATCTCTTGGATATCAATCAAACAAATGCTTCCGGTTTCTGGAGATGGGTTTCTTTATCTTTATTAAATGTAATCTCGAGCTTTCAGCCATCTCTGCCCTTCTACAGGACTACATAGAAACATATATGTAAACTGTAGCATTTGTTTGAATTATCAGGGAGTATATTCGAAGATACCTTGGACGGCGACATCGATACTATCACAACTATCGATTTCGGAAGATGACCGACTTCTGTACAACGGAATTGTTTGAGATTCTTCGGTCACATAGCGTGACACAGGGGAATGGAGTACACCATATTGACTGGAAAGACATCTGGGCGACGCATACCTGGACGCCCGCCGACATGCTTCGTGGACCAATTAAAGGAACTCACTGGCTTAACGGTCACCGAGATGGTACATCGAGCTCAAGACAGAGATGGCTGGTGTCGCATCGTGTTTGGGATGTAATACATACAATGGGCCACAACGTTCGATCGCGAATAAAAGGATATTACTATATTTGAACATAACTTGTAGGTTAGCACAAGAACTCCAACTCGAGTCCAAACAAATTTGCTAATAAATTTTGTCACTTAATCACGACGGAGTGTATAGAGGACAACTAGACCGACCCACATCCTGGAATGATGGATACTGGAGAAACCAAGGAAAGTTGTAGTGCCGAGTTTAAAATTCCGACCTCATATTGTCGATTTCCAATATATCTGTCCTCCATATTTCTAACTGATTCCTACAGTAATGGCTTATAGCATTCTCACGACATATTTCACTTTTCTATATAAAACCTTCCAGCTATATCACCAGATCCCATTTCGATTAAGCCCTTTGCTCCTATAACCATCATCTAGTTTGGCAACTATAACAAATAATAAGACCTTTTGTATTTAAGACTAAATAACATTTAATTTTAAATTAATCGCCTATTACACGATTTAAAAAAAATACATAATATGTGTAGCTATTTGAATTCAACTTTAAAATATGTTTCAAAAATTAAAAAGAAAATTAAACCATCCAGGAATGAGTTTCTTCTAAGAAAATATTTGATATATCTAGCTTTCGGGCTAGAAAGCCCTTCTATATAGTAGATAATTATATTAAAATTGAATTTAAAGACTTTTAACTTTAAGAAAAGAAAAAGAAAGGCATCTCCTTATCGTGCAACTGAAAGTTGCTGATGGCTTGCGCATCTATCGGATTAAATGTAAACTGTTCGTTGATTTTTAATTATTCCAGATTTTATTTTCACATTGTTTCACGTTCTCACGTAATTCTGGCCTTAACTACCCGTTTCATGATTTTACAGGATGCCTGAATGACCAGTTTTTTGGTCGTTGAGGTACAGCTTGTACCACACTGACGAGGGCCAACAGCCCGAAATGCGCCCGTGGTTTGCTTTTCTTGATTAATCAAGAATGGGTATTTGGCTATAATTCTGGAATAATTAAAACTCACCGAATATTGATATTTATTCCGATAGATGGCGCAAGCCATCAGCAACTTTCAGTTGCACGATAATGAAATGTCTTTTTTCTTTTCTTAATTTATACATCTTATCGTAGTACAATTTCACATTTGTACTATCTTTTCACTTTTAGCTTTGTTTGAAATTTTATTTCTCAAGACGGCACAGCCTGGGTCTACCAACATCTCGAGATAATAGCTTTGAGATTTTGAAGTAGTAATTTCATTTATTGTGGTCAAATTTCATATCCCGGGGTTGAAAGTATGACAGGAATTCCTAACTCTCTATCGCGGTAAAGTCCCATCTAGATAGGCCAAATATTGTGAAAATACGTTTGGGGAACAGACGGAATATACAAATTGGAGCTTAACGGCTTAATTTGTATATCCCGGAATTTAACCCACGCCAATCATTCCTTCCAGACCTAAATCTACATTGTCAAGTATCACTACAACCCCGGCCACAGGAAATTCCATGGGACACCTGTCAATCATCACTGGACTCCGGGGGGACAGGTGTGAGGGGTTCTCGGAATCTTATCGGCAAATAAGGAAAACGGGACGCCTCGGTGGCTGATGACGCTCATTAGTATTATTTTTACCTTGGGATAAGTTGTTATCTCTCTCCCTATAAATACCTCTTGTATATAATTTTATTGGAGAACTAAAAGGTAAATACCCACCTTTATAATAAATTAATTATTCCAAAAATAATAATAATAAATACTTTGCTACAATATTGTTTAAAATTTATATAAGGATATTTAAATGTTCTAAATATAATTGCAACCTATTTTATAAAATTTGTAACAATTAATTTTTGACCATGTGTTTCTTTTAACATATAATATCATAAAATATCTTTCCAGACCTTACTGCAATGATGAAAGTTGTTTAACGAGAGAGCTTGGCTTATCAGAGGTGAACCCTCTCAGCAGTTTCGCAAATTTAAATATATTAAAACAATGCATTGATATATCACTCCGGTAAATATATTCACAGCTCCAGAATGACAGATGCACGCCTCTACATAGCTCGCACTCCATACCGCAGTGTTCTAATGGCTCCAATCTTCAGGTGTTTCAATGGACAGATGATCAGATGTTACCAGGTTATTTTGTTTTGGGAACATTTCTGGAGTTCATTGACTATGTTTTTAACGCCACACATGTTTTTTTATATTTTAAATCTTTAGAAATGGTATAATTATGACAGGTGAAAAGAGATTTTTGATGTTTTTGATAGCAGTACGAGCAGGTGCTGTTAGATATCCTGTTACACGAAGCCCTGTCCTTTTAGACCTGTGGAGAAAAGGTCAAACTACAAAGTACAAAATATGGAAGTGCAGCCAGAAGTTCACATGACCTTAGCTCCACATCATAAACTGCCGTTTGTGAAAGGAGATGCTTGATGTTATGGATATGATACGCATGGATATGATACGCATATGGATGATATGATACGCATATGGATGATATGATACGAGCAGGTGCTGTTAGATATCCTGTTGCCAGAAGCCCTGTCCTGTTAGACTAGTGGAGAAGAGGTCAACCTACAAAGTACAAAATATGCAAGTGCAGCCAGAAGTTAGCATCACCTTGATTCCACATGATAAGCTGCCGTTTGTGAAAGGAGATGTTTGTTGTTTTAGATGGCAATACGAGTAGGTGCTGTTAGATATCCTGCTACACGAAGCTTGTTAGACCTGTAGAGATGAGGTCGATCTAGAAAGAACAAAAAATTGAAGTGCAGCCAGAGGTTCTCATGACCTTGGCTCCACATCATAAACTGCCGTTTGTGAAAGGAGATGCTTGATGTTATGGATATGATACGCATGGATATGATACGCATATGGATGATATGATACGCATATGGATGATATGATACGCATATGGATGATATGATACGAGCAGGTGCTGTTAGATATCCTGTTACACGAAGCCCTGTCCTGTTAGACTTGTGGAGATGAGGTTAACCTACAAAGTACAAAATATGGAAATGTAGCCAGAAGTTCACATGACCTTGGCTCCACATCATAAACTGCCGTTTCCTCGAAGGCGGAGTTCCCAGCGTTACGACTCTGCGGACTCAATGGATCTTTATTGATCCGTTAGTGACGCAACGCCATCCTGTACTTGTTTACTTTGATTGAAAACAAGATGGCCTCTTCTTCTTGTATCTGTCTTGTGATCCCAGAAACTTTATATTTTAAACACTCCATAATATCTTAAACACTTTTCATACTTTGCCGGGATTGGAACTATCTTTACTGCAGTGTTCTCATCTACGTTCATTTGACACAAGATGGCTTCTACACTTTCTTCTAAAGCTCCATGTATCAAAACCGACTTTTATTCGGATAGGATTGGAGTTTGAACTATAATCGGAGGAGGACCGCCTTCCTGCACTTCTTTACATTTAAAAAAGGGGGGTCGGTGGAAGGATGGTCTAAACAGTTGGTTTTCGACCGCTACGACCTGGGATTGAATCCCGCATTGGGCACTTTTTTTTTATAATAAAAAAAAAAAAAAAATGCATCAATGGTCCCCAATTCTTGCAAAGGTCTAACCCCACCAGCGAATGCAAGTAAACAAACGGGGCTCTGGGACATTTGTAAGTGCAAAAGTCGAATTGCTTTTCACATGTGTAGACATGTGGTGCACTTACAGTAAAAGCAGTCGACAACTTCTACTCACCATGATTATCCTGGCCTATATCACATGTACTAGGGATATAAAAGAACATTTTTAAAAAGGCAACCTCTATTTGTATTAGAGAATTTTAATATCTATGTATATTTCCCTGTATTCTGTTTACTGACTGTTTTATAGGTCTCAGATACTTGCCTATTTTGATCAAATATCGGTATAATTTGACCCTTTTACGTGTGCGTGTCGATGTTTTAAAATAGGATTATCTTTAATTGTATCAACATATATTGATATCGTTGTTCCTCTATTATCACTTAATAGGTGAAACAGAGTGGGATATTTTATCAAATCTTGTTTTCTCCCTCGATCTGAAACTGCGCTTAGAAATTAACAAGAATTTACCATTAATCTTTTAAAAGTTAAATTATATACTCTTTTTTTTGCATATAGCATTTTATAGGAATTACCTTAAGTGTGTGTGTTTGTGGAAACTAAATATATATAACACTTATATTATATATATGTTATATAAAAATTATTTTATTTCAAAATTATAATTTCATAGTTTAAACTATTCTGTTAAATCGACCGCCGTAGGTCGCGTTTTCCCTTTATAACCTATTGTTGTTTCTTGATGGCCGGCTCGAACTTTTTGAAAATTATGTAAATAAGTCTTTCATTTTTTTCATTCTTACGCCTTAAATCAGGCAGTATTTTTATCAAATTATGTTTTTTATATATTCCATAAGCTCAATTATTTCTAATATTCACTATTTTAATTATTATACTTTCAAGATTTTAACCACGACTGCATCACCAATACCATTTAGTACTAAAAAGAACCAGTAAATAATTCTCTAGCATAATCCTCAAGATAATCAAAATGAGCAGAAGATCTCTTTTTTTAATGAAATATATATATATATATAAAGGTTAAATATGCGAAATAAACTCTGAGAGAAGAATAACAAAAACAATCACAAGACTTAGAACAAAACACTATAAAGGAATGACAATAGCTTACAGGACATGTAACCACTGCCCTGGGGGGCAACTAACACCTACCCATATATTCTCATACCCAGCAATGGCCGCAGCCTTGCAGAAATTGACATAGACCCAGAGTAGCAGCTTTACACACCCAAGATAGTGGACATTGCGACTGCTGTGATAGAGATGCATGGAGACATCTGAGGCTCTTCATTGGACACAATAACAACAACAGAAAATTGACATGGACCCAGAGATGCAGCTTTACACACCCAAGATAGAGGACATTACGACTACTGTGATAGAGATGCATGGAGACATATGAAGCTCTTCATTGGACACAACAACAACAACAGAAAATTGACGTGGACCCAGAACAGCAACTTTACACATCCAAGATAGAGGACATTACGACCGCTGTGATAGAGATGAATGGAGACATCTGAGGCTCTTCATTGGACACGACAACAACAACTTATATTACAAATTTGCTCGGCCAATTTATATAACGTACACACCATTTTTCAATATACTATATTACATTTAATATCTATAATACAATATAATGTGTCTTATGATTGTAGAACGATTTTGAAAATTATCCCGCATGTGTTTCTTTTGAACGAAAAATCGAAATTTATTTTAAGGAGAAATAACGATTATTTCTATCCTTAGGGATGAAGTATGAAAGGATGAATTGTGAAGAGTAATGATAAACGGAAAAATAACCTTTCATACTTCATCTCTAAGGTTAGAAATAATCGTTATTTCTCCTTAAAATAAATTTCGATTTTTCGTTCAAAAAGAAACACATGCGGGATAATTTTGAAATGTCGTTCTACATACTATATTACATTTAATATCATTTGAACTCGCTTTCTTTTCTAACTTGACACCATTTCTAATTTATTGTATATTTTCATTATAAAATATTTCTTAAAATTTCCTTCAATCTGTAAATTATTTTCCTTCGAATACACTACTTTACAATTAATTTCATTTAACTAAATTTTCATACCAACTCTTTGTACATATTTCTATTGTGTTGATATATATTTTTACTCTTTTCATCTTAATAAATTGCATACTAATTCTTGTGCATATTTCAAATGATCTTTCTTTTCCTTCTATGTTTAGTTTCCCTTTAAAGTGCAAGTATCTCTATAGCGCTCTAAGTAGAGATAAAATAAAGTCAAACATATATTTACATAAAAATATATATTATGATGCAATAGCACTCCATCTGTTATGAAAATTCGAAACTATTATAGACGTGTATGGTTCTTTTAAAAATTAAACAATTTCTACTGTCCTTACTGCAAGCCTCCCATTAATTTTTCCATTGCATTAAGGAGAGTAGAAATTGTTTAATTTTTATAAGAATCATACGCGTCTATAATAGTTTCGAATTTTCATAAAAAATATATCTTTATAATAGCATGTGACATTTCCGTAATAAAATATCTGAAATTTCTCAAAAATGTGTTAAATCAAGTTTTTATCTCAACGGGGTTACATTTCCCTCCGCCCATTTATTAAATTGGTATTTCAGAGTTGTGTTGAGACTCACTAATCTAGAATTGATAGCGCAGAAGGTGATATTAAACAGACAAATTTTCAATTATCGAAAATCGTTAAAAAAAGATCAGAAGACCAATTAACAGCAAGATAATTAACGATCCCGTTTTAATTAGCACACCGAATAATAGTTAGCAGAGATAAACTACATGAACGTTTGGCAGCAGAATCTATTTAGAAGAGCCATTGAGATTTCTATTGGGGGTGAACCATCTCATCAGGTTAATTTGGCGAGTTATTTCCAATAAATTATTTGTGTATTGATAGTAAAAATTTAACAAATGAGTGGTATTGAGAGCTAAAGGAGTATTCAATCAAGCATTCATTAATAAACAGTGACTACATGTCCACATATAGCTCTTAATATCGTTTGTTGGCACTAGTTCATCAAACTTCGGCGACATTCCAGCGGTGTTTCAGATATTCTTCTGGGGGAATGACAAGTTTAATGCTCGAATTTAGTCACTGTATTTTAATTTTAGAATATGGTTAAATGTCATATATTTAATTTAAAATACTGCATTCCCACATACATATGTCTGTTAGACTACAAACATGTATTTGACATGGTCTCGTGGAATCATCTGTGGCGCATCTTAAGAGAAATAGGCACACCAGAACACCTGATAGTACTCATTCGGAACCTAATGTATATGTTAATAACTCATCTTACGTGAGTGTGGGAGACCTCATCTCGGAGGAATTCAAGATTGGGAGAGGGACAAGACAGGGCTGCATATTTTCCTCAACTCTGTTCAATATATATGGAGAATGGATTATGAGAAAGGCAACGAAAGGTTACGGAGAAGGGGTGTTGATTGGGGGCAGACTTGTCTCAAATCTTCAATACGCGGATGATACTGTCCTGCTTGCAGGAAGTGAACAGGACATGGAAAACCTGCTCCTCAGAATTGAAATGATTTCAGGGGAAGTGGGATTGAGATAAATCGAGGCAAATACCAGCTCTTGATGATTGATAGAGGACACACATCAAAGAAAACCCAGTCATCTCATGGGATGTTGGGGTGGTGGACACCTAGCTCAGTGTAACTAACAAGGGAGGATCTGGGAGAAGTCCGGAGAAGGATGGCGATGGGAAAAGCGGCAATGGGAAGACTAACAAAATGTGGAAAGACCACAGTATCACGACGAGAACCAAGGAGATTCCGGGCATTAGTTTTCTCAGTGGCTACTTATGCTTCAGAATCATGGACTATAACATTGTCGCTAGAGAATAAATTCGATGTGTTCGAGATGTTGGCGAAGTTTACCTTGGACATCGATACTATCACAACTATCGATTCGGAAGAATCTGCGACGTGTACAACGGAATTGTTTGAGATTCTTCGGTTACATCGCGCGACGCAGGGGAATGGAGTACATCATACTGACTGGAAAGATGTCTGGGAGACACATACCTGGACGCCCGCCGACATGCTCCGTGGACCAATCAAAGAAACTCACTGACTTAACGCTCGCCGAGATGGTACATCGAGCTAAAGACAGAGATGGCTATCGTCTCATCGTATTTGGAAAGTAATACATACAATGGGCCACAACGTTCGATCGCTAAAAAATGAAAAGCTATTATATAATTAAAAATATTTTTTCGTTCAAAAACATCTACTTGTATCAATAAACTATCTACCCTTCTCTACATCCATCTCCACCATTCAGAATTTCTTAGTCTATATATCTTTCTATACTTCTATATCTATTGAATAAATCATATCCAAGAACGTTGTACCACCGGCATGGGTTCCGTATAGCGCCTGTGCTGCCCCTTCTACTATTACGTAATTATTGATTGTACCTTCCCAGAATCCTCCTCTCTATTATTCATTCTACCTTTCCACCTTACAACTTATTCTATTAGTTTATTACAATTTTGACTACACACACCTAACTTGACATCTTAGAGAACATTCAGAGCAATGACCATACTATTGTATTGACTCATCCATTGATGAGCTCTACTCTTCCCCGGCAGACACCATCAAAAGTCTCAAGCTTCACAAGCTTGATACCCTGATATGATTGAGCGGAGATAAGAAAGAAGACCATACTATTAAATGGATATGGCAAATGAAAGTGCAATATGTGAAACTATATTTTCAGAATTCAAATAAAACATTATAAAAATCTACATTATAACATTTATATTTTCATATTAGATATTATAAAAAGCTTATGTCCATAGTTTGCCTAAATACAATTTCTGAGATTCCACCCTTCAGTGTAGCATATATAAGCAGAATGATCCAATACAGTATTAGAGTTGTAAAGAAGCAGTATGTTAGATTAAATTGGCCAAACCGGCTGGGAAGGTTCACTACTAATAAGCTAAGCTCTCCCAAAATATATTTTTAATCGCAGTAAGGACAGTAGAAATTTGATGTATGTATGAAAGAAACATTCGTCTTACGTCAACATCTTAATGATTTCATTTGCTATATATAGAGGGCGCTTTGTATACATCTTTAGTAAAACCGATTATTCAATTGAAGGCCTCCTCCCATGAGATATTCCTCACATGTCCTTTGACTGGTTGGTATCTCATGAGATTTCTCATTTGTTCCTTTACTGGTTGAAATATTAAATGATGAGCTTCCACATTTTCCTTTTAACTAGTTGATAACTTATTTAATTAGTTCCAACATTTGTTTCTTCTTTTTTCTTCTTCTTTCTTATCTACACTCGATCATATTAGGGTATCAAGCTTGTAGAGCTTGACAACCATCATGACTGGGTGAAGTAGAATGCGTCTGCCTTTGTCATTAAGACTGGGAACACTACTCAGTGGCAGGCCACTGACTTAGCTCCAAAAGAAATGGCCGCCTCTGACATGAGGAACAGACGCCATGTGCAGCTGCTCCCGACATGGAGTACAGACTCATCCTGTATCCCTGGATCAGGAGCCCTTACAGGGTACTATCAGCTGGGCCAGCTGAGCCCAGGTTTGTTACTGCTCCTCCTAATCCGGGCTTGGGATCGGCAAAGGCGGAGTTTCTTAAATAGTTGAAATCTTACATGAAGAGATGAACACATTTATTGGATGGTTCATATCTTATAAGGTTACACATTTTTCCTTGGGTGGTTTGTATCTTATGAGCTCATTATTTTTCACTTATTGGTTGATTTCTTATATGATGGGTTTTTACATTTTTTCTTGAATAGTTGATATCTCATAAGAGGAGCTTCCACATTTGTTTCTTGACTGGTCGCTATTTAATAAAAAAGAATACAAAATATATAGATATTATTCTGAATAAAAGTTAAATAATTGGCTTGGTGTATAATAAGGTTTTTTGAACTAGAATAAATCTTGAATCTGTAAACCTCCAAGATAACAACGAAAATTGATAGGGGTCACCACTATCATTTAAAATGGTTCAATTACTAGATGTAAAAAACCTTTTCACACAACACGCACACAAAATAAATTTATACTTTTTGCATTTGTATATATTGTCACGGTAGTTTTGATGAGGAGTAGTTCAAGGTGAAAATATAAAGATCTAAGAATATTTATTGATAAAATAATTTCAAAACCACAGTTTTAGAATTTATTTAAAATCAAGACTATTATTAAGCCAGGTAATTCATATTGTAGCTAATTAAGATCAATATATTTATTAATTTCTTTATCTTACTATTTTTCTTTATTTCAACACACAAAACGCGATATCCCGGCTAGGGATAATTGCGTCGATTTACATTTTTTTAAACAGAAACAGTTATAAACATATTATACAAGAAAAGGTAATCAAAAATAAAAAGATAAACAATAATATATATTAGGAACCTGAACCTTTCAGGTTTGAAAGATAATCATAAATATATCTACAAAAATAGTTGAAACTATGATAATTTTCTCTGCTATTTACAAATTGTTATAGATCTACAACATTGTTTATTGTCTGTTGTCTAGCGGTGAAGAAGAGTGGGCATTCCAGCAGTATAATTATTTGATAACAAATGAAAACATTAAGACGCGAATGTTTCCTTTCACAAATAAATCAAACATATACTGTCCTAACTGCGATGAAAGAATATTGTGAGAGCTTGTCTTATCATCGCAGTAGACAGTAGAAGTTTGATATATTCATGAAGGGAAACATGCGCGTCTTAATGTTTTCATTTGTCATATATAGATGGCGCATTATTGCTTTGTATTCATTATTTGATTAAATTTTCACTGTGACATTGCCTTCTTCTAATAATGTTTATCCCATATGGATTGCTTCATATTTTACATAATTAGAAGTTTTTTTATAGCACACTTTTATATTCGTCAGATGTATTGGTTTAGTAAAGGATATTCAATGAATATAATGAGCGCTCCAATCAAAAGGAGCTAGGCCGTTGTAAAGAACAGCTGTCCAAATTAAAAGACGTCAATAACTGAAACTAAATCCGTACTTATCGATAGTTCCCAGGAGTTTCCAATCAAAGATTGTTTGAAACTTGGCATCATTTCTCTAGGGATTTACACGACGCTCTCTGGAAATAGTCGAGAATGCTTTCAGGCTTTTATCTCCATTACATTCAGTAGAATTTTTTTTCTGAAGGCGATTCTACGGTCAAAAGAAACATTTGCGGTATAATTGTCAAATTTCGTTCTACAATCATAATCCGCATTATATTGTATTATAAATTACCCTATATAATATTTACGAACGGAAGAATATGTCCAGGGTAGCATAGTGGACATGGCATCTGCCCGGTAAGCGGAACACTGTGGGTTCGATTCTCATCCTTGGACACTTTATTTTTCCGTTTATCATTATTCTTCACAATTCATCCTATAATACTTCATCCCTAAGGTTAGAAATAATCGTTATTTCTCCTTAAAATAAATTTCGATTTTTCGTTTAAAAGAAACATTTGCGGCATAATTGTCAAATTTCGTTCTACAATCATGAGCCGCATTATATTGTATTGTAAATTAAAACTATCGCTACTGGAATCAATTACTAAATAGCGGGCTCTGGCACATTTGTAAATGCAAAGTCGAACTGCTTTTCACATGTATAGACATGTGGTGCACTTACAGTAAAAGCAGTCGCCAACTTCTACCCATCATGATTATCATGGCCTGCACCACGTTTACTAGGGATAATAAATATATATACTAAATAACTACATCCGCACAATCCAATTTAAAACGAGACTGGAACCAAGCATACTGAGATTTGTGGGTCGAACAACTTTTGTACCTGCGTAAGACTGTGGTTCAATGTAAGAGAATAGCTAGCCACACTTCATGTGTCATACGTATTTGGGTTATGTAGAAGCATGCGATTCTGTTTTATTTTACTAAATTATATATATATAGATATATATTTCTTATGATATATATAAATAGATATTCTGTGTTTTGTTTTTGATAGATATTATTCTACAATAAATGATAGATTCTAGTCTGTTTTAACAGACACTATCTTACTTGACAACCTGCAATAGTAGATGTTATAGCTTTCCTATATGGGTTCTCTTCAGAGGTCAACAGCAGTCAATGAACTGGGGCTAGTGGCCGGTCTACATTGACAGCTATAGCACATCACATCTGTTCAGCCGACCATGAAATATTTGAACAACATGTTGAACAAGACAACACCATCTGGGCAACCAGCTATCGAACACATCCCTTCAGAAGTTCATCCCGAAGAGGCGCAGGAGGAAATGCGCAGGTATTAAAGTGAAAATGGCCTGTACATTAGTAATGATGGTCCAGGACGATGGGATCGTAAAAGATCTACTGAACGGACGCCTCTCTCTCTCCCAGGATTGATCCTTCGCTTCAATAAAAAGATGCAGATGACCACCGACGACCTTTCGTCATCTAAAAATAGCGTCGGCAATCAATCAATCAATTAGACCAATATCGATCATGGCGCCGTGCAATGTCGCGACAGGGCGTCACGTGACCTGGCTGTAGTCTCCCTCTCAGATATCTATATATATAATCTATAAATATTTATATAAAACTTTTTGACTGCGATGTTGAAGAGTACTTACTTCTTGATGTGGTTATTTTTAAAGGAAGTTATCCTTATGAATGTTCATATATAGAGAGAATGGGCTTGTTTTATTAACGCTTTTTAGAATTTGCTTTGGGTGACGACCAACACGCAACAGCGTCTGATC
>CP092868.1:101200052-101252057 GCA_030710605.1 Cordylochernes scorpioides
GTCACATTACGTAAATATCTTTATTTACGGGGCTCTGCTAACCAGAATGGATGATTTTTGAAACCCAATGGACGCATAAAGCGGAATATATACAAAACACTATATACATTGCACTGTTGGAGGGGCCTGGGGATAGGTGGCCAGGGGATCATCGCCAGATGAGGCCAGGAGAGCCGGGATGTAGAGGAGGATCAGTGAAAACGTCACATTACAAAACCCACGTTACATTACACTTGTGATGAAATAGAGACTATCGGGAAGTCATACCTAGCTGGCTGCCCAGAAAAGCCATCCCCAATCAGGAAGTAAAAATTAATTGAAATCTCTTTGTTATTAATCAAACAAATGCTATAAGTTTCTAGAGATGAGTTTCTTCATCTTTATTAAACGTAATCTCGAGATTTCGGGCATCTCTGCCCTTCTACAGGAGTACATAGAAACATATATGTAAACTGTAGCATTTGTTTGATTAATCAGGGAGTATATTCGAACATACCTTGGACGGCGACATCGATACTGTCACAACTATCGATTTCGGAAGATGACCGACTTCTGTACAACGGAATTGTTTGAGATTCTTCGGTCACATCGCGCGACACAGGAGAATGGAGTACACCATACTGACTGGAAAGACATCTGGGCGACACATACCTGGACGCCCGCCGACACGCTTCGTGGACCAATTGAAGGAACACACCGGCTAAACGATCGCCGAGATGGTACATCGAACTCAAGACAGAGATGACTGGCGTCGCATCGTATTTGGGATGTAATAAGTACAGTGGGCCACAACGTTCGATCGCGAATAAAATGATTTTACTATATTCGAACATAACTTGTAGGTTAGCACACGAACTCCAACTCGAGTTCAAAAACCACTTTGATAATAAATTTTACGATTTAAATCGATCCACATCCTGGAATGATGGGTACTGGAGAAACCAAGGAAAGTTGTAGCGCCGACTTTAAAATTCCGACCACATTTGTCGATTTCCAATATATCTGCCCTCCATATTTCTAAATGATTCTTACAGGAATAACATATAGCATTCTCAAGACATATTTCACTTTTCTATATAAAACCTTCCAACTATATCACCAGATCCCATTTCGATTAAGCCCTTTGCTCCTATAACCATCATCTAGTTTGGCAACTATAACAAATAATAAGACCTTTTGTATTTAAGACTAAATAACATTTAATTTTAAATTGATCGCATATTACACAATTTAAAAAAAAAATGTATAATATGTGTAGCTATTTGAATTCAACTTTAAAATATGTTTCAAAAATTGAAAAGAGAATTAAACCATCCAGGAATGAGTTTCTTCTAAGAAAATATTTGATATCTCTAGCTTTCGGGCTAGAAGGCCCTTCTATATAGTAGATAATTATATTAAAATTGAATTTAAATACTTTTAACTTTAAGAAAAGAAAAAGAAAGGCATCTCCTTATCGTGCAACTGAAAGTTGCTGATGGCTTGCGCATCTATTGGATTAAATATAAACTGTTCGTTGATTTTTAATTATTCCAGATTTTCTTTTCACATTGTTTCACGTTCTCACGCAATTCTGGCCTTAACTACCCGTTTCATGATTTTTCAGGAAGCCTGAATGACCAGTTTTTGGACGTTGAGGTACTGCTTGCACCACGCTGACAGGCCCGAAACGCGTCCGTGGTTAGCTTTTCTTGATTAATCAAGAATGGGTATTTGGCCAATTCTGGAATATTTAAAACTCACCGAATATTGATATTTATTCCGATCAGCAACTTTCAGTTGCACGATAATGAAATGTCTTTTTTTCTTAATTTATACACCTTATCGTAATACAATATCACATTTGTACTATTATTTCACTTTTAGCTTTGTTTGAAATTTTATTTATCAAGACGGCACAGCCTGGGTCTACCAACATCTCGAGATAATGGCTTTGAGATTTTGAAGTAGTAATTTCATTTATTGTGGTCAATTTGCATATCCCGGGTTTGAAAATATCACAGGGATTTCTAACTCTCTATCGCGGTAAAGTCCCATCTAGATAGGCAAATATTGTGAAAATACGTATGGGGAACAGACGGAATATACAAATTGGAGCTTAGCGGCTTAATTTGTATATCCCGGAATTTAACCCACGCCAATCATTCCTTCCAGACCTAAATCTACATTGTCAAGTATCACTACAACCCCGGCCACAGGAAATTCCATGGGACACTTGTCAATCATCACTGGACTCCGGGGGGACAGGTGTGAGGGGTTCTCGGAATATTATCGGCAAATAAGGAAAACGGGACGCCTCGGTGGCTGATGACGCTCATTATTATTATTTTTACCTTGAGATAGGTTGTTATCTCTTTCCCTATAAATACCTCTTGTATATAATTTTATTGGGGGGGGAACTAAAAGGTAAATACCCACCTTCATAATAAATTAATTATTTCAAAAAATAATAATAACAAATACCTTGCTACAATATTGTTTAAAATTTATATAAGGGGATATTTAAATATAATTGCCACCTATTTTATAAAATTTGTAACAATTAATTTTTGACAATGTGTTTCTTTTAACATATAATATCAAAAAATATCTTTACAGACCTTACTGCAATGATGAAAGTTGTTAAACGAGAGAGCTTGGCTTATCAGAGGTGAACCCTCTCAGCAGTTTCGCAAATTTAAATATATTAAAACAATGCATTGATATATCACTCCGGTAAACATCTTCACAGCTCCAGAATGACAGATGCACGCCTCTACATAGCTCGCACTCCATACCGCAGTGTTCTAATGGCTCCAATCTTCAGGTGTTTCAATGGACCGATGATCAGATGTTACCAGGTTATTTTGTTTTGGGAACATTTCTGGAGTTCATTGACTATGTTTTTAACGCCACACATGTTTTTTTATATTTTAAATCTTTAGAAATGGTATAATTATGACATGTGAAAAGAGATTTTTGATGTTTTTGATAGCAGTACGAGCAGGTGCTGTTAGATATCCTGTTGCCAGAAGCCCTGTCCTGTTAGACTTGTGGAGAAGAGGTCAACCTACAAAGTACAAAATATGCAAGTGCAGCCAGAAGTTCACATCACCTTGATTCCACATGATAAGCTGCCGTTTGTGAAAGGAGATGTTTGATGTTTTAGATGGCAATACGAGTAGGTGCTGTTAGATATCCTGCTACACGAAGCTTGTTAGACCTGTAGAGATGAGGTCGATCTAGAAAGAACAAAAAATGGAAGTGCAGCCAGAAGTTCACATGACCTTGGCTTCACATCATAAACTGCCGTTTCCTCGAAGGCGGAGTTCCCAGCGTTACGACTCTGCGGACTCAATGGATCTTTATTGATTCGTTAGTGACGCAACGCCATCCTGTACTTGTTTACTTTGATTGAAAACAAGATGGCCTCTTTTTCTTGTATCTGTCTTGTGATCCCAGAAACTTTATATTTCAAACACACTCCATAATATCTTAAAACCTTTCCATACTTTGCCGGTATTTGAGCTATATTTACTGCAATACTCTCCTGTCTTTATCTATGTTCATTTGACACAAGGTGGCTTCTACCTTCTTGTGAGCTCTAAAGCTCTATGTATCAAAGCTGACTTTTATTCAGATAGGTTTGAAGTTTGAACTATCGTCAAGGGAGCACCGCTTTCCTGTACTTGTTTACATTTTAAAAAAGGGGGGTCGGTTGAAGGATGGTCTAAACCGTTGGTTTTCAACCGTTAGGACCCGGGATCAAATCCCGTATTAGGCACTTTATTCTAATTTAAAAATAAATTGCTTCAACGGCCCCCGATTCTTGCAAAGGTCCAACCTCACCAGCGAGTGCAAGTAAACAAACGGGGCTCTGGCACATTTGTAAGTGCAAAAGTCGAATTGCTTTTCACCTTTTTAGACATGTGGTACACTTAAAGTAAAAGCAGTCGCCAACTTCTACTCACCATGATTATCATATCCTGTATCACTGTACTAGGGATTAAAAAAAAACATTTGAAAAAAGGCAACCTCTACTTGTATTAGACTTTTAATTTCTACTTGTATGTATATTTACCATTAATATTTTTAAATGTTAAATTATATACTCTTTCTTTGAGCCTATACCATTTATTAGAAATTACCTTCAGTTTGTGTGTGTGTGTGTGTTTGGACTATCTATTTAAAACTTTTATTACAATTTGCTCGTCCAATTTAATATAACGTACACACACCATTTTTCAATATGTTGCAATCAATATCATTTGCACTCGCTTTATTTCATAACTTGACACCATCTCTAATATCTTGAATATTTTCATTCTAAAATATTTCTTAAAACTTTCTTCAATCTGTAAATTATTTTCCTTCGAATACACTACTTTAAAATTAATTTCATTTAACTAAATTTTCATACCAACTCTTTGTACATATTTCTATTGTGTTGATATATACTTTTACTCTTTTCATCTAACTAAATTGCATACTAATTCTTGTATATATTTCAAATGATCTTTCTTTTCTTTCAATGTTTAATTTACCTTTAAAGTGTAAGTGTCTCTATAGCGCTCTAAGTAGAAATACAATAAAGCCAAACATATATTTACATAAAATTATATTATGATGCATTAGCACGCCATCTATTATGAAAATTCTAAACTATTATAGACACGTATGATTCTTTTAAAAATAAACAATATCTACTGCCCTTACTGCAAGCCTCCCATTAATTTTTCCATTGCAGTAAGGGCAGTAGAAATTGTTTAATTTTTATAAGAATCATACGCGTCTATAATAGTTTAGAATTTTCATAAAAATATATCTTTATAATTGCATGTGACATTTCCGTAAGAAAATATCTGATTTTTTTCAAAAATATTACGCTAAGTTTTTATCTCAACGGGGTTACATTTCCCTCCGCCCATTTATCAAATTGATATTTCAGAGTTGTGTTAAGACTCACTAATCTAGAATTGATAGCGCAGAAGGTGATATTAAACAGACAAATTTTCAATTATCGAAAATCGTTAAAAAAGATCAGAAGACCAATTAACAGCAAGATAATTAACGATCCCGTTTTAATTAGCACACGGAATAATAGTTAGCAGAGATAAACTACATGAACGTTTGGCAGCAGAATCTATTTAGAAGAGCCATTGAGATTTCTATTGGGGATGAACCATCTCATCAGGTTAATTTGGCGAGTTATTTCCAATAAATTATTTGTATATTGATAGTAAAACTTTAACAAATGAGTGGTATTGAGAGCTAATGGAGTATTGAATCAAGCATTCATTAATAAACAGTGACTACATGTCCACATATAGCCTTTAATATCTTTTGTTGGCATTAGATCATCAAACTTCGGCGACATTCCAGCGGTCTTTCAGAGATTTTTCTGGGGAATGACAAGTTTAATTCTCGAATTTAGTCACTTTATTTTAATTTTAGAATATGGCTAATTGTTATATATTTAATTAAAAATACTGCTTCCCCACATACATATGCCTGTTAGACTACAAAAATGTATTTGACATGGTCTCGTGAAATCATCTGTGGCGTATCTTACGTGAAATGGGCACACCAGAACACCTGATAGTACTCATTCGAAACCTGAATGTTGATAACTCATCTTACGTGAGGGTGGGAGACCTCATCTCAGAGGAATTCAAGATTGGGAGAGGGACAAGACAGGGCTGCATACTTTACCCAACTCTGTTCAATATATATGGAGAATGGATTATCAGAAAGGCAACGAAAGGTTACGGAGAAGGAGTGCTGATTGGAGCCAGACTTGTCTCAAATCTTCGATACGCGGATGATACTGTCCTGCTTGCAAGAAGTGAACAGGACATGGCAAACCTGCTCCTCAGAATTGAAATGATTTCAGGGGAAGTGGGATTGAGATAAATCGAGGTAAATGCCAGCTCTTGATGATTGATAGAACACATACATCGAAGGAAAACTCAGCCATCTCATGGGATGTTGGGGTGGTGGATACCTACCTCGGTGTCCTAATAACTAACAAGGGAGGATCTGGGGGAGAGGTCCGGAGAAGGATGGCGATGGGAAAAGCGACAATGGGAAGACTAACAAAACTGTGGAAAGACCACAGTATCACGACGAGAGCCAAGGATAGACAAGCCCGGGCACTAGTCTTCTCAGTGGCTACTTATGCTTCAGTCTTGAACTATAACATTATCGATAGGGAAGAAAATCGATGCGTTCGAGATGTTTTGTTGGCGAAGAATGCTTCGTATACCTTGGACAGTAATTAGTACATCGATACTATCACAACTATCGATTTCGGAAGAGTACCGACTTCTGCGGCATGTACAACGGAATTGTTTGAGATATTTCGGTCACATCGCGCGACGCAGGGGAATGGAGTACATCATACTGACTGGAAAGACATCTGAGCGACACATACCTGGACACCCGCCGACACGCTTCGTGGACCAATTAAAGAAACTCACTGGTTTAAAGGTCGCCGAGATGGTACATCGAGCTCAAGACAGAGATGGCTGTCGTCGCATCATGTTTGGGATGTAATACGTACAACAACGTTCGATCGCGAAAAAATAAAATGCTATTATATAATTAAAAATAATTTTTTGTTCAAACACATCTACTTGTATCTCTAAACTATCTACCCTTCTCTACATCTATCTCCACTATCCAGCATTCCTTAGTCTATATATCTTTCTATACTTCTATATCTATTGAATAAATCATATCCAAGAACGTTGTACCACCGGCATGGGTTCCGTATAGCGCCTGTGCTGCCCCTTCTACTATTACGTAATTATTGATTGTACCTTCCCAGAATCCTCCTCTCTATTATTCATTCTACCTTTCCACCTTACAACTTATTCTATTAGTTTATCACAATTTTGACTACACACACCTAACTTCACATCTTAGAGAACATTCAGAGCAATGACCATACTCCTGTATTGACTCATCCATTGATGAGCTCTACTCTTCCCCGGCAGACAGCATCAAAAGTCTCAAGCTTCACAAGCTTGATACCCTAATATGATTGAGCGGAGATAAGGAAGAATACCATACTATTAAATGGATATTGCAAAGGAAAGTGCAATATGTGAAACTATTTTCAGAATTCAAATAAAACATTATAAAAATCTACATTATAACATATATATTTTCATATTAGATATTATAAAAAGCTTATGTCCATAGTTTGCCTAAATACAATTTCTGAGATTCCACCCTTCAGTGTAGCATATATAAGCAGAATGATCCAATATATTATTAGAGCTCTAAAGAAGCAGTCTGGTAGATTAAATTGGCCAAACCGCTGGGAAGGTTCACTAGTAATAAGCTAACCTCTCCTAAAATATATTTTTAATCGCAGCAATGGCTGTAGAAATTTGATTTATGTATGAAAGAAACATTCGTCTTACGTCAACGTCTTAATGTTTTCATTTGCTATATATAGAGGGCGCTTTGTATACATCTTTAGTAAAACTGATTATTCAATTGAAGGCCTCCTTCCATGAGATATTCCTCACATGTCCTTTGACTGGTTGGTATCTCATGATATTTCTCATTTGTTCCTTTACTGGTTGAAATATTATATGATGAGCTTCCACATTTTCCTTTTAACTAGTTGATAGCTTATTTTATTAGTTCCAACATTTGTTTCTTCTTTTTTCTTCTTCTTTCTTATTTCCACTCGATCATATTAGGGTATCAAATTATAAAACTATTTTAGAGGCGTATTATTCTTTTTAAAATAAAACAATTTCTACTGTCCTTACTGCGATGAAAAAATTAAAGGGAGGACCTGGCTCATCAGTGGTGAACCCTCCCAGCGGTTTCGCCAGTTTAATCTACCATACCGCTGTTATATTGCATTTTTGGAACTTCCTTTTATAGGTGACCGTTGTAAGAATCTTGGAATGGGTATTTTAGAAGAACTATGGACATAAGCTTTTAGGACAGCAGAATTAAATATAATTATAAATATATAATATGCTTCGAGCAATCGCTCTTCCGCAAATATCAAATTGTGTCTTTTATTAGAACTATAATGTTACGATGTACTAGAGCGCCATCTGTTATCAAATTATAAAACTATTTTAGAGGCCATTCCAAGATTCTTACAACGGTCACCTATAAAAGGAAGTTCCAAAAATGCAATATAACAGCGGTATGGTAGATTAAACTGGCGAAACCGCTGGGAGGGTTCACCATGATGAGCCAGGCCCTCCCTTTAATTTTTTCATCGCAGTAAGGACAGTAGAAATTGTTTTATTTTAAAAAGAATAATACGCCTCTAAAATAGTTTTATAATTTGATAACAGATGGCGCTCTAGTACATCGTAATATTAGGGTATCAAGCTTGTAGAGCTTGACAACCATCATGACTGGGTGAAGTAGAATGCGTCTGCCTCTGTCATTAAGACTGGGAACACTACTCAGTGGCAGGCCACGGACTTAGCTCCAAAAGAAATGGCCGCCTCTGACATGAGGAACAGACGCCATGTGCAGCTGCTCCTAACATGGAATACAGACTCATCCTGTATCCCTGGATCAGGAGCCCTTACAGGGTACTATCAGCTGGGCCAGCTGAGCCCAGGTTTGTTACTGCTCCTCCTAATCCGGGCTTGGGACCGGCAAAGGCGGAGTTTCTTAAATAGTTGAAATCTTACATGAAGAGATGAACACATCTATTGGATGGTTTATATCTTATAAGGTTACACATTTTTCCTTGGGTGGTTTGTATCTTATGAGCTCATTATTTTTCACTTATTGGTTGATTTCTTAAATGATAGGTTTTTACATTTTTTCTTGAATAGTTGATATCTCATAAGAGGAGCTTCCACATTTGTTTCTTGACTGGTCGCTATTTAATAAAAAAGAATACAAAATATATAGATATTATTCTGAATAAAAGTTAAATAATTGGCTTGGTGTATAAAAAGGTTTTTTGAACTAGAATAAATCTTCAATCTGTAAATCTCCAAGATAACATCATATCAACGAAAATTGATAGGGGTCACCACTATCATTTAAAATGGTTCAATTACTAAATGTAAAAAACAATTTCACACAACACGCACACAAAATAAATTTATACTTTCTGCATTTGTATATATTATCACGGTAGTTATAATGAAGAGTAGCTCAAGGTGAAAATATAAAGATCTAAGAATATTTATTGATAAAATAATTTCAAAACCACAGTTTTAGAATTTATTTAAAATCAAGACTATTAATAAGCCAAGTAATTCATATTGTAGCTAATTAAGATCAATATATTTATTAATTTCTTTATCTTATTATTTTTCTTTATTTCAACACACAAAACGCTATATTCCGGCTAGGGATAATTGCGTCGATTTACATTTTTTTTTAAAACAGAAACAGTTATAAACATATTATACAAGAAAGGGTAATCAAAAATAAAAAGATAAACAATAATATATATTAGGAACCTGAACCTTTCAGGTTAGAAAGATAATCATAAATATATCTACAAAAATAGTTGAAGCTATGATAATTTTCTCTGCTATTTACAAATTGATATAGATCTACAACATTGTTTATTGTCTGTTGTCTAGCGGTGAAGAAGAGTGGGCATTCCAGCAGTATAATTATTTGATAAAATAACAAGTGAAATAATTAAGTCGCGAATGTTTCCTTTCATAAATAAATCAAACATATACTGTCCTTACTGCGATGAAAGAATATTGTGAGAGCTTGACTTATCATCGCAGTAAGGACAGAAGAAGTTTGATTTATTCATGAAGGGAAACATTCGCGTCTTAATGTCTTTATTGTTCATATATAGATGGCGCATTATTGCTTTGTATTAATTATTTGATTAAATTTTCACTGTGACATTGCCTTCTTCTAATAATGTTTATCCCATATGGATTGCTACATATTTTACATAATTAGAAGTTTTTATGACACTTTTATATTCGTCAGATGTATTGGTTTAGTAAAGGATATTCAATGAATATAATGAGCGCTCCAATCAAAAGGAGCTAGGCCGTTGTAAAGAACAGCTGTCCAAATTAGAAGACGTCAATAACTGAAACTAAATCCGTACTTATCGATAGTTCCCAGGAGTTTCCAATCAAAGATTGTTTGAAACTTGGCATCATTTCTCTAGGGATTTACACGACGCTCTCTGGAAATAGTCGAGAATGCTTTCAGGCTTTTATCTCCATTAAATTCAATAGATTTTTTTTTCTGAAGGCGATTCTACGGTCAAAAGAAACATTTGCGGTATAATTGTCAAATTTCGTTCTACAATCATAAGCCGCATTATATTGTATTATAAAATACCCTATATAATATATACGAACGGAAGAATATGTCCAGGGTAGCCTAGTGGACATGGCATCTGCCCGGTAAGCGGAACACTGTGGGTTCGATTCCCATCCCTGGACACTTTATTTTTCCGTTTATCTCTCATTACTCTTCACAATTCATCCTATAATACTTCATCCCTAAGGTTAGAAATAATCGTTATTCCTCCTTAAAATAAATTTCGATTTTTCGTTTAAAAGAAACATTTGCGGCATAATTGTCAAACTTCGTTCTACAATCATAAGCCGCATTATATTGTATTATAAATTAAAACTATCGCTACTGGAATCAATTACTAAATAGCGGGCTCTGGCACATTTGTAAATGCAAAGTCGAACTGCTTTTCACATGTATAGACATGTGGTGCACTTATAGTAAAAGCAGTCGCCAACTTCTACCCATCATGATTATCACGGCCTATTCCACGTTTACTAGGGATAATAAATATATATACTAAATAACTACATCCGCACAATCCAATTTAAAACGAGACTGAAACCAAGCATAATGAGATTTGTGGGTCGAACAACTTTTCTACCTGCGTAAGACTGTGGCACAATGTAAGAGAATAGCTAGCCACACACACTTCATGTGTCATACGTACTTGGGTTATGTAGAAGCATGCGATTCTGTTTTATTTTACTAAAATTATATATATATTTCTCATGATATAAATATATATGCTGTGTTGTTTTTGCTAGATATTATTCTACAATAAATGATAGATTCAAGTCTGTTTTAACAGACACTATCTTACTTGACAACCTGCAATAGTAGATGTTATAGCTTTCCTATATGGGTTCTCTTCAGAGGTCAACAGCAGTCAATGAACTGGGGCTAGTGGCCGGTCTATATTGACAGCTATAGCACCTCACATCTGTTCAGCCGACCATGAAATATTTGAACAACATGTTGAACAAGACAACACCATCTGGGCAACCAGCTATCGAACACATCCCTTCTGAAGTTCATCCCGAAGAGGCGCAGGAGGAAATGCGCAGGTATTAAAGTGAAAATGGCCTATACATTAGTAATGATGGCCCAGGACGATGGGATCGTAAAAGATCTACTGAACGGACGCCTCTCTCTCTCCCAGGATTGATCCTTCGCTTCAATAAAAAGATGCAGATGACCACCGACGACCTTTCGTCATCTAAAAATAGCGTCGGCAATCAATCAATCAATTAGACCAATATCGATCATGGCGCCGTGCGATGTCGCGACAGGGCGTCACGTGACCTGGCTGTAGTCTCCCTCTCAGATATCTATATATATAATTCTATAAATATTTATATAAAACTTTTTGACTGCGATGTTGAATGTGGTTATTTTTGAAGGAAGTTATCCTTATGAATGTTCATATAAAGAGAGAATGGGCTTGTTTTATTAACGCTTTTTAGAATTTGCTTTGGGCGACGACCAACACGCAACAACGTCTGATCATCCGAAATGTCTCCAAGAGTCTGAGACTAGATAGATTTTGTTAGTCGTGGATATATCCAAACGAGATCTAGATTTTTGTAGAAATTCTGGCTGGGAGTTTTCAGAGGAAGAAAATATTCGATACATCGATCTGTTAATTATTTACTTTTCCGAAACTTCGGTGACTCCCTTCCTTCAGGGGAATATGTGTGTGTGTGTTCTGGTTTCTATTACATACACAATTTTCTAACGATCTTGATATATCCACACAAATCTTAAATTTGGTGTATTTTGAAGTTGAACACAAACTTGATATAAATGTGAGGAAGAAATTTTGTCGGAGAATAGAAATCTTGAAAAATAATTTATTCCTCTCCAGTCGAAAAACACAAAAATGATGGGGCAGTTGTTGAGGTATCTTCTGGTCAGTGACAAAGCCACAACACCAGCTTCAGCGAAATAGGAACAATGCCTGTATAGGTTATGGCGCTCTTCATACGATGGAGGCTTTAATTCCATGACATTCAGAAGGGATTCAAAAGATACCTACGACCAAGGCACCTCGGTTGGCAGGTATTGTGATCAGGGTGCATGGACCGATCTGATCTGCTCCATGGACAAGACACCACCACCAAGATGCAACGTTCACCCGGGAATGGGGCTAGAACAACTCTTTATCTAAAATATAGAAAAGAGTTTCTCGGAAGTAAAAAAATGCATTATTAAAAAAAACTTCTTTCCAATAAAAAATAAACTGTTTTGCACTAAACCCTTGTGAATCCCGTATATTCAAAATCGTCCTAGACTGATGAGAGCCATAGCCTCTGAAACCGTTGTCTTCAAGTGGGCTTTACAGGTTTGGATATTTTCTCGTTTTATTTCAATGGCTGCTATGTGTTTTTTCAATAATCAATCAAATATCATTGTGGAATCTTACTTGATTTGGCTTGACATCCCCTAACATCACACTGTAATCTCTGTCTCAACTATAAGTTTGTGCAGGACAGTAATGGACAAGGTTCCGCCCTCCGAGACGCCCTTGACTTCGGGGGAAGGGAACCGTGGTTCAGCCGTCAACGGAGCCCCGTCCAAGTCACCCGAGCCCCCCAGGGCACTCAACGGAGTGGCCTCAGGACGAGCAAACAACGAAGCCAGCCTTCCCGCAGCAGCCAACTCACAGGAAACAAAACCTTCCTCAAACCCATTGTCGGATTTTAAGACCACTAGTGATCATAGCAACCAAGTTGGAGATTCTAAGAAAACCTTCGAAGACGTGACTAAACCAGCCGAAGGAAAAGACGCTGCTAAAGAACCATCGATAACAACCGACACTAAACCAATTTCTAATGATCAATCTTCCAAGAATGAAACTAAAGTCACTCCTTCAGATGGAGCAGTGAAGGAACAGGGAATATCCAAAAGTCCTCAGGATTCTAAAGACCAGCGGCTAGCTGATGGTGCAATAGGGAAAAAGGAAGACCCAAAACCACCAAGCCAACCGGAAGATTTGAAGGACAAAACCCTATCACACCAAACATTAGAGCAAAAAGAAAAAGATCCAAATTTAATAGCCAATAATGCTAACGGTTCCAAGGATGTTCCAAAAGACCAGAAGAAACCTATTTCTGAAGAGCTGCCAAAGGACCAAGGAAGTAGTAAGCAGGTTGAAGAGCCTGTAACTGCAGAAAAAGACATTTCCAAAGGAAAGGAGATAGAGGAAGCTAAAAATATTCCATCTGAGAAAAAAATAGATGATATCAAAGGGGCTCCTAAAGACATCCCCATAGTTACGCTGAATGCGGCGGAAGATGTACCGAAAGACGATGTTGAAAGTAAAATGGATATAAAAGAACCTGCTAAAGATTCTTCAGCAAACAAGTCAGAAGACGCTTCGAAGGAATCAAAGATTTCAGAAGAAAACTTGAAGGATGCTTCAGCGAAAAGCAACGATCTCAAAGAAATTAAGAAAGATCAAGTGTCCAATAAGGTAGAAGATACAAAAGAATCTTTGACGTCGGCTAAGGTGGAGGAAAAACCTAACATTTCAGGTAAAGTTGAGGAACCAAAGGACACTTCAAAAAGCCAAGAATCTACTAAAGAAACAGGAGAAATTGCAAAAGATAAGATTCCCGGCAAAGAAGAACTACCTGGAGATATTCCAAAAGACCAGAAGGAGAGCGGTAAATCAGCAGAAGATGTAATTGATGCCCTCAAAGATGACCATCTATCTTCCAAAGACGAAGTTTTACCTATTTCCGAAACCCAAAATACTGCCAAAGATGTAACTAAAGATGTTCAGGATAAGAAAGATTTGAATAAGGTAGAAGTAAAAGATGTTTCTATCGAAAAGAAGGTTGAGAATGAAAAACCCCAATCTAAAGAGATCTCAGAGGACCAACAAAAATCAGTCCAAGAAGAGGTTGAAGCAAAACATGAGGATTCCAAAGAGGTTACAGCACCCAAAGAAGACGTTAAGGATAAGCCAGGTGAAAGTCAAATTCCAACTGAGGCAGAAGTTTCTTCCAAAGCTGAAGACTCAAAAGATCTGCCAAAAGAGAATGGATTAAAAGAAGACGAGTCTGCACCTCAGAAAACTGAAGCAGAAAAAGAACCTGCCGCCAAAGAAGCGCCGCAAGACAAGGAAGCAATTCCGAAGCCTGAAGACGATGCCAGTGCCAAACCACCTGGACCGTCCCCAAGTCCAGAACCGCGGGCTTTGGAAATCATCGAAGTGAAAGAGGTTGGAGGCCAGCAGGAGGCAGAGGAGAAGCCTGCTGTTGAGGAAAAGCCAGAAGTGAACACTGAAGCTCAGCCAGAGCCTGAAGTGAAGACTGAGGCTCAGCCAGAGCCTGAAGTGAGCACTGAGGTTCAGCCAGAGCCTGAAGACAAGTCCAAGGAATCCGAGCCGGCGCCCAAGGAAGCCCAAGAGGACAAAAAGGTCGAAGACAAAGCCATGGTGAATGGAGCTCCGCCCAAGCCAAAGACGAAGGAAATCCAATTCAATGAAAAGGCCAAAAAAGAACGGTCAGCGTCCAAGGGTAAGAATTCATTTCTTAAAGTATTTAAATTTTTATATACGCATATTAATGCACCATTAGACCTAGGTATTTTAAAACTTCATGCTTTTTTGTTTCGTCATTTAAATATAGTAGAGTAGAACCTCCCGGTAAAGAACACAAAAATGCAGAGTCAAATTGTTCTTTAGGGAGAGATGTCCTCTTGCCAGAGAGTTTCTAAATAGTAAAAATGGTAATTTTACAAATGAAACTGTTCTTTATAGAGAGGTGTCCTCTAGCATGAGTGTCCTCTCATGGTGGTTCTACTGTATCTCTAAATTTTGTCGATCAACACAAGATATAGGAATTCCGATATCTTTTATTTTCGAGGCAAATATAGTTTCCATAGTTTCAAGGTTCATTTTTCACCTATTTAATGAAAGTAATAGTTATAAAGCACCTCACTCTGTTCAATTTAATGTAACAAAAATGCTATTGATGATAAATTGCAAGGATTTAGAGCGATGTAGATTGTCTTTCGATCCCTTGAACAGATTAATTAATCCCGCATGTGTTTCTTTTGAACGAAAAAAACCGAAATTTATTCCAAGGAGAAATAACGACTATTTAAGCCTTAGGGATGAATGTCCAGGGTAGCCTAGTGGACATGGCATCTGCCCGGTGAGCGGAGCACTGTGGGTTCGATCCCCATCCCTGGACATTTTTATTTTCCGTTTATCATTACTCTTCACAATTCATCCTTTCATACTTCATCCCTAAGGTTGGAAATAGTCGTTATTTCTCCTTTGAATAAATTTAGGTTTTTTTCGTTCAAAAGAAACACAAGCGGGATAATTTCAAATGTCGTTTACAATCATAAGCCGAATTATATTGTATTATGAATTAAATAATATTAATTCGTATCTTAAGCAATATTGCATTCATTCCGTAAACACCCACCGCTGCTAGATGTGCTCTGACCCCGGCAGAGACACTGAGCTGTTTGGTTTCAGAATCAGCGGGAGGGGAGAGCGCCAAGTCGCCCACTAAGGTAAGCTACTACACTAAGGACTCCACCATCTGATGTTCTGGGGTCTCCAGAGCCCGGTATCTCCCCGCAAGCCGCTCCGGTCCTCCTCCCCGCGCAAGTCCCCAACAAGACAGCCGTCCCCTACCAAGCCGGAGGCAGGTTACCGCAGTAAGTTGGATTCAAACAAGGCTTCTGTAATATTTACATTACTTGACAGCACACGTCTCATCTCTATAATCTTCACACTAATTCCACTGACAAAAGTTACGGGTTAACACACAAAAAGCAATAAACTAGGGCCTACAGTAAGAGTAATTTAAACACAGAAAAAGGTACACTCAAGAGTACAACACCAACAACAAAAAGGGGTAAAAAAACACGATTTGTTAAATAAAATAAAAACAGTACTTATCTTTTATTTGCAAGCGTTGATAAGGAGCGGACCGGGGTTACACAGGGATGTGAAGAGATCCCCAGACACGGAAAAATCACGTAGAAAAACATTTTAAGCGTCTCCACACCAATTCTCCACACTCTGGGACCCTTCGCATTCCCTTAGTCCCCTCTTATATACAGACATGGCCACATTCGTCCAATGAGAAGACGTGAGAGATTGGTTCACTAACAAACGAAGACAACATTCTTCCCGCTAATAACTGATCAGAAAAAAAACTGAAAATGTTTGTCAATATAATTTGACACCACCGCGCACAACATCTCCGACATCTAGACACTAGTTCTTCAAATTAAATATGAATGCCGGCCAGGCAGCCTCTATCTTTACGATGTCTATACACTACTGCTACCTCTATACCCTTCAGAGAATTAGAGAATACTATTATATAAGACTTGGATTTTAAAATAATTGAAAAATTTTAACGTGATATATCAGTCAGGATAACTGAAAAAAGTTGCTTTATTTAAGATTGAATATCAAGTTGCACAACCCCATCTAGCAAGCTGAAGGGATTTGCGAAAGATAATTCATTTGTACCTCTCTAGATCTTCAAGAGACAACATCATTTTGACTTAAATTTTAAAATAACTGCAAACACGAGATATCAATCAATAAAGAAACGTTTTGCAATTATCCTGATTGATAAATCGTGACTCTAATTAAGGAGTGTAATATTTTACAACCCCACACAATGACCAGGTAAACCTTTTTGCAATCCTTATGTCTCATTGGCCTTTCGAAGAGTCGTATTCGGCTCGAAATATCACCACGCGGGGCTTATCATAAAGAAGTGACATATTATATAGAGAGCAGGTCTATACTTACATATGCTGAAGTCATCAACGTGCGACATGTGGTGTCGCAGAGCTGCCCCCCATAAAAGCCTCCGTTGGGAATGCTCCGATGCCAAACCTGAAGAACGTCAAGTCCAAGATCGGCTCCTTCGACAACATCAAGTACAAGCCTAGGTGCTCCGAGGATAAGGTAAAAAAGGTATGGGTGGAAAACATTTTCCACGAAGGATGTTAAAGTCAATTTGGAAGTTCACACTGTTCAGGGTCCGAGTTAGACAACCGGGTTTGGCTAACAGTATTATATAGAAGTCTATGGTTATGTATCCCATAGGCTAGCCATATCCTTTTCAAGGGTTATCAGGTTTATAATTTGATAAAAGTGCAGTATTTATATTTTTACTCATTACCGCTAGTCAAACTGAGTGTCAGACAAGATGTCTAAGCATGCTAGGGGCCAATATCCTCTCAATTATTTCTAAAAGACCATATATCTTTCTTAGACCATTTGATGGACATCTTCACCATCTAGCCCAGCGTATTCTCAATACTCGGTGCCAGTGTAGCTTCGCCCTTTCTAAGCTGAAAGGAAATGTACACGCACGGCATACATATATTTAGAATACCCGCTCACTTCTTCAATTTCTTTCACCCAAGTTGCCTTGAACTCTATAAGGGTAAGGCCATGGCGGCGATGGGTGCAGTAGGTGAGTCCTTTTAAAATCTGAGATAAATTCTTTTCACGCAAGTATGAAATTGAATTAGACTCTTTGATTCTAGCAGTTTTGCTCTATGTGGCTCCAATCTGGGCACATGATCATGCCTTAATACTAAATGGAATTCAGGATGCCTTTCTTAGGCGATATTTAAACCTTCCAGGTTATACTCCAGAAGAAATTCTCTCGATGTCATAGTGAAGAAATTTATCTTAAAATTCTGGTTTTTAGAATACTAAAAATGGACCACAACACGCTATCTTCAATTTGTCTGGTGCACTTATGGGATATATTGACCTCTGAAAAACAGAAAATCGGTTTGGTTAAAAGCATGACGGTGGTATTAAATAACACTGGTTTATTGTGGCTTGTTGGATGTACAGATTTCAATATTTTACAAAGAAACATTCCTCTAGTTATTAGAACAACAATAAACCAGTCTATACAGTTGGACTATGTAAGAATAAGAAACTATATTCTCACTATAAGTATTCTCATACATCAACTACTATGGAGTCAAACCTTAATGATGATAGTCCAAGGATTGTAAAGCGTTTCGTTGTCCAAGTGAGAATTCTATTTCCATTATTTAAACACAATTTAAGCACATTATATATATGGAAATCTAAGAACTTAAAGTGCATTCTGTGCAACAGTGAAATCAGCCACGACTTACCACTCTACATGTTTTATTGCCCGGCACTGAAGGAGGAGAGGGAAATTCTCCGTTAAAGATTGAATACAATTCGCCATATGTTCTAATGGCAAAAGTAGTAAAAGACAAACCCAATACACAAATTCAGGGAAACAACACAGGCAATAGACGCAACACAGATGATGGATCCAACTTGAAGAAAAAAGTCGACCTCAACTTTCTGTAGATAACTCTATGTTTACTTCTATTTACCTATCTGGTAGAATCCTGTATGGGATGAGTGCCCTTAATAAAGCTTTCTGTTGCTTTTGTTATTAAAAATAACATTTCCTCTATTTTTCTGATGTTGTGGTTTGCCGCCGATAGTTGAAGCCCTGTAGAATGGAATTGTAAAAGTTCATAGGTTTTCGTATCCCTATGTAATATAAAAACTCTTAAACAACAAACCAATGTCTGAAATATGAGTTTGATCTTTTTTCTTTTGTCTCCCTCCACAGGTGGTGACCAAGAAGTTGGAATGGAAGGCTGCCCCTAAAGTGGGGTCCCTGGACAACGCCCACTACCGCCCCGGGGGTGGAGACAAGAAGATCCAGACCGTCAAGCTGGACTTCAAGGAACGTGCACAGTCCCGGCTGGGAGGGACAGTCTTCGACAGGCCGGTAAGTCTGTCAGTTAGCTGGACTTCTGTCACTCCGTCACTGTGATGTCCAGTCCAAGTCCCCCGAGACTGGCGACGAGGAAGCGGAGTCCTCCGAGGGACGGAAGGGACGTAGTTCTAAGTCCCCACGGCCCCATACCAAGGTAGACACAGTCAATGGAACATTTTACCAAGGATCTCACTCTCGGTATGTGCAGAGCAAGTCTGTTGACGTCTCCGGCTTCACTGACACTGCCTCTGAGGAGGAGGATTCTGCGGCCATTAAGGTGATTCAACTATCCATTTTACTGCGTTCACTTTCTTCCCAGACAGTAGGGAAAAAATCATAATGAGATGTTTGTTCATTTGCTACTCGTAATTCAAACTATCTATTGGGAGTATAAATAGCCGATAAAGAGCCGAGCATTGCGAGAATAACGGCTGCAATACGCCATTAGACACCACAAAGTTATTTTGGCAACATGATAATGCTCGGCCACATGCTGCAGCACCATTAAAACGTACTTAGAAACGCTCAAATGGGAAGTCCTACCCCACTCGCTGTATAACCCAGACATTGCTTCTTCCGATCAATGCAACATGGCTTGGCTGACCAGCACTTCTCCAACTACGATGAAGTGAAAAAATGGATCGATGAATGGATAGCGGCCAAAGAGCTGGCCTTTTTCAGCAATGAGATCCGTCAATTGCCAGAAAGATGGGGAAAAGTAGTGGCTAGCGATGGACAATACTTTGAACATTGAATGTCTAACCAATTTTTTACAACAAGGCTCAAATTTCGAAATAAAACCGCACGACCTTATTTATGCTCCTAAAATATAAAATTAAAATTGAAGAATAAGACACCTGCTTCATTAGCGTATTTAAGATTTCAAGAAACAAACAAAAATTTCAAACTATTTATTTTAAATTGAGAGAACAGCATCTCTTGAACCTGCAACTGAAAGTTGTTGATGTCTTGCGCCATCTATCGGAATAAATATCAACTAATTTTTGATTTCTAATTATACCAGAAAAGCCAAATATCCTTTCTTGATTACTCAGGAAAAGATAACCACATACGTATTTCATATTTCATGTTGTTGGCCCTCATCGGCGTGGTGCAAGCTGTACTTCAACGACAAAATTTCTGGCTTTTGAGACTTCCTGAACAATCAAGGCATGGGTATTTAAGGCCGTAAGGGCATAAGAACGCCAAACTATATGAAAAAATAGTACTAAAGTGAAATAGTAGTGTTCCAATTTGATAAATTAAGAGAACGCATTTCCTGATCGTAAAAATAAAAGTTTCTAATGGCTTGCGCCACTATTAAATAATTGTTATTTATTATTGTTCAAAGAGTTTGGTGTTCTCACGCCTTTACGGCCTTAAATACTCATTCCTCTATTTTAATGGAAATTAAAAAAAAAACAGCTTTTTGGTCGTTGAGGTTTCAGATATAAGAAAATTGCGATAAAATTTATAAAAAATATCTAAAAACCTTACGTTATAAGTTTATATGAAAAAACTATTTTTGCTCAAAATATTTCGAGAGATTGCTACCTCTTTATCAATTTATTGTACAGTAAACTTAATTTGGGGCAATAAATTGATAAAGAGGTAGCAATATCTCGAAATATTTTGTGAAAAAAAAATTGTTTTTATTTAAAGATTCAGCTACGTTCTTTTTGATATAAACTTATTTGATGAATCGCCTTTTGACTCAAACTTACGCAATAAATTTTTTTATCACTTGATATTCTAAAACCTATATACGGTATAGTACCGTCCAAGTCAGAAATCCTCGAATCCCTCATATCCAAACATAAGTATTAACAGGAGAGACATCCCAAAACTGTCATATTTCAAATCAAGATTAAACAGCCATCATTTAGTAAATCTCAACCCTCCCAAAATCCTATTATACAGCCTCAAAATGGCGGGAAGTTGTAAACACAGGACGTCGGGAGTTTAAATCCTGGTAGGGCCACCCTGTGCTACACACCCGGCTAATGTAGGGAAAGTAACAACTGGTAGCGTCTGTTATCCATAGGAGCGGCTACACTCCATGTCAGGAGACCAAAAGAAGCAAACTCACACTGAGTGGTACTTCCAGGTCTTCAGACCAACAGCACTCCTCTTTCCTTCTCCATAATGTCTACACCCCCGGCTAATGTATCAATTGGTAGCGTCTGTTCTCCATAGGAGCGGCTACACTCCATGTCAGGAGACCAAAAGAAGCAAAGTCACACTGAGTGGTACTTCCAGGTCTTCAGACCAACAGCACCCCTCTTTCCTTCTCCATGATGTCTACACCCCCGGCTAATGTATCAATTGGTAGCGTCTGTTCTCCATAGGAGTGGCTACACTCCATGTCAGGAGACCAAAAGAAGCAAAGTCACACTGAGTGGTACTTCCAGGTCTTCAGACCAACAGCACCCCTCTTTCCTTCTCCATTAGTCTACACCCCCGGCTAATGTATCAATTGGTAGCGTCTGTTCTCCATAGGAGCGGCTACACTCCATGTCAGGAGACCAAAAGAAGCAAAGTCACACTGAGTGGTACTTCCAGGTCTTCAGACCAACAGCACTCCTCTTTCCTTCTCCATGATGTCTACACCCCCGGCTAATGTATCAATTGGTAGCGTCTGTTCTCCATAGGAGCGGCTACACTCGATGTCAGGAGACCAAAAGAAGCAAAGTCACACTGAGTGGTACTTCCAGGTCTTCAGACCAACAGCACCCCTCTTTTCTTCTCCATGATGTCTACACCCCCGGCTAATGTATCAATTGGTAGCGTCTGTTCTCCATAGGAGCGGCTACACTCGATGTCAGGAGACCAAAAGAAGCAAAGTCACACTGAGTGGTACTTCCAGGTCTTCAGACCAACAGCACCCCTCTTTCCTTCTCCATGATGTCTACACCCCCGGCTAATGTATCAATTGGTAGCGTCTGTTCTCCATAGGAGCGGCTACACTCCATGTCAGAAAACCAAAAGAAGCAAAGTCACACTGAGTGGTACTTCCAGGTCTTCAGACCAACAGCACCCCTCTTTCCTTCTCCATGATGTCTACACCCCCGGCTAATGTATCAATTGGTAGCGTCTGTTCTCCATAGGAGCGGCTACACTTCATGTCAGGAGACCAAAAGAAGCAAAGTCACACTGAGTGGTACTTCCAGGTCTTCAGACCAACAGCACCCCTCTTTCCTTCTCCATGATGTCTACACCCCCGGCTAATGTATCAATTGGTAGCGTCTGTTCTCCATAGGAGCGGCTACACTCCATGTCAGGAGACCAAAAGAAGCAAAGTCACACTGAGTGGTACTTCCAGGTCTTCAGACCAACAGCACTCCTCTTTCCTTCTCCATGATGTCTACACCCCCGGCTAATGTATCAATTGGTAGCGTCTGTTCTCCATAGGAGCGGCTACACTCGATGTCAGGAGACCAAAAGAAGCAAAGTCACACTGAGTGGTACTTCCAGGTCTTCAGACCAACAGCACCCCTCTTTTCTTCTCCATGATGTCTACACCCCCGGCTAATGTATCAATTGGTAGCGTCTGTTCTCCATAGGAGCGGCTACACTCGATGTCAGGAGACCAAAAGAAGCAAAGTCACACTGAGTGGTACTTCCAGGTCTTCAGACCAACAGCACCCCTCTTTCCTTCTCCATGATGTCTACACCCCCGCTAATGTATCAATTGGTAGCGTCTGTTCTCCATAGGAGCGGCTACACTCCATGTCAGAAAACCAAAAGAAGCAAAGTCACACTGAGTGGTACTTCCAGGTCTTCAGACCAACAGCACCCCTCTTTCCTTCTCCATGATGTCTACACCCCCGGCTAATGTATCAATTGGTAGCGTCTGTTCTCCATAGGAGCGGCTACACTTCATGTCAGGAGACCAAAAGAAGCAAAGTCACACTGAGTGGTACTTCCAGGTCTTCAGACCAACAGCACCCCTCTTTCCTTCTCCATGATGTCTACACCCCCGGCTAATGTATCAATTGGTAGCGTCTGTTCTCCATAGGAGCGGCTACACTCCATGTCAGGAGACCAAAAGAAGCAAAGTCACACTGAGTGGTACTTCCAGGTCTTCAGACCAACAGCACTCCTCTTTCCTTCTCCATGATGTCTACACCCCGGCTAATGTATCAATTGGTAGCGTCTGTTCTCCATAGGAGCGGCTACACTCCATGTCAGGAGACCAAAAGAAGCAAAGTCACACTGAGTGGTACTTCCAGGTCTTCAGACCAACAGCACCCCTCTTTCCTTCTCCATGATGTCTACACCCCCGGCTAATGTATCAATTGGTAGCGTCTGTTCTCCATAGGAGCGGCTACACTCCATGTCAGGAGACCAAAAGAAGCAAAGTCACACTGAGTGGTACTTCCAGGTCTTCAGACCAACAGCACCCCTCTTTCCTTCTCCATGATGTCTACACCCCCGGCTAATGTATCAATTGGTAGCGTCTGTTCTCCATAGGAGCGGCTACACTCGATGTCAGGAGACCAAAAGAAGCAAAGTCACACTGAGTGGTACTTCCAGGTCTTCAGACCAACAGCACCCCTCTTTCCTTCTCCATGATGTCTACACCCCCGGCTAATGTATCAATTGGTAGCGTCTGTTCTCCATAGGAGCGGCTACACTCGATGTCAGGAGACCAAAAGAAGCAAAGTCACACTGAGTGGTACTTCCAGGTCTTCAGACCAACAGCACTCCTCTTTCCTTCTCCATGATGTCTACACCCCCGGCTAATGTATCAATTGGTAGCGTCTGTTCTCCATAGGAGCGGCTACACTCCATGTCAGGAGACCAAAAGAAGCAAAGTCACACTGAGTGGTACTTCCAGGTCTTCAGACCAACAGCACCCCTCTTTCCTTCTCCATGATGTCTACACCCCCGGCTAATGTATCAATTGGTAGCGTCTGTTCTCCATAGGAGCGGCTACACTCCATGTCAGGAGACCAAAAGAAGCAAAGTCACACTGAGTGGTACTTCCAGGTCTTCAGACCAACAGCACCCCTCTTTCCTTCTCCATGATGTCTACACCCCCGGCTAATGTATCAATTGGTAGCGTCTGTTCTCCATAGGAGCGGCTACACTCCATGTCAGGAGACCAAAGTCACACTGAGTGGTACTTCCAGGTCTTCAGACCAACAGCACCCCTCTTTCCTTCTCCATGATGTCTACATATGTCTCAGTAGGAATAAGAAACAACAACAGTAAATCTCATTTAGTAAATCTGAAATAAACCCTTTCAGTGGTATTACTAAATCAATTTCAAAACCGTTCTACTATTATGTCGAACTATTTGTCTTATATAGAGAGATTGTATGTAATTACTGAAGCATAGGATGGTGTTATCTCCAGAAACCTGTAGCATTTGTTTGATTTAATATCCAGGAGATTTAAATCTATTGATAGTGAAATTATATCAAACATAGCTCTTTCTCTAATAAAAAGCTCTTATATAAGCAACTTCTATATAATGGCATATTACCATAGATGTTTCTGGAGTTGTTGAAGTTAAACATGTGTGCAGGTGCAACAAGACGGAGAGGCTCCCCCGCCCCAGGAGAACTTGCAGGTACCAAATCACATATTGATGGTTTAGAAAATGAAAACATTAAGATGCGAAGTTTTCTTTTAAATATAAAACAAACCTCTACTGTCCTTAATGCGATGAGAAAATATTGGGAGGGCTTAGATCATCAATGGTGAACAACCCTCCCAGCAGTTTCGCCGCTTTAATAATGTATTGGATCATTCTGCTTTTATATGCAGCACTGAAGGATGGAATCTTAGAAATGGTATTTGAGAAAACTATCGCCATAAGCTTTTAGAACAGTAGAATTACATGTTTTTCATTTCAGTAAGGACAGTAGAAATTTGATTTATGTTTTAAAGAAACATTCGCGTCTTAATGTTTTCATTTGCTATATATAGATGACGCGTTATTGCTTTGTATGGATTGTTTCTAACGGCTATAAGATAGAATTTAGGATCAATGGAAATTTCCAATGAAACCTAGTTTCCGTCATACAGTAGTAGGTGCCCGTTCTCGGAACAAAAACGTAATTACCCAATATTCAATCTTGATCCCCACATATATATTGCCCCGTGGAAAATTAGGGAAGACAAAAACTTCAGGAGGAGACAACAATTTATTTCAGGCAAGGACAAACTATGAATGGTAAACAAAAGATAAGCAAAAGAGGGAAGTGTACAGAGTATATAAAAATATAAACATAAAAAATGATACTCTGCTAATAAAATAATAAATACTTTGTTACAATATATTAGGGATATATGCACTTCTCCCATTTTTCAATCCCTCCAAAAATAATAATTGTCGAAATTCCTTAAATACGTCTCGGTCTCAGAGATGATTTAGCTACATATCCAGTTTTCTTCCCCACCACCTATTGCTTCATGTTTCGGAGCAAGTCGAAATCATAGAGAGTCAGGTCGAGCGATTCGAACATAACCCCGAAATCCTAACAACCTAAAATTTCAACAGCCGAAATCCCAACATGGAAAAACAATAAAGCTAATAAAAATTATCTTTACATATTTCTGCATTGAGGTAAAGCATATTTACTTGTTTAGGGAGAATTTCCAAAAATATCATATAAAATACACCAACCAACAAAAATAAATTCTTTATTTTCAACGTTCCGTTTTCTTCTTTTTTCTTATCTTCACTCAACAATCATATCAGAGTATCAAGCTTGTAGAGCTTGTTGATGGTGTCTGCTGAGGATGAGTAGAGTTCATCAATGGATAAATTAATACAGTCAATAATGTGTTTTGACAACCATCATGACTGGGTGGAGTAGAATGCGTCTGCCTTTGTTATTAAGACTGGGAGCACTACTCAGTGGCAGACCGATTTAGCTCCAAAATAAATGGCCGCCTCTGACATGAGGAACAGACGTCATGTACAGCCGCTTCTAACATGGAATGCTGCTCATCCTATATCCCTGGATCAGGAGACCTTACAGGGTACTATCAGCCGGGCCAGCTGAGTCCAGGCTTTTTAGCGAGCTTTTTACTGCTCCTCTCCTAACGTTCCGATAACTCGACATTTCAAGAAATATTATTGATGGTGATTCGACCACTTTCGCCGCGAACGCATTGAAAATCAGAGTAAAGTAAAATCCAAATGTGAAAAGTAATATCCAAATAAATGACCAACAAAATGTCGAATAAACCCAATTAATATCATAGAGCAGACGATAATCCTCGATAACAGGGAGCGCTAAAGCGAGGAGACTTAGAAAAAGTTTATTTTATTTGATTGTCATATGTCACAAGACGTCCGTCCGGACAGGTATGTCTAGATGTTGTCATGAATGGGATAGAGTTTCCCTATACATCATTAATCTTTAAACAACGGTATAAACCCAGCTCACATTACCTGTTGGTGAGTGAACAATCCAACGCTTGGCGAATTCTGCTTCGCAAGTCGATGATAGGAAGAGCCGACATCGAAGAATCAAAAAGCGACGTCGCTATGAACGCTTGACCGCCACAAGCCAGAAGCTTCGCGCAGATGCGATATCATAGCCAGTGAGGGACTTCCGAGGCGCGAGTTTTGCTAGTTGAAAACTTTACCCAATACCCTGCCTTGTCTCATATGTTTTCCATCCAAAGGCAGAAAGCAAATCACTGAACTATACTACAATTTCTCCGATTTAAGCAAATAACGAGGAATGACTCACTGAAATTATTTCCTAATGAAAACAATCCCATGAAACTGTGTGAAATTTAACGCATTCAAAGAAAGCCAGTACATAGTGCCTACAACAGCTTGCTTTAGTATAATACCATCTGTATAAGGTGAACAAGCTATATAAAAGTTTAGTTGATTTTTGTTCCACTAGATGGCTCTTTGCCATCTGAAACGCTTATGTTAGTCGTAAAGATAGAGGTTGCCTGGCCGGAATTCATAGTTCTTCAAATTAAAGATACTTCGGCCAGTAAATCTTTTTTATTGTCTCGACGTTTCGACAAAAATCTTTTGTCTTCGTCAGGAGCAAACAAAAATGCTTATGTTAATTGTCAGGATATGCCTAATTTGTTTTTGATATCAACATTTGACCTTTTTATCATTATTTTGTCACCATACATCTGAGCTGTGTGTGCTGCAGGAGGACGTGAACAAGAACCAGGGGGAAGCGGCAGCCAAATAACCATCTCGCATTTTGTTTCTTTTGTCTTTGTTCATAGAGAACCTAGCACCCACATATCCCCTCCACTGGCCTAGTTCACCCGCGGCGTTCTTCCTTTCTAGCCGCTTTTCCCTGTCGAGAAATCGCATGAGCTGTTGCGGCCACCACGGTTGGATGATTCTTTATTTTCACTTCTCTTTCAACAATGTATTCCTTCCTTCCTGACTGTTGGACTATTGGACCGGTTGGCTGTTGAGATGGCGTTCTCCCTCCTGTATATAGGGATCTTTTAATTTATTTTTCTATAATCAGGGACTATGCAAACCTCTTTGTTTCGGAGTCAAAATTCTTCCCGGTGCTTTTTTACCCCCGGAGTGATGGTGGTGGTGGATAAAGCAAGCCTTCTCTCCTGTGATTTGGTCTTGTGGACCGGATTTAGGCCTAGCTCTGTCTCCGTGGATTGTATTTTTAACATAAAATAAAATATGAAGCCATCGATAGTGCTGTCTCCTCATTGTTCACAACACAACTTCCAGCCGCGCCGACTAGAATTGGGAATAAATTCAAATTTGACTGGAGGCAAGCTGATGTTGGAAAAATGTATCTTCTATGAAAAGAAGAGAAATACATTTTGTGGAAAACCTTCATAACAAAACTACTCTAAAAAACAATTGTTTTCTATGTATATATGTATATGCTAGAGTCGAGTGATCCGGGTAACGCCCCGGGTTTACCCGAAAGGCTCGGAAAGACAAATTAAGAGTGACGTTTATCAATGTTTACCGCAAATGTTTATTTTTACAGAACTAAAATTCGTTTATTTTAAGGAGAAATAACGAATATTCCTATTTCCCATCCCTGGACACTTTTATTTTTCCGTTTATAATTACTCTTCACAATTCATCTTTTCATACTTCATCCCTAAGGATAGAAATAGTCATTATTTCTCCTTAAAATAAATTACGATTTTTCGTTCTGTAAAAAGAAACATATTTATAAACATAATTATAACCGCATTATATATATTGTATTAAGAGTGTAGATACTGGCTTAAAAATTGCAATGTGTATATTGTGATTTTTTAGAAGCAGTATCTAAAGTAAAGTTAAATAAAAAACTTTCTAAGCAAAGTATATACATTTGGGCAGATAGCAGTTTTTACTTGTAAAATATAAAAATATGAAACAAAATTTTATGATAACAATTATGATAAAGGTAATTAACAATTATATCCGAAACACGAAATATAAATCATTAGAAATTAATAGAATTCAATACCCACATGTTTTGGAAAAAAAAAGCAATTTGGTGATAATAAATAGATAAGTAAAATTTGAAAGCAAAGAAATCTACGATTGGAAAATTGAATAAATATAACTACTAATATTTGGAGAATAAAAATAAGTGTAACACATGAAGTAAAAATAAAGATAATTTTGGTATATAGATAGCTATGTATAGTTCAGTATCTTTGGAGGAGATTGTTTGAAACTTTACAACTGAAAACTCTGTTAGTGTGGTATCTATATGGGTATGCGTGATGATATTGGAATCTGATTACTTAAATAAAACAGATATATTAAAATATTTAATATAAAGCAATAATGCGCCACATCACAAGAAACCCCATCAAGTAAAAGTAGTAAGAACAGGGAAGACTACATTTTAGGAGAAATCGTGAGTTCTCTGAAGATCTAGAATTCTGAAGAAATGTTGGTGTCTGAAATAAGTTAAGTGATCACAAATGTAAGTTTTCAAACAAAACTTTATTTAAAATTATGAAAGGACACAAATAGTTTATTCTATAATGATTATTCGATATAGTCTTATAGATTTAAAATTTAAACTTTGAAATGGTCAAAATTGTAAAAAATATATAAATAGTTATGGAAGTTCTCTTATCTCCTAGAGATAGGGAGTATGGTCATTGAGACATACATCTCACCCCTCTATAAGAGCAAATTTGAGTTAGAAGATAGTTCTAGGAGGAGGCTAACGAGTTACAATGCATCTTAAAGCATTCCAGTCATGTTCTATTGAATTCAGGTCAGAAGATATGGCTATCCAATCCATTCTCTGAATATCTCACTCTCAAGGAGGTAAATGACTTGTACTGCCTTTTCAGGACAAACAGTATCGTTCATAGAAATGAACGAGAGGCCAATGACATCCTTGAAAGATCTCACATTAGGCTCAATAATCTCGTTACTGTATCTTCGGGCCGTCTACTATGTCTCTAACTTTGGAGAGGTACACATATGTTCAAAATGAAGCCAGCCCAGACTATGAAACCTCTATTCCCAAAATTGTTTGCTATGTTAGTGGAATGAAAGAAGACCCCAGGTTCTCTCCGAATCAAGACGCGCCGAGAAACAGTGTCTGGATCGGATATTGATGAGTCCATTGATCATAGGTCCATGGGTTCACGGTACCAGGTCAAGCTATCTTTCCTGTGAGAAAATATGAGAAGGATATATATCATTGGTGTCTTGCATAAAGACCGCTTTCCTGAAACTGTCAATAAACAGTTTATTCTGAAACCGCCGCTCCAGAGATTCACGAGATCTCATTGTAGAGATGAGTAACTGCCGTGGCAGCTAGTGTCGGACAGGGATCTTCTTGGGTCGAGGTTAGATGTCTTTTAATGAAGAACTGTTTAAGAATGTTTAAAGAAATGATCAGCTTAATTTTTTAGACAGATTGCTAATGACTCAGTAGTAGATGTGAGGACAATAACACCGCTCCATTCCATTCTGCCATTAAAAATAACGCCATGACTTATGGTGTATAAAATTATATTTTTAACAGAGATTAAAATAAAAAGATACTCAAAAATATCTTATGATGATGAAATAAAGACATGTTCCTTGGTCATCAATTTAGATCACCCAGTCTGGAAACTGAGCGATGTCTCAATACCAGGCTCCCCTTGCCCTTATCAATTGTCCCAGTAGCTCAAGAAGGAGTTGAAAGGTTTTATGTAATAGTTGATTTGAAAGAGTCCACACAATTTTAAAAAATTATAACTTCTTTAAAATAAAATATTTTCCTTCTTAGTTTTATATCTCGGGTGAAAATATGTTTTAAAAATCAAATAAAGGTTGAAAGACAACTAAGTAAAGTATCAAGTTTTTTTATTATTATCCCTAGTACACGTGGTACAGGCCATGCTAATCATGGTGGGTAGAATTAGGTGACAGCTTTTACTGTAAGTGCACCACATTTCTCACATGTGAAAAGCAGTTCGACTTTGCATTTACAAATGTGCCAGAGCCCCGTTTGGTTACTTGCACTCGCTGGTGGGGTTGAACTTTTGCAAGAATCAGGGGCCATTGAAGCATTTTTTAAACTACCATGTGATACCAAATAATCGGACCATAAATGGAAGTGTCCCCAAATACTTTCCCCCAAGAGTACTTCTAATTGGCAAGCCATATAGGAAGAACTGCACCAGTCTGATAGATTACACTGGAGACTCTGATAGATAGGTTAACCACTAGTAAGATAGGCTCTCACGATTTATTTCCATTGAAGTAGGACTTGTAGGACATTGTTTTAGTTAAAAAAAAAACATATTTAGAAATATTACAGTTGTCACGCTCTACTACGGAAGGTTTGAAACAAGCGTCACATAGTATAGCACATAAACATTTTCATAAAATAGTAAAACAATGAATCATAGAGGGCGCGACTTTGTTTACAGCGGCAGAGGTAATTTCTAAACATTGCATCAGACACAATGGAGTTGACTATAGAAAATTTACGCGCCATGATTATAAAAATATTTCAATTTCTAAAGAATCCCATGAAAGATTGATGAAAGCTTTAGAAGATAAAGCTCCTTCTATTAGAACAGTGTTTAATGAATGAAATGAATTAATAATGAATTTAAATTTGGAAAAACCAACTTTGAAGATGAACCTCGTTCAGGTCGACCACCAACACACCAACAGAAGTGACCCAAGAAAAAATTGAGCTGGTAAGATTTTTACTTGGAGAAGATAGAAGAATTACATTTCAGAAGTTAGAGAAAAGTGTAATCAACACCAACATTAATGATCATTTAAAATACAGAAAACTTGTTACTAGATGGGTACCTCACAGCTTGACTGGAGACCAAAAACTTGGTCGCGTAAATGGTGTAATTTCGTGTTGAAAAAATTTGATGAAGGCAAATCAAAGGCTGTTTTAATATTATTACAGGTGACAAAACTTGGATTTACAATTTTGATCCAGAAACAAGACGGCAATCTACTCTTTGGTGCTCTTCAAAATTATCTCATCCTAAGAAAGTTCGCAGAGCTTGAAGTGTTGGAAAACAAATGGTCGCTTGTTTTTTTAGAAAAAGTGGTTTCATTGATATTGTGAAGTTAGAAAATCGAAAGACCATTAATAGTGACTGGTATACAACAAAATTCCTTCCATCAGTATTTGAAAAAATCAAGCAAATCAGACCAAGAGCTCAACCTAGAGTAGTCCTTCTTCACTATGACAATGCAAGACCGCACACCTCAGCCCAAGCATTAGGTTTTTTAGCCAACTCTGGTGTCCAATTAGTGACTCATCCACCATATTCACCAGACCTAGCACCTTGTGACTTTTTTATATTTCCAAAAGTTATGTTATTGTTGAAAGAGATTAAATTTGACACTGATGATGAAGCACTGCAAGCCTTTATCAATGCCGTAAATTCCATCCCCGAAGATGACTGGTGTAAGTGCTTCGATAATTGGATTTCACGGATGAAATCTTGTATAGGTGCTAAGGTTGAATACTTTGAGAAACTCGGAAAATTTGAAAGTTGCAGCTTTAATAAAAATAAGTGATCGCAAAAATCTTTGGGGTGACCCTTGTAATAATATTTTTTAATCTGTGGGTGTTCATATATAAATATTATTTGTAGTAGCTCGGGGAGAGGAGGGGGGTCCTACATGCTACATAAAAATTCGAGGTTCCATCTATGAGTCTAAATACACCCCCTTAAACAAAATACTTCTATCAACAAGAGTGTTCATGATAATCAGTCCTTCTTGGTCTCAAAAGACAGAGATCATGATTTTGTCCTAGGAAAGGAAAGGCCTTGGCTTTTTCTTTACATGCGATCTTTTACTTCGTCGGAGCCAAATTTTGGTCAGTCACTACAGAGGTTGGTCTACCTGGCCTTTCTTTATCACTAATATCAAAACCGCCAGTCTGGAAACGCTGATTCCATATTTGTATTGTGCTTCTATCCATGATTTCGTTTCCATTCTCAGACTTTAGCTTCGAGTAAATTACAGTGGCTGAAATGTCTCTAGACTTTACAGGAACTCCATCTCCGACCGTTGTCGGATGCTTGTATCTCTTAGGCTGCGTATCTGAATATATACAAAATATATCTTAACTATGTTTATAGATATGAAAAGAGAAATGTTCAATTAATCAGAAAAAAAATATTATTTTCATAATGATAAATTATTTAAATATTTTCTTTAGGTCATTATGCATTACTAATTGACCGGTCCACGTATTATTTGCGCAGAAGTCGCAGATTCAAATCGGTAGCAATTGCCTACATCAGCTTTGGCAAATTCTAACCAACTTATATCGCGTAAATTTGATGGAGAACAAGATTATAGAACCGATATCAACACAGAAGTATCCATGATTAGAGGACGAGGGTGACATGACGAAGCTCAGATTTTGGATGTCGACTTGAAGTTCCGTGGTGTCGCCATCTGCTAGTTGGACAAACCGGATGGAATTGTTGACGGCTCGACACCGGCTTCCCCGCTCGTCTATTTCTTACAAGAATTTTCTACATCACAGTAGTTTGCTGGTTCACACTACCTTATACTACAGGCTCGGGAAATATCGTACAGGAGGGCCCAGCCAAAGTCAAGTGGTGATTTTTGACAAATGGGATTTCGATGATTAGAATGTACCTAGCAGCAAAATGACAAAACCTAAATTTTGAAATTCGATTTGTCCCCTGAGTCACGGGCCCTCGGAATGCTGATATATTACCTAGTTTTAATAATCAGACCACACAAGATTTAAACAGGACTCTATGGAAATCTATGACTTCTTTATATGGAAAATGGGTGAAAATACAGAAACCAAGAAAACGGTCAAGATGAATCGTAGGCAAGCGCTAAAGGCTCTTTGATAATGTAATACTGATATCAACGTTTATTTTGTTTAAGGGGGTGATTTGTTGATAGAAAAGGAAAGGTATTGTCAATCATTAAAAACTAAAAATGCAATATAAAGAAAAAGATCCAACTTACAAAACATCAAATGTCATTAGGTTAATGTGAGACGTCACACGGCGCACTTGGCTAGCGATGATTGCAGGTTATGGGGGGACTTTGATGTCCCACTCTAAGTAACCTGGCTCCCTCAGACTTCTACATTTTCAAAATATTAATAAGTAGTATTTTACGTGGTAAAACATATGAAAGCGATACAATTTCACTCCAAGTTGTTAGATGGTGGTTTAGAGAGTTAGATACGGTGTTTTACCAAGGGGCTTTTTACAAGTTGGCAACAACGCTGGATCAAATATGTACAGGTGGATACATTGAATGACTCTAATATATAGAGGACTGTGTTAGGAGTTCTTATATAGATAATTTCAGTCTTCTAGTTTGTCTATAAGTTATTAATGATTGTGTATTATTAACCGAACCATGTTATAACAAAAATATTGTTTAGCGCATTTTATAAAGGGAAAGGTGTACCTTCTGTACGTATGTAATAATATATTTATATGTGCGTTTTAAAGTGAACTCATTTGCAAAACCATTTGAACATATAATTTTAAAACTATAGATTGAAACTGTCTAAAGACAACACCTGTACATTGTATATTTTAGAAAGAAAATAAAAAGACAATTTTAGATCTTGAAGATGTATGTAATAATGCAATTTTAACATAAAAAGATGTTTTTAGAAATTGGTTTCAAATAAAATGGGATTCGTAATGGGAGAATAGAGTGAATTTTTTAAATATTGGAAGGAGCGATATAGCATCCAAGGCCTGCCAACGCGAGCTCGCGACCGTTTCAAACGCAGTTCAGAATGGAGAACGTACCAAATAACAGCAGTTGCAACAGCAACTCCAGCAACGATTTCTCGCCTATTAAATCCGCTTATTCCAAGCTCAGAAAAGCAAGAAAAAGCTTGGAACTCGAAGTGAGTAAGATAGCAAGACGCCAGAATGCTATTCTGTTCCTGAATCGATGCAAAGAAGAAAATATTCTCCCCAAGCATCTCCGGTTCCGAACACCGCTGGAAGGCAACCGAGCCCGAGCCATCATGACTGACGCAGGCTTCAAGATCCTCGAGGAAGAGATTAGCGAGTCCAGCGCAACTGTTACCGCGGCGGTCAAAAAGGTCTCCAGACTTCATGAGCAGCTTCAAGCCATGATGGACTCACGGGAATTCAACCAACTGGTCAAAATCCTTGACAAGTTCTACAAAGTAGTAAACACCAAGACCTTCCTGAAGCTGGAGAGCAAGTTCGGAACCCTAATGGAAGAGAAGAATTCACAGAAAAAGGATACAATGCTATCGACCTTTTCAGAAGACAAAGAGAACATTCTAGCTGAGGGACTACAGGATTGTCTCAAGAAAGGGGCAGGACAGAAAGATGGCCTGCAAGTCCAGATCCGCAAGCCTTGCACTCAGAGAGATACCTTGAAACCTCTGGAGGAAAGAAACAACAAGAAACCATTCCGGAATAACGGTCAGCTGTAAGTACAGCTCATACATCCTACTCCCCATATATATCCATGTAGCCGAGCATAATAAAGTCAGTCTATCCCATCTACCCGTTGTCTCGGTATTTTAACTTACATCAACACAACCTAACATTAATACATCAAAAGGAATCATATTAATTCAAATATTATATTCTTGTAAATATTTAAAAAGTGGAATAACATATATTTTAAATATTTTCAAAAAGTTAGAAATTTGGTCTTAAGAATAGCCTCTCGCGCCGTGAAAGCAGGCTCGCTGCGTTGACTCAGCGTTCAATGCTAAATACATCAATATTTAAAGCAATATTGAGGAACTATTAAAAATTCTAAGAAAAATCGGTAAAATTAATGTTTGAAGAATTTACAAAGAATACTGTACCTGTATGAGATTAGAATTGTTTTCTTTGTTTGCGCTCTGTATCAAACGCACCTGAATTGTTGGTTCTTCAAATTAAAGATACTTAGGCCAGTAAATCTTTTTTATTATCTCGACGTTTCGACAAAAATCTTTTATCCTCGTCAGGAGCGAACAAAAATCAAAACATTTGGCAAAGCGTTAAAATTGATTCTATTAATTTTAATTTTTTTTACGCTTTGCCAAATGTTTTGATTTTTGTTCGCTCCTGACGAGGACAAAAGATTTTTGTCGAAACGTCGAGACAATAAAAAATATTCACTGACCGAAGTATCTTCAATTTGAAGAACTATGAATGCCACCGGCCAGGCAGCCTCTATCTTTACGATAAAGTGTAGGTATTATGAAAATTGTATTTTTTGATTTTTTTGTGTAATGTATGAGATATATGTAAAATAGATATGTAAAATAGGTTAGGATAAAAGGAAATAAATTGATTAAAAGAGGTCAGTGTGGAAGTGAGAGGTTATCTCGGGAGTTTTACTGAACCTCCTTCAAAGCCTGAATTGGAATTCTTCCATTGTCTCCACGACATCTTCAGTATCGGTATGAATGGGAAATAGCCCAATGCAATATTACATCAATATGGTAGATTAAACTGGCGAAACTTCTAGGTCTTAAGGGAGGGTTCACCAATGATGAGCCAGGCCCCTCCATTATTTTATCATTGCAATAAGATCAGCATAAAGTTGTTTTGTTAAAAAAAATAAAATAAAAGAAGCATACGCGTCAAAATATATATATATATACAGTAGAACTTGGATAATTCGAACTTCTTCAATTCGAAAACCTCTTTAATTTGAATATTTATCTTGGTCCCTAGAATTTGAAATAAATAAAATTTCCGTTTTTAATTCGAATTTTTGGATAATTCGAATTTTTTTATGGTCCCTAAAACAATGGGGCGCTGATTCTTCTAATTATGTTTTTAAAATATCTTAATTGGAATTTGCGGAAGAGCAATGTTTGAAGCATGTTAACCCCCCCCCCCCCCCCCCCCCTCAAAGCTTATGTCCATAGTTCATTTAAAATACCCTTTCCAAGAGTTTATCATCAGTATCAAAGGAAAACAGCTAAATGCAAAATTACAGCGGTCGATTAAACTGGCGAAACCGCTTTGATGGTTCACCACTGATGAGTCAGGCCCTCCCATTATTTTTATCATTGCAGTAAGAGCAGTAGAAAATTGTTTTATTACAAGAAATAACATGTTAATTTGTAAATATTCAATTCTAAGTTCTAATTTGTTTGTTTCCTCTGTAATCGACGCAAATATTTCATTATAGCGCCTGGTTGATTAATAAATATAGAAAAATTAAAAGAAACATACGCTCAAAAATAGTTTAAATATCTTATACCACTGCTACTTGCACAAAATTGATTGACCAACACCACGACAGGAGTGTGTGGAAACCTGAATAGTAACGCACTGATGATTTCAACGGTGGAATGTTTACTGAAGAGTTACAAAGAGGACCGATGGCTTAACAGCTATAATCTAACTCTTAGAATTATGGAAGGAAATATGAATCCATGCGGATCAAATGATACATTTTACATAGCAAAATATAGTTGGGAATTTTGCCTTTAACCTATAAAGACAAACGTAGCCTCTCCCGTCAAAATAAACGTCAAAATTAAACACCATCTATTGACCTTCGCCACAAACTAGCGTTCTCGAGTCGGTGACAAAGCCACAGCACCAGCTTTGGAAAACTGAGAAGCGTCCACCTAAAGACCATGGTTTCGGGCTAATGGCCCTCGTCAGCCTAGGGCGGACTTTATTCCATGAGCTCCACAAGGGATCCAATGGAATCCTCACAATCTGCCAAAGAGGTGTTTAGCTGGTAATGTATCTGAGCCAAATCTATGACCCAAATATAGATGGAAATGTTGCCGGGAGGATATTGATCTAGAAAGATAAAGGTTGCCTCTCCCGTCAACCCGAGGCCGCTAGTTTGCGGCGAAGGTCAATAGATGGCATCTAGTTTTGACGTCTATTTTGACGGGAGAGGGGACCTTCGTCTTTATAGATAGCAAAGTATATATCAGAATCTAAAGAACTAGATATAGCTCAATCAACTAGACAGATTAAACGGCAGGAATCCAATATATCACGCAAGATCTGTATGAGAATAATGAACGAGGTTTCAGCATGTGAAAACGCATATCGATTGTGTAATCTTTGTGAAAGTTCCAGGAAATGTGTTTTACTCAACACTCTATTGAAAAGGATTAAGAATTTACACAACAAATGATCACGTCAATGCCCACAATCGAACAGTCTTTCAGCTTTTCCGTAAAAAAGGGAGTTGAGCCTCACTCAGGGTGGTACCGCCATCTAGCAATGAAATATTGAACTAATTTGACCATTCCTCAATTTTGTAATTGCAATATTAGTTTTTACACTAGTTTTACACTTTGAAACCATATGGCCGTTTTGAGTATGAGTTTATCCACTTAATTTTTATATATTTAATTAATGTATATGTAACAGTGTTTCTTGCTAATGTTAATAATCGAAATTATGGTGATATAACAATGATTTTTGAATTTAAACCTTTCAACAATTCATTATTTATCCTAACATTTTTATTCAGAATTTATATTTCAAAATATTTTTATGTATAATTATTTTTTAAAAATAAATTAATGAAACAAAGCTTTTATTTAAAACGCACACTAAAAATTAGATTTATTTATTTATTTATTTCAATTCAAAACGCTATGTCCCCCTAGGGACACTTGCGCTAAATGTACATACAAATATAACAAAGAAAATATTCAACATGGAAAGATACACAGAAAGTGTATTATTATGAAGCGAAAAGTGAGTAAGTTTTATATTTCTTGGAATATTTTGTCTCTGTACTAAATATATGATAATAACAGCTTCCACCGCCTTTATTTTTAGCCATATGATTGTAATTGCTCAATGGTGATAGCTAAAATATGTATTTTATATTTTAGAACATTTTATAAATTAATTATTTTCTTATTTTCATTTATACACATAAATATCACTAAAAAACTGGGATCAAAAGAATTTTGGTTGCATTGGTACAGCCTGCTCCACGATGACGAGGGCCAACGGCCAGAAAGGCGTTCGTGGATGGCTTTTCTTGATTTATCAAGGAAATGGGTTGGCCAAATATCAGGTAACAGGCTAAATCAACGTAGATATCAGTCGAAACAATCGCCACCAGTGGACTAACCTACCTTCTGTAATATGTCCATCTCTTCACTCAGAAGACCTACCTTTTGAAGATGTTACAAGTCATAATACAGAGGATGAAGACAGTGATTGTGTTGGTTCTTCTTCGAGTCCTCAACAATTTGACCAAAAGGAACTAAATGGTCTCATTAGGGCCCTGAGCCTATCAAAAGAATCTTCTGAGGTACTTGTTTCTCGGTTAGCTGAAAAAAATCTACTAGACACAGAAAAAATAGCATCATATTGTAAGAGTGAAAAAGATTTACTTTAGTTATTTTCTCACGAGAACAATCTTGTATATTGCGATGATGTTCGAGGTCTACTGCTGAAAATGGGTCTTCCTGTATATTCACCAGGTGATTGATGTCTCTTCATTGATAGTTCCAAACTGAATTTAAAGTGTGGAGTACTTCACAATGGCAATATGTATGGGTCGATTCCATTCGCTCATTCAACCAATATGAAATAAGTGAATGAGATAATTGTGTTTGTCATAGAAAACTTGATGTTAAACAAGCATCAGTGGACAGTTTAGGGTAATCTCAAAATTCTTGGCCAGCAAGGTGGCTACACGAAATACCCATGTTTCTTGGATCTCAGGGATAGCAGAGCTAAACATGATCACCGGATAGAAGAGCCTGGCCTGTGAACATGGATGTTGGCGAAAGGAACATCATTCATACATCTTCTCATTCAAGAAAAAATAATTCTGCCTCCACTACATGAGGGCTCTTGTTTTTAATACCCAGAGCACAAATTTCCTGAACTCAGTGACGAAAACTGAAAGCTGGCATTTCTGATGGCCCTCTGATATTTATTAAAATGCCCTTTGTTATAATGTGTCAAAGATACTACAGGGTGTACCAGGTAAATTGGGAATTTCAACAATGGTATTTTAACTGAATTTTTTTGCAAGTAAAAATTAAAATATCCGAATGAAATTTGACACAGTAGTAGATAAAAGGATATAGTTTTTATTTATTCAATTTAGTTTCCATTATTAGCTACAACAGTCTCGAGGCGAGTGCGGAATGAAGCACAGGCCTTGGCGACGATGACCTTGTCCATTTGGGTCATCACCGTGTGAACTGCTTTCTTGACAGACTGGATGGTGGTATGAGGAGCTTTGTTGACATCTCTCTCAACAACGCCCCATACATAGTAGTCGAGGGGATTGCAATCTGGAGAATTATGGGGCCAAATATCAGGACCCCAGTGACTAGGGATGTTAAGTGTCAGCCACGATTGTGTCTTTTTTGCCTTATGGGCTGGAGCTGAGTTCTGTTGGAAGACATACTTCCTTCCTGCGGCCACCATGTCCATCCAAGGCTTCACAACGGTCTCCAGAACATTGATGCAGGTGTCAGCGTTCATCCTAAGGCCCTTCTCAAAGAAATGGGGAGGCATGACATCACCTTCACTGCTGATAACGCCAAAGACCATTACGGAGGCAGGAAATTTCGTGTGCATCACGACAGGTATCTCTGAGGGGTCTTTACAGATCCAGCGATCATTCCTGGGATTTACCTTTTGGTCCACGTCAAAGTTCTTTTCGTCAGAGAAGAACCTTAGCATGCCAAAAGAGTCGTGTTTCAGGTTGTTGAGGAGGGCAGCAGCCTTTCCTTTTCTGTTATTCTTCATATTCTCAGTCAGCAACTGACCTTTCCGAAGGGCATAAGACTTGAGACCAAGGTCCTCATGGATAGTTCTGACAATTGTCATAGAGCCAACGTCCATTTCCTTGGCTATGGCCCTCATGCTCTTCCCAGGGTTTCCATCAATCTTCTCCTTGACATTTTTGACAAATTCTTCGCCTCTTACCCTGTCCGATCGACGCGAGTGCTTTTTCCTTGTAGCTATCCCCTCTTTGTTACTGTCGGCCTCATCAAACTGCTACTTGACACAATAAATAGTGGTTTTGGGCAACTTAAGAAAATCCACTATCTCTTTGGGGCTCCTTCCGGCGCGCAGAGCAACGATGATGGCAGCTCGATTTTCAAATTCTCGGTTACTCTTCATCACTACACTGCGCACACATGTACTGTTGCATTTTACATGAATATGGCTACGTAATGAAAAAAAAAACAAGTTTTTAATCTCAAGTAGTTTTTGTTTTATGGACTGTCAAAGTTAGTCCCAATTTACCTGGTACACCCTGTATATATCACAACACACTTGAAAAAGAAAATAAATATTTTAGCCATACACACAGCTAGTGAATAAAATTTAAAAGTCAAAATAAAATCGAGACAGGAAACTATGTTAAGGAATTTAGAACTTAATGTGATTTATATATTTATGTTTTACTAAATATTTTACCTCTCCACATATACTGAGATCGTCTCCCGAAGCTTTTATTTCGACTCATATATGTTATTAAGACACTTTTCAGCGGTCGTTGTTTGAAGGTTCAATGTAGGTTCATTGTGGATACAGCTTAGTTCGAAATACTTTATTGCCAGGAGCTGTTGATGGAATGTGGAACTAGGTTGATGGACTTGTCTCCAATATCCGCCATCAGAAAGATCCTCCTCGTCTACGGCCGACTTCCGTTCAGGTCGAGCAAGCTTCTTTGGCACCGTCTTGTAGGATCATCCACAGCCCAGAGGAATCTCGCCGCTTTCTCCACTCACCGCAGATGTGACCAGACTCTGTCCTCCCTCAGACACGAATGACATTTTTGGTGTCTGTCCCCCTGACACATGGCAGCTGGAGCAACTAGAGTCCACCCATCTTCCTCCAACTTTACTCTGGAATCTTGGCTTCTCGGATAGCTTGTCTTTCATCCATTTTACAATGTCTGATGATTCAATGTCGGTAGCTGATCTCCTTTTTCTTGCATTCAATAAAAGCATTTTTATAAATATTTTTCTAAACTATTAAAGACGCATATGATTCTTTTTAAAAATAAACAATTTCTACAGCCCTTACTGCAATGGAAAAATTAATGGGAGGGCCTGGCACTTTCCATTGCAGTAAGGACAGTAGAAATTGTTTATTTTTAAAAAGAATCATACGTGTCTATAATAGTTCCGAATTTTCATAACAGATGGCGCGCTAATGCATCGTAATAAATATTTTAATTAATTAATTATTCTCTATAGAAAATTGGCCAGGTGTGATGGTGTCATCTTATTTATCAAATAACAACTTTATTTCGTACAATATCTTTGGCATTGGTGAAGCCTAACATGCCTGTTTCAGAGAGGCGATGTCTCCAGTCTTATGATGCTTTTGGAGATTTAGATTTTATTACTGAAGCAACTCTGAGGTATCATTCCTAGCCTTATTGGTCAAATCTCTTTGTGTTGAGAGGTTCTTCTTTGGGAATACTGGTAAATTGCTCTGACAATAGCTGGTGAACGCCGTGTGGATCTTATTTCTGATTAATTTTAAAGAACATCGTTAAGCAAGGTCGAGTAGTTTTTATCATTATTTATATAAGTGAAAAAATAGTACGAATGTGATATTGTACTCTCATTGAGCACCTACGCTCTGTGTGTTGGGATTAAATCATCGATTTTATGAGCATATCTACCCCTCAGCCTTCGTAGCCAAATTCTCCTATTTATTTTTATTCATAAGGTATGGATTTATAAAATGGGATAGGATAAAAAAATACATGGTAAAGAGACAATTGTATAACATTGTAAAATTTATTTGACAATATAAGCAAGTATAAGTTTATCAGTTAGATGGAAAATGTGTTGTTTATTTGTACTTGATTAGCGAACTGATCTCCAACGCTTTCTGTTTGGATAAATATGGCCATGTTTGTATATAAGAGGGGACCATAGATATAAGTAATAAATAGGTAAAAAATTATATGATAAAAATTACTTGAATAAAAAAGAAAAAAACTGACTACATACCGAAAAGATGTATTATTGTATATACCTTTTTACTTTTATTTTACTACTTATACGCATAGCTTTGTACATATTTCTTTATAAAATAAAAGGATTTAAAAGCGCGAATGTTTCTTTTATACATAAAACGAACTTCCACTGTCCTTACTGCGATGAGAAAATATATTGTGAGGGCTTGGCTCATCAGTGGTGAACCCTCCCAGCGGTTTCGCCAATTTAATCCACCAGACCGCTTCTCAGAGCTCTAATACTGTATTGGATCATTCTGCTTTTATATGCTACACTGACACTTATAAGCTTATGTCCATAGTTTACTTGAAAACCATTTCTAAGATTCCACCCTTCAGTGTAGCATATAAAAGCAGAATGATCCAATACAGTATTAGAGCTCTGAGAAGCGGTCTGGTGGATTAAATTGGCGAAACTGGATTAAATTGGGAGGGTTCACCACTGATGAGCCAAGCCCTCCCAATCTATTTTTTCATCGCAGTAAGGACAGTAGAAGTTCGTTTTATGTATAAAAGAAACATTCGCGCTTTTAAATCCTTTTATTTTATATGTATAGATGGCGCGTTATTGCTTTGTGTTAACATATTTCTTTATTACTTTCTATTTTGAGCGTTTAACCCTATCCTAACATATTCCAAGATAATACAATGCGGCTTGTGATTGTAAAACGACATTTGAAAATTATCCCGCATGTGTTTTTTTTTAACGAAAAATCAAAATGTATCTTAAAGAGAAATAACGATTATTTCTAACCTTAGGGATGAGGTATGAAAGGATGAATTGTAAAGTGTAATGATGAACGGAAAAATGAAAGTTCCCATTTCTTGGAACTTTTATTTTTAGGCTTATCATTACCCTTCACAATTCAACTTTCCATACTTCATCCCTAAGGATAGAAAGAGGGTATTTCTCCTTAAAATAAAATTACGATTTTTCGTCAGAAGAAACACATGCGGGATGATTTTAAAATATCGTTTTACGACCTAACATATTAACTACACATTATCTTGAACACGCTCCAGTCCGATTATGTATCGCTTCAAACAGCCTTTTGGTTATTGACTTCACCTCACTAATGCCTAAGCACGTCTTTTAACGCAACCTTTTCGATTCAGTTTCAGTTTTGAGCCCCAAAAAGTATTTCCAGGGACCTATGCGGGCGGCGAAGTTTACTCAATTCCATAGATATAGGTAGAGTATTTCAGGAATTAGTCCAAGTCGGCCTGCCACTGAGTAGTGCTCTCAGTCTTAATGACAAAGGCAGACGCATTCTACTTCACCCAGTCATGGTGGTTGTCAAAGTCTCAAACTCTACAAGCTTGACACCCAAATATTATTGAGTGGAGATAAGTAAGAAGAAGAGGAATTAGTTGTGTGGAAATGCTTAAAGTATTCTTAGCGTGCTTTATCCGTGTCTGGTGATCTGGCATACCTGTGTAACCCCGGTCCACTCCCTATCAAATCTACAATAAAAGTACTGTTTTTATATACAAGGTATGTCCCATAAGTTCCCGGACTGGGTCCATAAAAAAAAAGGTAAGATATATATATTTTTTAATTATTAAAACTTTTTAAAGTAATCTCCCCTTGTGCTTCAACGCACCAGCGCCATCGTTTCCCCAAATTGTCGAAACAGTTTTTATAGAGCTCTTTTGGAATGCTCTTCAATGCCAACAGCGATTTTTCTATTATGTCATCCCTGGTGTCAAAATGTCTTCCTTTTAGAACTGCTTTAAGTTTGGGGAACAGGAAAAAGTCATTTGGTGCGATGTCTGGGGAATAGGGTGGTTGAGGTAGGATTTCTGTCCCGTTTTTAGCCAAAAAAAAAAAAAAACTCGTCACCAAGTGCGCTATGTGAGGGCGGGCATTGTTATGGTGTAGGATCCAGTCACCATTAGGCCATTTTTCTGGCATTTCTTTTCGAATCGCTTCCCTTAGATGGCGAAGAATGTCCAAATACATTTCCTTAATAACCGTTTGGCCTGCAGGAAGATACTCGTGATGAACAATGCCCTTGTTATCCAAAAAAGCGACCAGCAACACCTTGTTTCTGGATTTCAATATCCTGGATTTTTTTGGTCTAGGCTCACCCTGACCTCTCCACTCGGCATATTGACGCTTGGTTTCAGGGTCATAGTCATAGACCCATGTCTCGTCGCCTGTGATTATCTTGTCTTTCCATTCCGGATCCGTTCTTGTCATTTCCAACATGTTCTCACAGGTTGCAAGCCGACACAGTTTTTGCTCATTAGTGAGGAATCTTGGAATGAATTTTGCAGGAGTCTTTTTGAGCTTCAAATCTTTGGTTACGATCCTTCCAATCGTTGTTTTAGAGATGCCTGTGTCTTGCTCTAGCTCCAGCAAAGTGGTTCGAGGATTTTCTTTTATCAAATCGGTGATTTTTTGCACATTTTGGGCGTCCTTGCCGAGGTTCACCTTCAATGGAAATTCTGCCAGCTTTAAATCTAGAATGCCATTCAAAAACAGTTGTTCTCTTTGGAGAGTCATTGGGGAATACTTTATTAAGCATTTCAAAAGTTTCGGTTGCAGATATTTGAAGTTTCACACAAAATTCTATGCAAATCCTCTGCTTCAATTTTTGTTCCATCGTAAAATCGCCGCAGCGCTAGGTGTGACCTTTAAATAAATTAGAATGACCTTGGCGCGCGCTAATGTACCGCCTCGATATTGGTACCACCGTGTTGCCTGATATTTTTTCTATAATAAACAGTCAAATTTATTTACATTTTTCATTTATTTATTTTTTTATGGACCCAGTCCGGGAACTTATGGGACATACCTTGTATAACAAATCGTGAGTTTTTATTAACGTCCTCTTTTAATTTTGTTGTTGTACTTTTGAGCATAAACTTTTCTGTGTGTTAAGTTACATTTACCTTAGGCCTTAGTGAATTGCACTTTGTGTGTTAACCCGTAAAAGTATCCTTTGTCAACATTACTTTATGAAATATGTAATTTATGATTCAAAATATGATTTGGTTAGAATTATAACGGAAGAAATATAATATTTAACCGAGTACACATAAATAATATTGTACAGAATAATTGTTAATAAATATTGATATTTGAGTCTCATCTAGAGTGAAAAGCCGACCTACCTTTCCTTGGACACTGCTACTTGTGCTAGGCAGGGCGAATATGGGAGTGAACCATAATATTTTGTGATACTGGAGTGGTTTCTATGCCAGTTTTATTTATTTTTAAAGTTTAATTATTTATGTTAAAAATTAACTCGAGCATTCGGGCTTTTCAGCAACTCGACGGAAAAAACACAATAACTAAACAACCCGAAGTGTAAATATTCAAATTTTATTATTAATATGTTCAAATTTACATATTTTTCCTTAGGTGTATATTAGATTTATTTAATTTAGCAGAGGGAATTATTATTTAATAGACAAATTCAATCGGACCAACATTATGAGTATGTGTATGGATTATTTCCTGTAGACAATTATTTACCTTGACAACGAGGTAGCTTAGCTGAGAATAGCAAAAATATACCATAGCCGAGAACAACAACGAGGTACCCTAGCTGAGAATAGCAACAATCTATCATAGCCGAGGACAACAACGAGGTAGCTTAGCTGAGAATAGCACAATATACCATAGCCGAGAACAACAACGAGGTACCCTAGCTGAGAATAGCAACAATCTATCATAGCCGAGGACAACAACGAGGTAGCTTAGCTGAGAATAGCACAATATACCATAGCCGAGAACAACAACGAGGTACCCTAGCTTAGAATAGCAACAATCTATCATAGCCGAGGACAACAACGAGGTAGCTTAGCTGAGAATAGCACAATATACCATAGCCGAGAACAACAACGAGGTACCCTAGCTGAGAATAGCAAAAATATACCATAGCCGAGGACAACAACGAGGTAGCTTAGCTGAGAATAGCACAATATACCATAGCCGAGAACAACAACGAGGTACCCTAGCTGAGAATAGCAACAATCTATCATAGCCAAGGACAACAACGAGGTAGCTTAGCTGAGAATAGCACAATATACCATAGCCGAGAACAACAACGAGGTACCCTAGCTGAGAATAGCAAAAATATACCATAGCCGAGGACAACAACGAGGTAGCTTAGCTGAGAATAGCACAATATACCATAGCCGAGAACAACAACGAGGTACCATAGCTGAGAATAGCAAAAATATACCATAGACGAGGACACCAACGAGGTACCCTAGCTGAGAATAGCAAAAGTATACCATAGCCGAGGACAACAACGAGGTAGCTTAGCTGAGAATAGCACAATATACCATAGCCAAGGACAACAACGAGGTACCCTAGCTGAGAATAGCACAATATACCATAGCCGAGGACAACAACGAGGTACCCTAGCTGAGAATAGCAAAAATATACCATAGCCGAGGACAACAACGAGGTAGCTTAGCTGAGAATAGCACAATATACCATAGCCGAGAACAACAACGAGGTACCCTAGCTGAGAATAGCAAAAATATACCATAGCCGAGGACAACAACGAGGTAGCTTAGCTGAGAATAACACAATATACCATAGCCGAGGACAACAACGAGGTACCCTAGCTGAGAATAGCACAATATACCATAGCCGAGGACAACAACGAGGTACCCTAGCTGAGAATAGCAAAAATATACCATATCCGAGGACAACAACGAGGTAGCTTAGCTGAGAATAGCACAATATACCATAGCCGAGAACAACAACGAGGTACCCTAGCTGAGAATAGCAAAAATATACCATAGCCGAGAACAACAACGAGGTACCCTAGCTGAGAATAGCAAAAATATACCATAGCCGAGGACAACAACGAGGTACCCTAGCTGAGAATAGCAAAAATATACCATAGCCGAGGACAACAACGAGGTAGCTTAGCTGAGAATAGCAACAATATACCATAGCCGAGGACAACAACGAGGAACCATAGCTGAGAATAGCAACAATATACCATAGCCGAGAACAACAACGAGGTACCCTAGCTGAGAATAGCAAAAATATACCATTGCCGAGGACAACAACGAAGTAGCTTAGCTGAGAATAGCAAAAATATACCATAGCCGAAACAACAACGAGGTACCCTAGCTGAGAATAGCAAAAATATACCATAGCCGAGAACAACAACGAGGTACCCTAGCTGAGATTAGCAACATTATACCATAGCCGAGAACAACAACGAGGTACCCTAGCTGAGAATAGCAAAAATATACCATAGCCGAGATCAACAACGAGGTACTCTATCTGAGAATAGCAACATTATACCATAGATGAGAACAACAACGAGGTACCCTAGCTGAGAATAGCAAAAATATACCATAGCCGAGAACAACAACGAGGTACCCTAGCTGAGAATAGCACAATATACCATAGCCGAGAACAACAACGAGGTACCCTAGCTGAGAATAGCAAAAATATACCATAGCCGAGAACAACAACGAGGTACCCTAGCTGAGAATAGCAAAAATATACCATAGCCGAGAACAACAACGAGGTACCCTAGCTGAGAATAGCAACATTATACCATAGCCGAGAACAACAACGAGGTACCCTAGCTGAGAATAGCAAAAATATACCATAGCCGAGAACAACAACGAGGTACCCTTGCTGAGAATATCAACATTATACCATAGCCGAGAACAACAACGAGGTACCCTAGCTGAGAATAGCAACAATATACCATAGCCGAGAACAACAACGAGGTACCCTAGCTGAGAATAGCAAAAATATACCATAGCCGAGGACAACAACGAGGTACCCTAGCTGAGAATAGCACAATATACCATAGCCAAGAACAACAATGAGGTACTCTAGCTGAGAATAGCAACAATATACCATAGCCGAGAACAACAACGAAGTACCCAGGCTGAGAATAGCAAAAATATACCATAGCCGAGAACAACAACGAGGTACCCTAGCTGAGAATAGCAAAAATATACCATAGCCGAGAACAACAACGAGGTACCCTAGCTGAGAATAGCAACAATATACCATAGCCGAGAACAACAACGAGGTACCCTAGCTGAGAATAGCAACAATATACCATAGCCGAGAAAAACAACGAGGTACCCTAGCTGAGAATAGCAACAATATACCATACCCGAGAACAACAACGAGGTACCCAGGCTGAGAATAGCAAAAATATACCATAGCCGAGAACAACAACGAGGTACCCTAGCTGAGAATAGCAAAAATATACCATAGCTGAGAACAACAACGAGGTACCCTAGCTGAGAATAGCAAAAATATACCATAGCCGAGTAAAGCAACGAGGTACCCTAGCTGAGAATAGCAACAATATACCATAGCCGAGGACAACAACGAGGTACCCTAGCTGAGAATAGCACAATATACCATAGCCGAGTACAACAACGAGGTACCCTAGCTGAGAATAGCAAAAATATACCATAGCCGAGGACAACAACGAGGACCCTAGCTGAGAATAGCACAATATACCATAGCCAAGAACAACAACGAGGTACCTTAGCTGAGAATAGCAACAATATACCATAGCCGAGACCAACAACGAGGTACCCAGGCTGAGAATAGCAAAAATATACCATAGCCGAGAACAACAACGAGGTACCCTAGCTGAGAATAGCAAAAATATACCATAGCCGAGAACAACAACGAGGTACCCTAGCTGAGAATAGCAAAAATATACCATAGCCGAGAACAACAACGAGGTACCCTAGCTGAGAATAGCAACAATATACCATAGCCGAGAAAAACAACGAGGTACCCTAGCTGAGAATAGCAACAATATACCATACCCGAGGACAACAACGAGGTACCCAGGCTGAGAATGGCAAAAATATACCATAGCCGAGAACAACAACGAGGTACCCTAGCTGATAATAGCAAAAATATACCATAGTTGAGAACAACAACGAGGTACCCTAGCTGAGAATAGCAAAAATATACCATAGCCGAGTACAACAACGAGGTACCCTAGCTGAGAATAACAACAATATACCATAGCCGAGGACAACAACGAGGTACCCTAGCTGAGAATAGCACAATATACCATAGCCGAGTACAACAACGAGGTACCCTAGCTGAGAATAGCAACAATATACCATAGCCGAGAACACCAACGAGGTACCCTAGTTGAGAATAGCACAATATACCATAGCCGAGAACAACAACGAGGTACCCTAGCTGAGAATAGCACAATATACCATAGCCGAGAACAACAACCCGGTACCCTAGTTGAGAATAGCAACAATTTTACCATAGCCGAGGACAACAACGAGGTACCCTAGCTGAGAATAGGACAATATATCATAGCCGAGGACAACAACGAGGTACCCTAGCTGAGAATAGCAACAATATACCATAGACGAGAAAAACAACGAGGTACCCTAGCTGAGAATAGCAACAATATACCATACCCGAGAACAACAACGAGGTACCCAGGCTGAGAATAGCAAAAATATACCATAGCCGAGAACAACAACGAGGTACCCTAGCTGAGAATAGCAAAAATATACCATAGCCGAGTACAACAACGAGGTACCCTAGCTGAGAATAGCAACAATATACCATAGCCGAGGACAACAACGAGGTACCCTAGCTGAGAATAGCACAATATACCATAGCCGAGGACAACAACGAGGTACCCTAGCTGAGAATAGCAAAAATATACCATATCCGAGGACAACAACGAGGTAGCTTAGCTGAGAATAGCACAATATACCATAGCCGAGAACAACAACGAGGTACCCTAGCTGAGAATAGCAAAAATATACCATAGCCGAGAACAACAACGAGGTACCCTAGCTGAGAATAGCAAAAATATACCATAGCCGAGGACAACAACGAGGTACCCTAGCTGAGAATAGCAAAAATATACCATAGCCGAGGACAACAACGAGGTAGCTTAGCTGAGAATAGCAACAATATACCATAGCCGAGGACAACAACGAGGAACCATAGCTGAGAATAGCAACAATATACCATAGCCGAGAACAACAACGAGGTACCCTAGCTGAGAATAGCAAAAATATACCATTGCCGAGGACAACAACGAAGTAGCTTAGCTGAGAATAGCAAAAATATACCATAGCCGAAACAACAACGAGGTACCCTAGCTGAGAATAGCAAAAATATACCATAGCCGAGAACAACAACGAGGTACCCTAGCTGAGATTAGCAACATTATACCATAGCCGAGAACAACAACGAGGTACCCTAGCTGAGAATAGCAAAAATATACCATAGCCGAGATCAACAACGAGGTACTCTATCTGAGAATAGCAACATTATACCATAGATGAGAACAACAACGAGGTACCCTAGCTGAGAATAGCAAAAATATACCATAGCCGAGAACAACAACGAGGTACCCTAGCTGAGAATAGCACAATATACCATAGCCGAGAACAACAACGAGGTACCCTAGCTGAGAATAGCAAAAATATACCATAGCCGAGAACAACAACGAGGTACCCTAGCTGAGAATAGCAAAAATATACCATAGCCGAGAACAACAACGAGGTACCCTAGCTGAGAATAGCAACATTATACCATAGCCGAGAACAACAACGAGGTACCCTAGCTGAGAATAGCAAAAATATACCATAGCCGAGAACAACAACGAGGTACCCTTGCTGAGAATATCAACATTATACCATAGCCGAGAACAACAACGAGGTACCCTAGCTGAGAATAGCAACAATATACCATAGCCGAGAACAACAACGAGGTACCCTAGCTGAGAATAGCAAAAATATACCATAGCCGAGGACAACAACGAGGTACCCTAGCTGAGAATAGCACAATATACCATAGCCAAGAACAACAATGAGGTACTCTAGCTGAGAATAGCAACAATATACCATAGCCGAGAACAACAACGAAGTACCCAGGCTGAGAATAGCAAAAATATACCATAGCCGAGAACAACAACGAGGTACCCTAGCTGAGAATAGCAAAAATATACCATAGCCGAGAACAACAACGAGGTACCCTAGCTGAGAATAGCAACAATATACCATAGCCGAGAACAACAACGAGGTACCCTAGCTGAGAATAGCAACAATATACCATAGCCGAGAAAAACAACGAGGTACCCTAGCTGAGAATAGCAACAATATACCATACCCGAGAACAACAACGAGGTACCCAGGCTGAGAATAGCAAAAATATACCATAGCCGAGAACAACAACGAGGTACCCTAGCTGAGAATAGCAAAAATATACCATAGCTGAGAACAACAACGAGGTACCCTAGCTGAGAATAGCAAAAATATACCATAGCCGAGTAAAGCAACGAGGTACCCTAGCTGAGAATAGCAACAATATACCATAGCCGAGGACAACAACGAGGTACCCTAGCTGAGAATAGCACAATATACCATAGCCGAGTACAACAACGAGGTACCCTAGCTGAGAATAGCAAAAATATACCATAGCCGAGGACAACAACGAGGACCCTAGCTGAGAATAGCACAATATACCATAGCCAAGAACAACAACGAGGTACCTTAGCTGAGAATAGCAACAATATACCATAGCCGAGACCAACA
>CP092868.1:101252157-101263387 GCA_030710605.1 Cordylochernes scorpioides
ATTTATCTTTGTTTAATTTATCTTTGATTTCTGTAACAATCAACTAAGAGTCTCAATATAATATATTCAATTGTCAATTGTATTTTGTAGAGCTCGTCTGCCTAAAATAATTCATGTTGGAATACGCCTCAAGACGACTTGAGCCAAACAGATTCAAAATTATTCAAAATTTAATATTTAAGAAAGATTTTTAAAAAATCAAGCTTATTAGAATTGGCACTTAAAGAGATTGAACACAAGAAAGCCATTATTGTTTTTTTTTTTAAACATCGAGTATTTTCTCTAATGTAATTTTTTAATTTCAAAATAAGAAAAAGCTCTCGAAGAATTAAAACCGTAATCTAATCAAAACATCAAGTTGCTATGGTTACTATGGTAAAATGGATTTTAAACTAGGCTTAAAAGATACTTTGTCACTTTATAAAAAAAAGTTTATTAAAGAATTGTTTAGGGATATAACGAGAAATTTATATGGCCACCGCAGATTTAAGAAAAAAAGAGGAAATTAAGTCGTCCAACAAATTAGAATTTTGCCATTATGATGTCGTCTGCACATCATTAGCGTACAGTACCTGGTGATGGATGGTCTAAACCCTCGTTTAGGATAAGAAGTCCGCAATGAATTCGTTTTTAGTGACAATGGTAAGTAGCTTCATGAATGTTCAAAGTAGAGGAATATTAGAGTATATGAGATTTTGAGATTTTCCACAGAGGAAAGTGAAATTTGGCGGAAAAAGGCAGAAGACAGAAAAGATTCAAAGGCAATGAGTAAATGTGAATTTGATTTTTCACTGAGGAAAAGAAAATTTGGTGGAAAAAGGCAAAAGACAAAAAGTATTCAAAGAGAAAATGTATAGGTGAATTTGAGATTTTTACAGTAGAAAAGGGAATTCGGCGGAAAAAAGGCGATACAGAAAGGATTTAAAGGCAAAGAGTATATGTGAATTTGAGATTTTCCACATAAGAAAGGGAAATTTGGCGAAAAGGCAAAATACAGAAAGGTTTCAAAGGGAGACCTGCGCCCAGTACTAGACAAGCATAAGATCAAGAATAATATTTTCCAATGGCCCCCTGATTCTAGGATAAGTGCTATTCAATCAGCGAATGCAAGGCACTAAATTATACTCTGTAGGGGCAAAGGTCAAACTGACTTTACATTTGTAGATATAAGGTAGAGTATGAACAGTTGCTTATAAGTGGGAAATGGGAATGATCAGATAGCTATCATGGTGCGCTATACCGCTGTCCACTGGACACACCAGATACATTGTCACACGTAGGGCGTCGTCACCAATCAAATATTTATAGCCTCGTCATAATTTGGATTAATTTTGCTCAGACGTAACTTGCATGGATAGCAAAGCTAAGATATCCAACCAGGTGTGACAGGTATCATTTGTGTGGCTTACTTGAGGAGGAGGCATGTAATTTCTTATGCTCTTTACTATCCAACCATGATTTCCAGCAAATATCTTTACAAATAATTGTTCTAAATTCCCAGATAACAAGCGGAAATATGTTAGCTTAGCCGTCTGGTAGATTGCGACAGTTACCCACAGAAGATAAACCAGGAACTCTTGATATTTCGATTGACAGTAGGAAATTGTTTCGGCTTGATACATTATGAATCGTTCGAAATGTTTACTTAAAGATGACGATCCCGATAGAGGTTAAAGGGTTGTGGTAGTTTGGCGGTTTCCCCCTCATCAGGCGCCTCCCCAGGTGACGGATAGGGGAATGCTTCCCAGAAATGGGTGGTACCGGGGAAATGAAATACCTGGAGTGGACCAAAGACTTTAGCAGGTTCTTGGGACACAGTATCAGCCCTATAGTAACACATGGTCGTTGGTGAAAGTGTGAAACCGTCATGCGATCCATTACAATCTAAAACAATAGACTGGACGACACACTTACGAGGAGATGAAGAGGATGGCGGAGGAAGTATGGAGAGACCATGTGGCCAGTCACCCTCAGTAGAGGAAGGCATTGAAGGAGGGAGATAAGGAGAGACCATGTGGCCCACCCTCAGTAGAGGAAGGCACTGAAGAAGGGAAATATGAAGAGACCATGTGGCCCACCCTCAGTAGAGGAAGGCATTGAAGGAGGAAGTATGGAGAGACCATGTGGCCCACCCTCAGTAGAGGAAAACATTGAAGGAGGGAGATATAGAGAGACATTTGGCCCACTCTCAGTAGAGGAAGGCATTGAAAAAGTAGGAGTCTGGTAGATTGAACAGCTAGAAGAGTTCACAGCTGTGAGCCAAGTCCGTTTATAATTTTCCTCATTGCAAACTACACAATGAGTAAGGAAATGCTTCGAATACCCAAAAGCAGCGAAGAAATAATTCCAAGAAAATTGCATAGTTTGGAGGCTAACTAAGTGTTCTAATAATGGTTGGTTTCTTGGCCCTCAAATGTGGGGCATTTCCGGCCGCTAATTAGACCTGTGGGGAATGTGACTTCCTGTGAACGACCCTCTGCCGCGCAATGATACCAGATCGCCATCTGAATTCTTATCCAAGTCCTCCAAAATATCGTCTGTAGTTAATCTTAAAGAGAACAATTTTTAACGCCTTGCCAAATGCTTTATTTTTATTTATTTCTCCAAACGAAGACAAAATAATTTTGTCGAAAAGGTGAGAAAATAAAAAACTCTAACTGGCCGAAGTGTCTATTTTTCACAGAAATAATCATAAAGGTTCTTTATTTTCTCTTTGAGATGATGCTGAGATAGAAAATGTATGTTGAAACTAGATTTTTTATTATTCCTAGTACACGTGGTATAGGCCATTTTAATCATGGTGGCTAGAAGTAGATGACTGCTTTTACTGTAAGTACACCACATGTCTACACATGTGAGAAGCAGTTCGACTTTTGCAATTACAAAGGTGCCAGAGCCTTGTTTAGTTACTTGCACTCGCTGGTAGGGTTGGCCTTTTACAATATAGGAGGCCATCGGAGAATTGTTTTTAATCAGAAAAAAAGTGCCCAATGCGGGATTCAAACCCGAGTTGTAGCGGTCAAAAACCAACGGTTTAGACCATCCTTCCTCCGACCCCCGAACCTAGGTGTTAAGAGTATAAATATATTCGTTTATGATAACTTCAATATCACAAAGTGTCGTCAAGTCAAACAAAATAGTATTATAGATAGCCACGTTCAAGTAAGGGCATTGTAACTACCCTGCTACATAGTTTACTGAACTGTAGCACAATTTGGTGTTCAGCACTCGTATGAAGATGGATATCAGAACGTCGCATGTAAATTATTCATTATTCCCTTTTTTATTTTGTGATTATAGCTATAATAGGAATTGTATTCAATCACTCTATAATGCCTTTAGCACATAATAAGTGTAAATGTAATATCTTCATTGTTCAAGGTATATATCCGGAAAATTGGAACCAGAGAGCGACGGTGTGGGATCATACAGCGCCATGTGCTATGGTTTCAGACTCAATGTGAATAAAGATAGAACTTTTGCCGGGAAGAAATTTATCTAAAAAAAGAAGCATAAGGCGCTTCTCCCGTCAAATTAAACGTCAAAACTAGACGCCATCTATTGAACGTCGTCGCATACTAACGGTCTCGGGTCGGTGACAAAGCCACAACACTAGCTGACGAGGGACATTAGCCAGAAACCATTGTCTCTAGGTGGACACTTTTCAGTTTGCCAAAGCTGGTGTTGTGGCTTTGTCAACGAGCCGAGGCCGCTAGTTTGCGGCAACGGTCAATAGATGTCTAGTTTTGACGTTTATTTTGACGGGAGAGTTTCACGTTGGCCGGCTCAGCTCAAAACCTTTTGTACATAGGTAAATACCTAATATTTTATTTCCCCCCCCCCCCCCTTTACGCCTCAAATCAGGCATTTCATCCTTAATTATATCTTTTGTGTTCCATAAGCTCAATCAAAGCTAATTCTGATCTAAACTATTTATATTTTCAAGATTTCCACGACTACATACCATTCAGTATCAATATACTCAATAGAACCAGCAAATATCATAATAATATTCATGTATCAAACAAATGATCAAAAATTCTATATAAAATATTCTAAAATCAACAGAAAATCTCTTTTGGTAATATACATACATATAGTAATTAGATAGTAAAAAGACATATATTGTATTGAATAAAATATTTATTTGCCAATATTTCAGTTGGCTGAACGCCAACCTTTATCGAGGCATTACCCTTTTGTATACACAAACTCAGCGCCGCATAGTGTTATACAAAAATTGTGTTTGTGTATACAAAAATGTAATGCCTCGATAAAGGTTGGCGTTCAGCCAGCCGGAATATTGGCAAATAAATCTTTTATTCAATCCAATATATGCCTTTACTATCTAATGATTCAGGTATGGGTTGCTCTATTTTCAGAACATATAGTAATGTGTGCTCACTATATGTATATGAACCGATTTAACTATAATTTTCTTATGTTCTTCGGCGCCTTCTCTGTTGGTTAAACAGATTAGAGGTCAGACCAGTTAGCTTCACAGTGGCCACCGAATCACCTACAAAATTCTATATTGGAATTGTCAAATTATTTGACAAACAGCAGTTTTAATCTCAGTTATGCGGAAAGTATGTTGTTTATTTGTTAAGTGTGTGTGAACTGATCTCCCACTCCTTCTCATTGGACGAATGTGGCCATGTTTGTACATAGAAGAGGGTTGAAACGGAATGCGAAGAGTCGTGGAGTGGTGTTCGTGTGGAGACGCTTAAAGTGTTCTCTGTGTGCTTGTCTGGTTACCTCCTCGCATACCTGTGAAACTCCGGTCCGCTCCTTATCAACGCTGCAAATAGAAGATAAGTACTGTTTTTTTTAATTTTATTTAACAAATCGTGTTTTTTTTTATTTACCCCCTTTTTGCTGTTGGTGTTGTACTTTTGAGTGTATCTTTTTCTGTATTTAAGTCACTCTTACTGTAAGGCCCTAGTTTATTGCTTTTTGTGTGTTAACCCGCAAAAGTAGACACTTTTGTCATTGGCGAGCCTGCCAGGATTACTGGTGTTTGCACGTGTGTAAATTCCTGTAATTTTTACGTGCGGTTTTTTTTCTTTGATTGAGTGGTTTATTATTATTATTTGTACTCCATCATGTTTGCGAATTCTATGCTTAACTTGTCAGTGTTTAATGGGTTGATCTCGAATCTTTCATTCGGGAAGTCGAGCTTAAAGCTCGAGTAGGCAAATGGGATCCTGAGGTCAAAGCACTGCTCATGTTCGAGACTCTATCCCCTGAAGTTAGGTTGAGCTTAGAGGAGATGGGTATCCGTAACGATAGCAGTTTTGAAAGTATTGTTAGTAAACTGAACATACTGTACCCTAAAAAAGCGCGTGGTATTAGGGAATGCCTTAAATTAATAGAAATTCTTAAGCAGAGAGTTGGGGAAAGTCCTATGGTGTTTAAAGAAAGATTCCTGGCCATTAGAGATAGAGTACAGATTTGACGATAGCCTAGTGTTCGAAAATTTCCTCGAAAATGTGCTCGATAAGTATAGAGAGGCTATTGTTCGCAGTGAGGCTAAATCATTAGACAAAACAGTAAGTGTCATGGCCACGGAAGATAGTGTAGAATACCGTTGCAGCTTTATGAAAGGGGAATGTTCAGTAGAAGGGGTTGAAGAAATAAATAGAATTAAGGGTGAGATGAAGATGCTTTGTGCCAGTGTAAACAGGATGAAGCACGAAAATGAGCAGTGTATTAAAGACCTTAGAGGTGAGATAGAAAAACTGACTAAATTGTTGGGCGAAATCAAGCTGAGTCCACCTAAGTGTAGATTAGGACATATAGCTAGTGATTGTTGCTCAAGACAGTCTTCTATGTTTGCCAACCGCAATACTCTTGACAATGCCGAGATAGTGAACATACGTTCATATGGCGGAGATCAGTATGGAAATATGCCAATAGTTAAGGTGAATATTAATGACAATATGTGGAACCTGTTATATGATACAGGAAGCCAAGGCAGTATTATTGATTCTGAAAAGTGAAAGGTCTTGAAGGAGAATTGGGACGATGCACTTAAAACTTTACGTATAGTTTCAGTGACCGGCCACGAGCAGACACTTACACGTGTTAAAACCTGTGGAGTTGGTAACGAAAACGGCAGCGAGCTGTGAGAGATAAGGTTTTGGCTAATGTCACTCGGAGATAAGGCCTACGACGGGATTCTGGGAATAAATGATATAAGGAGATTCAATATCCCGTTGCCTGCCATACGGGAGTGTTGCAACACGATTTCCTTGAAACCAGAGGACCATGATTATGTAGATTTTAGCCGCGTTGCCAGTGTGCATAATCCAATGGTTTCAAGCTCCTTAGAGGAGAGATCAGTGAAGCACATTGAAAACGAGGCTGTAAAGTTGCCACCTACTGAGTTTAACAGAAACTGTGAGTGTAGCGCTGGATCTGTTAATAGTTTTAGAAAGCCTACTTGGGCTGAGAGGTTAAGGGTGATGCGGAAAGCAAAGGAAACTGTCAGACAGTTTATGTCAGATAATTCTGTTAAAAGGCTTATGATTCCTAGGCCACCTTATTCCAGAAGTTTCGACAAAGGAGATCTGGTAATGCTAGCGGTTCCTAAGAATGAAGGTTACTCCAACTTCTATGGGCCTTTCCGTGTGGAAGCTAGGGTCTCCGATGTTAACTTCCGAGTAAGAGGGGTCACCATGAACGATGTGAAAGATGTACATGTCGATAGGATGAAAGCGTTTATAAACAGGCGTTAAGAAGAGCTTTTAGGTCTTGGACTTGAGAGAACTGAATGGAATTGGATCATTTGGTTCTTATCAAGTGAGCGTCGGTCAGTTCCCTAAGTCTCCACCCAACATACCCAGCCGGTCCCAGATGTGAGCTTATTGGTCCCCCATTAAACTCTGTCTACTAAAGCATATTATATATGTGTGTGCTTGGTAATCACTCATGGTAACTCACGTAGTTTGCGCAGATTTTTCTTTTTTGAAATTTCTTTTGGGAGGAACAAGATGGAAGGCACTTTTATGGAACGGCCTGGAAGCGTACATCTCCTCTCTTCAGTTTTTTTTTTTTGCAATTTTATAACATGGCTCCCGTGAGCTTTTTCCCACCCGACAGCGGGAGCTTTTCCTTACGAAACAATGGGAATGTTTGGGAGATTGGTTAATTTCTTTTTTTTTTTTTTTGGAAGGATACTTTTTGTCAAATTATTTGACAAACATAGCAGTTTTAATCTCAGTTATGCGGAAAGTATGTTGTTTATTTGTTAAGTGTGTGTAAACTGATCTCCCACGCCTTCTCATTGGACGAATGTGGCCATTCTATATACAGTTACGAGCGTCATTCCTCATCTCCTAATCAATCAGTCATCAGTTTTCATCTCTGTCAGCGTTTGCTTTTTTTTGGAATGGCGCCCTCCTATTGGTTGGCTACGGTCACGCCACCTTTGCCCCCCCCCCCCCCCCCCCATCATGCCCCCCACTCGCTATTTCGTCTTTGCTTTGTAACTATTGTGTTGGAGCGGGTCGCTCCGTAAATAAATGCATATATTAGATAATAACCAAATGGAATCCTCTCTTTCTTTTTCCCAGTAAGAGACGCCTACGGAAGCCAACAGTACATAGACAGATAAAGCACATAGGCTATATTTATTAACTAACATATGCAATTATTTAAGGCGCCAATTTATAATTGTGTAACAAATAGTATTTGAATCAAAACATTCAATCGGGTAAAACACGGGCGTTGCCCGGGTCATTCGGCTAGTGTTTGTACATAAAAGAGGGTTGAAACGGAATGCGAAGAGTCGTGGAGTGGTGTTCGTGTGGAGACGCTTAAAGCGTTCTCTGTGTGCTTGTCTGGTTACCTCCTCGCATACCTGTGAAACTCCGGTCCGCTCCTTATCAACGCTGCAAATAAAAGATAAGTACTGTTTTTTTTTAATTTTATTTAACAAATCGTGTTTTTTTTTATTTACCCCCTTTTTGCTGTTGGTGTTGTACTTTTGAGTGTATCTTTTTCTGTATTTAAGTCACTCTTACTGTAGGCCCTAGTTTATTGCTTTTTGTGTGTTAACCCGCAAAAGTAGACACTTTTGTCAGAATGCCTAATAAATTAAAGTGTAGGACACCATGTCAAGAATTCAAAATTTGCAGTGAAATAGTCTTTAATAAGGAAAATTGCTTCGAAGATCCCAATATTTGTACATACCTAACTCCATCTATAATTTCTAATAAATTGTTCCAATCTGAAATATAGAGCTAAACTGTGTTCTACATGGGTGTGCTTACAGTTTATTCTATCTCAAGCCGTGATCAGTTAACCTGGCCAGCCCATATTTACTTATAATATTCTAAAAAATATTATTCACGCCGAGGCAGTGAATTTATATTATTTGGAAAAATTCGTTCAGGGATAAATTTCCTTGAAATAATTTTATTATTACAAGATTTTATACTTGAAAGATTCTTTTGACAAATAATATAGAGAAAGGAATTCCAATTTTCAAATTGAAAAAAATATATATAATATAGTTAAATAATAAATGTTACATAGAGAACAGACTGGAAGTGTACGAGAGATAGAGAGAGGAACAGAGGGAGAAATACGAGAAGTGATAAGTAGCAGTGTTGGGTTTCCAGTAATGAACTAAGCACACAATCCATTAGACAAGTGGAGATTAATGGGGAGATGGGCTGGAACAACCGATGACGGATGAGGGCGTGGTGGACTCCGTGCGGGTGTTGCTGGATGTAGGTACATTGTTGGAGCTCATTGTTGGATGTAGGCGCATTGTTGTAGCACATTGTTGGAGGTAGGTGCATTGTTGGATATAGGTACATTGTTGTAGCACATTGTTGTAGCTCATTGTTGTAGCACATTGTTGGATGTAGGTGAATTGTTGTAGCACATTGTTGGATGTAGGTACATTGTTGTAGCTCATTGTTTGATGTAGGTACATTGTTGTAGCTCATTGTTGGATGTAGGTACATTGTTGTATGTAGGTTCATTGTTGGATGTAGGTGCATTGTTGAATGTAGGTGTATTGTTGGATGTAGGCGCATTGTTGGATGTAGACGTATTGTTGGATGTAGGTGCATTGTTGAATGTAGGTGTATTGTTGGATGTAGGCGCATTGTTGGATGTTGGTGAATTGTTGGATGTAGGTTCATTGTTGGATGTAGGTTCATTGTTGGATGTAGGCGCATTGTTGGATGTTGGTGCATTGTTGGATGTAGGTTCATTGTTGGAGCTCGAAAGCTTGCAAATTCAAAATTAAAAGAAACTATTTCCTGATTTTTATTTTTCCCTTTTCAAATAATTTCTGGGTAACTATTGGTCACATAATTATATTTACAATATTAAAATTAAAAAAGACATATCCTGACCATGAGCACATGGGCTTTTTAAATGGTAGAGCGCCATTTAGTGTAACAGAAATCAACTAAGCGTTGATTTAGCCGGTTCCCTAATATTTGACCAACTCATTATTTTATAAATCAAGAAAATAGGTTGGCCAAATATCAGGGAACAGGTTAAATCAACGTTTAGCTGATTTCTATTCCCCTAGATGGCGCTATGTCATCTAAAAAAGCTCATGTGCTCATGGTCAGGATGTCTTTTTTGATTTTAAAACCATCACCTGACCTTTTTTTTTATTTTATTTTTTATTGTTTTTCATATTTACAATATTGTTTGTAAAAGAGCTATTTCCCAAACTCATCCAAATTCCCCCTCATTGAATAACTAATTGGGTAATATGTCCTATAAACCGCTTTCTAAAGGAATTAAATCAACACTCTGTGTGGAGCACTTGAGCTGACACCCAACTGAAAGATGTAAAGAAAGCCCACAAAAACTAGCTGACGTTAATTGTTCATCCAATCATAGCTCGCCGTAATGACCGAGAAGCTTATGTCTTCCACCTTTTTAAACATCTAATTAGCCTGTAATTCCCTCTGCATCGATTTTTTCATTAGTGTCACTTAATTTCTTTTGCTCTGCTTCACATTTTAGCCTGTCATGGCACTGGAACCTTTGACAGATGTTTGAATATATTATTTATATTATTTTATTTTATTGAAGTTTGGTTCGTATAATCTGTTGAAGTAATTCAGTTCTTCCAATTCGGCGTGTAGCCAGAAGAATTTTATTTGCCCAAACAAAATAGATGTAAAGGTCAGTGGAAGGATGGTCTAAACCGTTGGTTTTCGACCGCTACGACCCGGATTCCATTCCCGCATGAGACACTTTTTTTCATTAAAAATAAAGCTCAAATGGCCTCCGATTCTTGCAAAAGTCCAAACCCAACAGCGAGTGCAAATAACTAAACAGGGCTCTGGCACATTCGTAAGTGCAAAGTCGAACTGCTTTTCACATGTGTAGACATGTGGTGCACTTACAGTAAAAGCAGTCGCCAACTTCTATCCACCATGATTATCATGGCCTGTACCACGTGTACTAGGAATAAACAAAAAAAAAATAGGTGTAAAGGTATTGGATAAGTGCACCGTGTACTCAGATAAATACAATTCGTAATATGACATGTAGCTGGATAAACTTCAAGAAGTAACACCGGGGTAACACTCTCTCTTGAGCTGTCAAAAACAAACAAACTTAGGCATTGTTCAAAGTCAGCAATGAAGCCATGTTTCAAATAATAAATCCTACTCGAGAGCCTGGTATATTGTGCATTGTTGTAGCTATTGTTGGATGTAGGTACATTGTTGTAGCACATTGTTGGATGTAGGTACATTGTTGTAGCTCATTGTTGGATGTATGTTAATTGTTGTAGCTCATTGTTGGATGTAGGTACTTTGATGGATGTAGGTGCATTGTTGGATGTAGGTTCATTGTTGGATGTAGGTTCATTGTTGGATGTTGGTGCATTGTCGGATGTAGGTGCATTGTAAGTACAGGTTCACCTCACTAATGAGTACAAGTGAATCAAATCCTTGTCGGATTCTTTCGTTATGTTTAGACATGAGGTGGACTTAATGTATGAACAGAGACACGACCCTTGCCTAGTATGGCTATCATGGACATAGATTCTTGTGAGAAAAATGAAAATCCTTCTCATAAAAATGGAAGTTTATCTATGTTTTCCTTACTAAGGATTTATAAAATAATATTTAACTATATATGAGGAATATAATAGAGTAAAATTTTGTGGCAATTCAATTGTGGTTCGTTTAGAGATGGTCTCTTTTTGTACACGTGGTACAGGCCACGATAATCATGGTGG
>CP092868.1:101266215-101311599 GCA_030710605.1 Cordylochernes scorpioides
AATGTGGGGCATTTCCGGCCGCTAATTAGAACTGTGGGGAATGTGACTTCCTGTGAACGACCCTCTGCCGCGCAATGATACCAGATCGTCATCTGAATTCTTATCCAAGTCCTCCAAAATATTGTCTGTAGTTAATCTTAAAGAGAACAATTTTTAACGCCTTGCCAAATGCCTCATTTTTATTTCTCCAGACGAAGATAAAATATTTTTGTCGAAACGTTGAGAAAATAAAAACTCTAACTGGCCGAAGTGTCCATTCTTCACAAAAATAATCTTAAAGGTTCTTTATTTTCTCTTTGAGATGATGCTGAGATAGGAAATGTATGTTGAAACTAGATTTTTTATTATTCCTAGTACACGTGGTATAGGCTATTTTAATCATGGTGGGTAGAAGTTGGCGACTTCTTTTACTGAAAGCGCAATACATGTCTACACATGTGAAAAGCAGTTCGACTTTTGCAATTACAAATGTGCCAGAGCCTTGTTTAGTTACTTGCACTCGCTGGTAGGGTTGGCCTTTTACAATATAGGGGGCCATCGGAGAATTGTTTTTAATCAGAAAAAAAGTGTCCAATGCGGGAATCGATCCCGAGTCGTAGCAGTCAAGAACCAACGATTTAGTCCATCCTTCCACCGACCCCCCGAACCTAGATGTTAAGAGTATAAATATTGTATTTTATGATAACTTCAATATCACAAAGGATCGTCAAGTCAAACAAAATATTATTATAGATAGCCACGTTCAAGTAAGGGCCTTGTAACTACCCTGCTACATAGTTTACTGAACTGTAGCACAATTTGGTGTGAGCACTCTTATGAAGATGGATATCAGAACGTCGCATGTAAATTATTCATTATTCCCTTTTTTATTTTGTGATTATAGCTATAATAGGAATTGTATCCAATCACTCTATAATGCCTTTAGCACATAATAAGTGTAAATGTAATATCTTCATTGTTCAAAGTATATATCCGGAAAATTGGAACCAGAGAGCGACGGTGTGAGATAATACAGCGCCATGTGCTATGTTTTCAGACTCAATGTGAATATAGATATCAATTTTGCCGGGAAGAAATTTATCTAAAAAATAAAAAAAGAAGCATATGGCGCTTCTCCCGTCAAATTAAACGTCAAAACTAGACGCCATCTATTGAACGTCGTCGCATACTAACGGTCTCGGGTCGGTGACAAAGCCACAACACTAGCTGACATTAGCCAGAAACCATTGTCTCTAGGTGGACACTTTTCAGTTTGCCAAAGCTGGTGTTGTGGCTTTGTCAACGACCCGAGGCCGCTAGTTTGCGGCAACGGTCAATAGATGTCTAGTTTTGACGTTTATTTTGACGGGAGAGTTTCACGTTGGCCGGCTCAGCTCAAAACCTTTTGTACATATGTAAATACCTAATCATTTATTTTTTTCTTTACGCCTCAAAATCAGGCATTTCATCCTTAATTATGTCTTTTGTGTTCCATAAGCTCAATCAAAGCTAATTCTGATCTAAACTATTTATATTTTCAAGATTTCCACGACTACATACCATTCAGTACCAATATACTCAATAGAACCAGCAAATATCATAATAATATTCATGTATCAAGCAAATGATCAATAATTCTATATAAAAAAAAATTAAAATCAACAGAAAATCTCTTTTGGTAATATACATACATATAGTAATTAGATAGTAAAAAGATATATATTGTATTGAATAAAATATTTATTTGCCAATATTTCAGTTGGCTGAACGCCAACCTTTATCGAGGCATTACATTTTTGTATACACAAACACAGCGCCGCATAGTGTTATACAAAAATTGTGTTTGTGTATACAAAAATGTAATGCCTCGATAAAGGTTGGCGTTCAGCCAGCCGAAATATTGGCAAATAAATCTTTTATTCAATTCAATATATGCCCTTTTACTATCTAATGATTCAGGTATGGGTTGCTCTATTTTCAGAACATATAGTAAGGTGTGCTCACTATATATATATGAACCGATTTAATTATAATTTTATTGTGTTCTTCAGTGTTGGTTAAACAGATTAGAAGTCAGACCAGTTAGCTTCACAGTGGCCACCTACAAAATTTTATATTGGAATTGTCAAATTATTTGACAAACATAGCAGTTTTAATCTCAGTTATGCGGAAAGTATGTTGTTTATTTGTTAAGTGTGTGTGTGTGAACTGATCTCCCAAGCCTTCTCATTGGACGAATGTGGACATGTTTGTACATAAAAGAGGGTTATAACGGAATGCGAAGAGTCGTGGAGTGATGTTCGTGTAGAGACGCTTAAAGCGTTCTCTGCGTGCTTGTCTGGTGATCTCCTCGCATACCTGTGAAACTCCGATCCGCTCCTTAACAACGCTGCAAATAAAAGATAAGTACTGTTTTTTTTTTATTTTATTTAACAAATCGTGTTTTTTTTTTATTTACCCCCTTTTTGCTGTTGGTGTTGTACTTTTGAGTGTATCTTTTTCTGTATTTAAGTCACTCTTACTGTAGGCCCTAGTTTATTGCTTTTTGTGTGTTAACCCGCAAAAGTAGACACTTTTGTCAGAATGCCTAATAAATTAAAGTGTAGGACACCATGTCAAGAATTCAAAATTTGCAGTGAAATAGTCTTTAATAAGAAAAATTGCTTCGAAGATCCCAATATTTGTACATACCTAACTCCATCTATAATTTCTAATAAATTGTTCCAATCTGAAATATAGAACTAAACTGTGTTCTACATGGGTGTGCTTACAGTTTATTCTATCTCAAGCCGTGATCAGTTAACCTGGCCAGTCCCATATTTACTTCTAATATTCTAAAAAATATTATTCACGCCGAGGCAGTGAATTTATATTATTTGGAAAAATTCGTTCAGGAATAAATTTCCTTGAAATAATTTTATTATTACAAGATTTTATACTTGAAAGATTCTTTTGACAAATAATATAGAGAAAGGAATTCCAATTTTCAAATTGAAAAAAATATATATAATATAGTTAAATAATAAATGTTACATAGAGAACAGACTGGAAGTGTACGAGAGATAGAGAGAGGAACAGAGGAAAAAATACGAGAAGTGATAAGTAGCAGTGTTGGGTTTCCAGTAATGAACTAAGCACACAATCCATTAGACAAGTGGAGATTAATGGCGAGATGGGCTGGAACAACCGATGACGGATGAGGGCGTGGTGGACTCCGTGCGGGTGTTGTTGGATGTAGTTACATTGTTGGAGCTCATTGTTGGATGTAGGTCATTGTTGTAGCACATTGTTGGATGTAGGCGCATTGTTGTAGCACATTGTTGGAGGTAGGTGCATTGTTGGATATAGGTACATTGTTGTAGCACATTGTTGTAGCTCATTGTTGTAGCTCATTGTTGGATGTAGGCGCATTGTTGTAGCACATTGTTGGATGTAGGTGAATTGTTGTAGCACATTGTTGGATGTAGGCGAATTGTTGTAGCACATTGTTGGATGTAGGCGCGTTGTTGTAGCACATTGTTGGATGTAGGCGCATTGTTGTAGCACATTGTTGGAGGTAGGTGCATTGTTGGATATAGGTACATTGTTGTAGCACATTGTTGGATGTAGGTGAATTGTTGTAGCACATTGTTGGATGTAGGCGAATTGTTATAGCACATTGTTGGATGTAGGCGCGTTGTTGTAGCACATTGTTGGATGTAGGGGAATTGTTGTATGTAGGTGCATTGTTGGATGTAGGTTCATTGTTGTAGCTCATTGCTGGATGTAGGTAAATTGTTGTAGCTCATTGTTGGATGTAGGTACATTGTTGTAGCTCATTGTTTGATGTAGGTACATTGTTGTAGCTCATTGTTGGATGTAGGTACATTGTTGTATGTAGGTTCATTGTTGGATGTAGGTGCATTGTTGAATGTAGGTGTATTGTTGGATGTAGGCGCATTGTTGGATGTTGGTGCATTGTTGGATGTAGGTTCATTGTTGGATGTAGGTTCATTGTTGGAGCTCGAAAGCTTGCAAATTCAAAATTAAAAGAAACTTTTTCCTGATTTTTATTTTTCCCTTTTCAAATAATTTCTGGGTAACAATTGTGGTCACATAATTATATTTACAATCTATATATATAAAAATGAATGTATGTGTGTCTGTTTGTTTGTTTGTCCTTTATGCCTGACCAAACCACTAATTGGATCGCCATGAAACTTTGGGAAGTTATTTAGTATAGTACTGGGAAGGTTTCTAGCAAATAAAATTTTTGAAATAACTTTTCGCCTAGAAATAATCAAGATAAATATTCTAATTTATCTGTTATAATTCAACAATCTGCTCTAAATATTATCATGGTGATACGATGATTTTGTAATGTAGAAAATTAGGAAAGACAAAATTCAGGATGACACGGCAATTTATTTGAGACAAGAATAATGATATAATTCAAAGGCAAGCTACTATTCCTTTAACTTCCAATTACCGAGGGAACCAATTAATATTGATTTTATTCAACTTATCGAGTATTTTTCAAGGGACCGGGAAAAAAATGTTCACTTTATCGAGAGATTCGTTAGACAAACTTTTACTCGGGTAAAACCCGGGCGAAGCCGGGTACGTCCGCTAGTATTAAAATAAAAAAAAACATATCCTGACCATGAGCACATGGGCTTTTTAAATGGTAGAGCGTCATTTAGTGTAACAGAAATCAACTAAACGTTGATGTAGCCTGTTCCCTAATATTTGACCAACTCATTATTTTATAAATCAAGAAAATAGGTTGACCAAATATCAGGGAACAGGCTAAATCAACGTTTAGCTGATTTTTATTTCAATAGATGGCGCTCTATCATCTAAAAAAGCTCATATGCTCGTGGTCAGGATGTCTTTTTTTGATTTTAAAACCATCACCTGACCTTTTTTATTATTCTATTTTTTATTGTTTTTCATATTTACAATATTGTTTGTAAAAGAGCTATTTCCCAAACTCATGCAAATTCCCCCTCATTGAATAACTAATGGGGCAAAATGCCCTATAAACCGCTTTCTAAAGGAATTAAATCAACACTCTGTGTGGAGCACTTGAGCTGACACCCAACTGAAAGATGTAAAGAAAGCCCACAAAAACTAACTGACGTTAATTGTTCATCCAATCATAGCTCGCCGTAATGACCGAGAAGCTTATGTCTTCCACCTTTTTAAACATCTAATTAGCCTGTAATTCCCTCTGCATTGATTTTTTCATTAGTGTCACTTAATTTCTTTTGCTCTGCTTCACATTTTAGCCTGTCATGGCACTGGAACCTTTGACAGATGTTTGAATATATTATTTATATTATTTTATTTTATTGAAGTTTGGTTCGTATAATCTGTTGAAGTAATTCAGTTCTTCCAATTCGGCGTGTAGCCAAAAGAATTTTATTTGCCCAAACAAAATAGATGTAAAGGTCAGTGGAAGGATGGTCTAAACCGTTGGTTTTCGACCGCTACGACCCGGATTCCATTCCCGCATGAGACACTTTTTTTTCATTAAAAATAAAGCTCAAATGGCCTCCGATTCTTGCAAAAGTCCAACCCCAACAGCGAGTGCAAGTAACTAAACAGGGCTCTGGCACATTCGTAAGTGCAAAGTCGAACTGCTTTTCACATGTGTAGACATGTGGTGCATTACAGTAAAAGCAGTCGCCAACTTCTATCCACCATGATTATCATGGCCTGTACCACGTGTACTAGGAATAAACAAAAAAAAAATAGGTGTAAAGGTATTGGATAAGTGCACCGTGTACTCAGATAAATACAATTCGTAATATGACATGTAGCTGGATAAACTTCAAGAAGTAACACCGGGGTAACACTCTCTCTTGAGCTGTCAAAAACAAACAAACTAAGGCATTGTTCAAAGTCAGCAATGAAGCCATGTTTCAAATAATAAATCCTACTCGAGAGCCTGGTATATTGTGCATTGTTGTAGCTATTGTTGGATGTAGGTACATTGTTGTAGCACATTGTTGGATGTAGATACATTGTTGTAGCTCATTGTTGGATGTAGGTATATTGTTGTAGCTCATTGTTGGATGTAGGTACTTTGTTGGATGTAGGTGCATTGTTGGATGTAGGTGCATTGTTGGATGTAGGTTCATTGTTGGATGTTGGTGCATTGTCGGATGTAGGTGCATTGTAAGTACAAGTTCACCCCACTAATGAGTACAAGTGAATCAAATCCTGGCCCCTTGTCGGATTCTTTCTTTATGTTTAGACATGAGGTGGACTTAATGTATGAACAGAGACCCTTGCCTAGTATGACTATCATGGACATAGATTCTTGTGAGAAAAATGAAAAATCCTTCTCATAAAAATGGAAGTTTATCTATATTTTCCTCACTAAGGATTTATAAAATAATATTTAACTATATATGAGGAGTATAATAGAGTAAAACTTTGTGGCAATTCAATTGTGGTTCGTTTAGAGATGGTCTCTTTTTTAAATATCCCTAGTACACGTGGTACAGGCCACGATAATCATGGTGGGTAGTTAGCGACCACCTTTTACTGTAAGTGCACCACATGTCTACACATGTGAAAAGCAGTTCGACTTTTGCATTTACAAATGTGTCAGAGCTCCGTGTGGTTACTTGCACTCGCTGATGAGGTTGGACTTTTGCAAGAATCGGGGGCCATTGGAGCATTTATTTTTAATCAGAAAAAAAATGCCCAATGCGGGATTGGATCCCGGGTCGTAACGGTCGTATACCAACGGTTTAGACAATCCTTCTACCGAACACTTTTAGAGATTGTCTAGTGAGCATACGGTGAACTTACAACGGAGTGAAAATGCGGAAGTTACAGCCAGGTGTACTTTTAGTTCGCAGTATTCCGTGAATGTGCATAGGTTCCTCAATTGCCATGTTACCTCGATAGAAGATTTTTTTGTAAAATTTTCAACATTTTATAATTGATACATTCCAGTTTGAGCTCCCTCGCAGCAGCAATAATTTTAGAAAAAAACAAGTCTCAAGAAGGCGTCAGTTGGTACGGACATAAAAAATACCGAGCTTCGGAAAAATCCTTCAAATTTCCCGAAATAGAATCTGAATCATGAAAGTCTAGGAGGGGCATGCGGTATATCTTGTGGACATTTTAAACTGTCCTATCTATATTCTCACACGATTATAGAATAAATGTATATATATTTTTTTGAAATTAAAATTGAAAAATACACCTTTCTTCCTTCAAAATAGCTGCCAAGAAACTATGTCTAATTTACGCCCCGTCTATACAATCTTGGAGAGAATCGAATTAGCAACTCAACATCTACTTTAAGGATTTCGTAAATCCAGTTTGGTTGATTTCGGTCCTTGGGTCAGATATCTTTTATTTATTTATTTATTTTTATTTAACGGGAGAGGTATCTTGTTCTAAATATTTAATTCTTCCCTATAAAATTTCAATTTCCATACGTTTATATGGTCTAATGAAAGAGAATAACACTCTCTATGACACAAGTTCCAATCGTAACTACAAAATCAGCGCACATTGCAGAAAATAAGAATCAGAAGCAATATCTAATTCATAGCTTGATTTCGACTTTTTCAAATGCATACAAAAAAAATAAAATGAAAATTCCATAAAAGTGTAAAAATAGAGAATAATCGATTCACATACCAAATAAATTATTTTATCTCCTGATATATATATAATCACTGAAGTATAGTATGCTATATATATCAGCTGAATAAATTTAAAAAACCAGTCAGCCTACATGGTAAATCCGCCCTATGTAATCGATCCTACCAGCCGCTGGCTAAAAGAGAGGCAGCAGCTTCCATCCATTCAGCAGTTGCCAGAATGAAGTTCACACGCCACATTCCTAATTGGGAGTAAAGAGGAATCCATCGGCTGCTCCGAAACATTTTAGGCAGCCGACAAATTGCCCTCTTCTGCAATTTATAACCTCAGGTGTCGGGTGGCTTATTAAACCTGCGCAGTGAAAATGCGCATCGAACTACCTCCATTTCTTCTATCTCGGGGCGCTTCGAAATGTGACCACACTCTGGTTTATCAGCATTTCGTATTATGGTATGGATTTGCTTGTTTTTGCAGAAATCTATCTTAAACCTTTCAATTTTTACCAAATTAAATATAATATTCGAAGATAAATATATGTTTTGAAAATAGAGCAATCCATATATAAATCTTAAATTAAAAAGGCATATATTGGATCAAAATATCATTTATTTTACCAATATTTCAGTTGGCTGAACGCCAACCTTTATCAAGGTGTTATAACATATTTGATGTGTGTTATAACACCTTGATAAAGGTTGGCGTTCAGCCAACTGAAATATTGGTAAAATAAATGATATTTTGATCCAATATATGCCTTTTAATTAAAATTAAAAATATGTAAAATTGATTCAACTCCATTCAATAGAACTGCGAGCATTAAGAAAGAGATCTAGGAACGAAACAGGCGGTAGAAACTCAAAATCTGAATGGCATTTATTTCAATAGAAAACAGATTAGATTTGGTGAAGTGTAGATCCCCCGTTTAATAGACCCATAACGTGAGAAAGCATCCATATTGGAATAATGCTATGTAGGTATAAGCCTAAGTAATTTATGTGCAACATATGAAGCCCCTAAATATAGGTTGATTTAAAATATGAGAGTAAGCAGAATGTAAGTGTTCGTGTTCGTTTAAAAAAAAATAAAAATAAAGGGTGATCGATTGAAAGGAAAAACAATGGGGGAAATAAATGCACAGAAACACAGTATAATAAAAGGATTTATTTTAAAAAATTAAAAACAAAGGGGATAAAAATTATTACACTTATATATATATAGAATTATGGTTGTATTTAAAGATTAAAACAGAGCTAAAAAACTAGATAAAAAAGGTTAAGCAAAAAAAGTAAAGTAAAATTAAAGTAGTCTTAGGGAAGGAAGACAAAAATAAATGGCGGGGGGTGTCGAGCGTTTGTTTACACAGTACCTCGTGGCAGCACCGTCGCAGGCTTGGCTTGGCTTGGCTCGGCTTTTCTTGTGCGATGTCCAATTGTCGCGACTCGTTGGTTGTCTAAGTGTCTTTTCCGCTCTCAAGCTGCTGCTTGAGGGATACTCCAATGCGTTCTCTCCGTCCACAAGACGCTGCTTGCAGGATAGCTTGACGTCTTTCCTTCCACAAGACGCTGCTTGCAGGATAGCTTGACGTCTTTCCTTCCACAAGACACTGCTTGCAGGATAGCTTGACGTCTTTCCTTCCACAAGACGCTGCTTGCAGGATAGCTTTTAGACGTCTCTCCGTCTGGCAAGGGAACTCAACTTTCCCCTCCGCTTCTAACAAGGGAATCCTGCCAACTGACCAAAAAAAGAATGTAACATGACGCTCCGTCGTCTCCGCCCACGCCGACCTTTGCCCTCGGTCGGTCCAAGCTGGGGCTATCTATAGATATAGATGTCTTGCTCGTTGTCTCCCTTCACCTAAGATCTTCATTCTATGTACAAAAGAAAAGGATCTATAAAATAGTTTTAACATTCTCCCACAAAATTTTGCTCTGAAAGAAGTCAAAATTAAGTATAAGACAAAAGAGCATATACGAGGGGCATCCAATAAATAAGTTTCCCTATTTTGTAACAAATAAACAACTTTATTTACAATTATGCAGTTATTTTATTTTCATTATAAAACTCATAGACTACTTCTCTAAATAATCACCATTTCTGTCCAAACATTTTTGGTACCGTTGTAGCGATTTTTTGATACCACTGTTGTACCAAGCCGTGTCCTGTCTTCGTAGCCAGTGGTTCGCCTCCGTCTGTTTTCAATTCAAATTTAAAACATCTGACATGATTGTTCCAATCGAAGAGCATCCAATTTAGATTCCTGGAGGCAGTCGAATCATTATTTCGTCAATGGTGACGCGGCGATTTGCTTCCACCACATTCCGTACAGCAGCCACGGCTGCATTGTCCGTAGCAGTAACGGGCCTGTCGCTTCGCTCGTCATCATGCACGTTTTGCCGTCCTTCCAAGAACCATGAACGCCATCGGCGAACCATTTGGATGCTCATACATCCTTCACCATACACTGACACTAAATTGCGATGAATATTGACCGCAGTTTCATTTTTCGCTGTGAAAAAACGAATTACAGAACGGAGTTCGCAAGTGGACACGTTCACCAGTGGTAGCTCCATGGAAACTGAAGCGCTACGGACTTGCGCGTACGAGTAGAGTGATTTTGAAAGGTCACCAGCTTCCAACGCATCCTAATGACCATTTCTTACCTACTAACTAATTTTTACAACGTTTCGTTCGCAGAAAAAAAAATAGGGAAACTTATTTATTGGATGCCCCTCGTATATACACAATACACACAAGAGTAGATATGCCTATTACATTACATAAAATACACATAAAATAATACACATATTACACCTTTTTTTCTCATACAGGTACTTTCACTAGTCCTTCGAGTCATACCTTGCAGGCTTTCTGATTACCCTACCATATCTATTTCTAGAGTCCCTGGATTCAATATTGGGCCTATTTCCTAAAAATGCTTCAGATTGGGGTTCGGTATTTGAATTGTCCATTTGAATCGTCTTAACATTCGAGGATATTTCCAGAGGGTGTAAGCGTTGTAGAGCCCTGATCAAGGTTCCTGTGGATGTTTTAACATGGGCCACTCTCACTATTCCATCTTTTCCTGGTATGAGATTTACTATTCGCCCTTTAGGCCAAAACATTCTTTTAAGATTTTCTTGCCCGATCAGTACAACATCTCCTACTTTCAACTGTCTTCTATCAATATTTTCGGATTTCTGAATCAGCGTGCCTAAATATTCCTTTAAGAATCTCTGCTTTAATTCTCTCTTCAGTTGACCTAACTCTCTGTATCTAGTGTGCAACATTTCTGGCTTTAAATTTTCAAATTCCGGAAAGCTAGACTCTGGACCATTTTGTAAAAACTCATTAGGAGTTAACGGTTTTAGATCATTGTCGTCTTCAGAGACATAAGTGAGGGGTCGATTATTAATGATAGATTCGATTTCACAAAGGGCAGTCTGCAGTTGTACATATTTCAGCTTCCTGTGACCTAGCATCTTTATCAACATTTCCTTTATTGTCCTAACCATTCTTTCCCAAAATCCTCCCCACCAAGGAGCGGAAGGAGGGATAAAAATCCATTGTATCCTTTTAATTGAGGTTTCCCTTTCAATTATAGTCCAATCCAATCTCTTGAATATTCTATTAAGTTTTGCGAAATTGGTGCCATTGTCGCTATATATTTTCTCAGGGCGCCCTCTCCGACAAATAAACCTATGGAGGGCCATCATGAAGACTCCTGTCTCTAAACTCTTCACCAACTCCAGATGAATAGCGCGATAGACGGCGCAAGTAAAGGCGGCTACCCACACTTTCTCACCTTCTTTCAAATGAAGAGGGCCTAATAAATCAACTCCTGTAATTTGGAAGGGTTTGCCCAGTCCAATTCTGTTTTCTGGCAAAGCTGCCATTGGTCTTTGCAGAGACTTTTCTTTAAGTCTCTTGCAAGCAATGCACTTACTGATAATTTTCTTTATCGTTTTCCTTCCCCTGATTATCCAAAATTTCTCTCTCAGCTTTGATAAAATGAATTGCACGCCTACATGTCCATTCTTCAGGTGTACTTCCCATATAAGTTGCTCTACGAAGGGATGGTCGCCTGGTAGAATGATAGGAGTTTTAAATTCTTCTGGGACCTGTCCATGTAAAAGTTTGCTTTCTACACACCAAAGTCCGTCAGTGTTTTTTAATATTTTAAAACTCTTGGTTGCATTCGATTTCTCTATGGAGACTTTCTCCTGAATCATTCGGATAAGCTTTTTTTCTGCTAAGTCTAATTCTGAAACTTTCAAAGGTCCTGTTTCAGTTGACTGTTTTTTAAGTTTCCCTAAAAATCTTAAAACATAGGACATTACCCTGATGTTGAGAGAGTAATTAGACCTCCTTGTCAGTAACCAGTCTTTATAATCGATGTTCAAATTAATGTTGGTTTTCATAATGTTTTCTTCAACATTTATTTCTTTTGGATTTATCGAGAACTCTGAATTGGGCCAGAATTCTTTAGGTTTTTTCAACCATTCGGGGCCCTCCCACCATCTGCTTTGCACAAACTGGCTTGGAGGGCAACCTCGAGACAGAAGATCGGCCGGGTTCAACTGACTAGGAACGAACCTCCAATCGTTCAAATTGGTAGTGGCCTGTATTTCTCTGACTCGGTTTCTCACGAAAACTCTCCACTCAATTTCTTTCTTTATCCAACTTAGCGCGGTAGTAGAGTCAGACCAAAGAGTTGTTTCACATTTTCTCTTCAAGGCAGCTTGGATTGCATTGGCTAGTCTAGCTCCTAGTACCATGGCCATTAATTCCAAGCGAGGGATCGTAATACTCTTCATAGGAGCTAATCTGACTTTGCTCCAAATCAAAGTTAGAGTATTTTCTCGTCCCGTTTCGCTCCTTAAATAGGCTACAGCTCCATAGCCTATTTGACTAGCGTCACAAAAGATATGAACTTCTGTAGGGAAAATGAGATCATTCCACATATATCTCGGTATCTTTATTAACTCTATTAATTTTATTTGATCCAACCAGGTTCGAAATTCCTGGGCCATACTTTCGGGTAGAGGTGTATCCCAACCTAGTTTCAGCCCCCATGATCGCTGCAGTAACAACTTTGGTGGCAAGAATACTGGAGCGCAAAATCCAAGTGGATCAAATATCCGCTGAACCATGGACAGTACCAGCCTTTTCGTTAATTTGGGTTGAAGACTCAAATTGTCAGGGAGTTCGCATTTTAATGAATCTTCCATTTTATTCCAAACAACACCCAATATTTTTGTACAAGTCCCCTTTTCAGGGTTTTCCTCCAGAGAATATTCCCACTCTCGTAAGTCCATTTTAGCCCTGTCCATAATTTCAATTGCGGCCTTTTGAAATTCCTGCACTTCCTGCTTTGTTTCCAGCGAGGTAATACAATTGTCCATGTAGAAGGATTGAGCTAAAATCTTTGCCCATTGAACAAGTGGGCCTCTTATTGATTGAAGATGGTATTCTATTACGGCGTTCAGCACAAAAGGACTACAGTTTAAGCCAAATACAAGTCTCTTATGCCTGTAAGCTATTAGTTCTCTATCGCTCTCCTTTTCCCACCAAAGGAATCTAAGGTAGTTCCGTTCAGATTCTTCAATCGCCACCATCTGGAATGCTTTTCTTATATCTGCCGTGACTCCAAATTTATTTTCCCGAAATCTTATCATCATTTCAGGGATTCTTTCCAATAAATTCGGTCCCTTTTCTAAACATTGATTCAAAGATAGTCCATTATGGCCTAGACAAGAAGCATCGAAAACCGGACGTATGGGCGTCGTTTTAGATTCCATCTTGTACACAGGGCGGTGAGGTAAATAGTAGCCTCTTCTCTCGAGAGGATTTTCCTCGACTCTTTCAATGAGTCCTTCAGTCAGCCAGTCACTAAAGATCTGACTATATTCGGTCAACTTATTCTGTGAGTTCATTTTCTTAGTGCTTATATCTAACCTTTTTATCGCTATGTCAAGATTGCTGGGGATTGACTCCTTTTCTACCTTCCAAGGTAGACCTACAGAATATCTCTGATCACTTTGTCTTTGAATTTTTGTTATAAACTTTTCTTTTATTTCCTGATATCTGGTCTCTTTGGAGCAAGTTTCAACAGGATCCCTAATGCCTAGTACTTCTAGATCCCACAAATCCTTTAAATCGCATCGCGTTGTTAGCAGATTCAAAGTCTGCTGCACATTGTCATTGCTATCAATAATTGGCGAATTGCCCATTAGTGTCCAACCTAATTTCGTTTCCACCGCAGTTAAATCTGCTTCAACTTGAACTATTTTTCCTGTCAAAATCATACCTAGATAGTTAGCGCCAATCAATATGTCAATCTCTTGTCCTTTAAAATTGTCCTGGGACAATATCATGCCCTTAATCTTCAATTTTTCTAACCAGTCTCCTTTTGGCAAAGGTGGTATGGCGTCGCAAATTTTACGTTGATCCAGCGCCTCAATATGGATCACATCTCTTTTATTACCTAAATTCTCCAATTCTAACATAAATTTACCGTGCTTTTCTTCACCAATCTTATTACCTCCAAAAAGACTTTTAGCTATAGTTATTTCGCCTTTTCTTTCTATTCCTATACTCCAGACTAACGACTGTTTGATATACGAAAACTGACTTCCACTGTCGAGGAGAATTCTAACCCTTCTAGAGGCATTTGGGCCTCTTAACAGTGCTACCGTGGTCATCAGCAAGACCTGACCTGTGCAGGCTTGACTAGAAAGCGATGCAATGGGTTCAGGTGCATTTTCTTTTAGATTTTCTCTTCCTGGTTTCGTTAGCCGGTTAGAAGAATTTCCTTCACATAAAACGTCCAAGTGGTTTCTCCCACAGTTTTTGCACTCCAATTGTTCTCGGCACTGACTCTGTATGTGTCCCTTTCTTAAGCATTTGAAACATAGATGGGCACTACGTATTTTATCATTTCTCTCTCCCGGAGACATTTTCATTATGGAGCGGCATTGATGACTCGCATGATTTGTTCTTTCACAAAAGAAGCATTTTATATTAGTTCGCCCTCCGAACAGACTAGACACAGTGGCGGGTCTGAAATTGCTCCTTGTTCTGGTCCCATCATTGTAAGACCTTTTATAGGGTTCCTCCTGCTTAAAGCCTTTTTCCACAAATTTCAGCCGTTGAGCACTCCTTACTTCGGCTTTTAGAAAGTCCAATAATAACCTGAGCCTTTCTTGAGCTCCTCCAACCCCTTTATCTGACACTTCCCGTTTTGCTAACTCTAGACCATAACCCGAAGAAGGATGCCGGTGCCATATTTTCAAAATATCCGAAGGTAATGAAGACTCGACAAGAGGGTATAAAAAAATACCCGACAACTGGGGATCAATGCCCAGTGTCTCTAACGACCGGAGGTGACTGCTCAGTTCGTCGTACAGACTGCTTAAATTTCTATTTTCTATCTTTACATTAGATATAACCGAATTCAATAGACGTCTGACATACAGTTCTGTCAGCATATTCGGGTCACCGAATCGCTCCTGTAGGGCTTGTACTGCCAAAACATAGTTGGCGCCTGTAACGGGATAGCTTGCTACAACACGATAGGCTTCTGAATTTGGTACAATTGCTTGACGCAAATATAAAAACCGGTCGCTATCGGATAAATTCTTATTTTCGTGAATTTTCGAAAACTGCGCCCACCAGGGCAACCAACCTTCCAGAGAGCCGTCATAGCTTTTTAGGGCTAACTCTGGTAATTTCACATTTATTACAGTGTCCTCGCTAGCAATCGGGATTGTTTCTTCTTTATCGGGATTCCGTAGTACACTGACTTTCTGTTGAATATCAAACGTTCCCTCTTCATATTTATCGCATTCTTGCCATTCCTTATCAATACTTTCCTCTGTAATCCCTTCTTTCACTACCAATAAAGCCTGATATTTTTCGTTTAGACCTACAAGTTTCGTGTAATAAGACTCTAGTCTATTAAACTTAGAATAAATATCATTCCTATCAATTTGAGACTTTTCAAATTCCCCATTTATTTCATTAATAATTCTAGTGAAAGTACCTCTTATGGCTTTTCTGCGCTTTTTAAGTGCATCCATCTCCTCCATATTTCCTTTAAATCGATCACGTCCGGCTCACCAAAATGTTCGTGTTCGTTTAAAAAAAATAAAAATAAAGGGTGATCGATTGAAAGGAAAAACAATGGGGGAAATAAATGCACAGAAACACAGTATAATAAAAGGATTTATTTTAAAAAATTAAAAACAAAGGGGATAAAAATTATTACACTTATATATATATAGAATTATGGTTGTATTTAAAGATTAAAACAGAGCTAAAAAACTAGATAAAAAAGGTTAAGCAAAAAAAGTAAAGTAAAATTAAAGTAGTCTTAGGGAAGGAAGACAAAAATAAATGGCGGGGGGTGTCGAGCGTTTGTTTACACAGTACCTCGTGGCAGCACCGTCGCAGGCTTGGCTTGGCTTGGCTCGGCTTTTCTTGTGCGATGTCCAATTGTCGCGACTCGTTGGTTGTCTAAGTGTCTTTTCCGCTCTCAAGCTGCTGCTTGAGGGATACTCCAATGCGTTCTCTCCGTCCACAAGACGCTGCTTGCAGGATAGCTTGACGTCTTTCCTTCCACAAGACGCTGCTTGCAGGATAGCTTGACGTCTTTCCTTCCACAAGACACTGCTTGCAGGATAGCTTGACGTCTTTCCTTCCACAAGACGCTGCTTGCAGGATAGCTTTTAGACGTCTCTCCGTCTGGCAAGGGAATTCAACTTTCCCCTCCGCTTCTAACAAGGGAATCCTGCCAACTGACCAAAAAAAGAATGTAACATGACGCTCCGTCGTCTCCGCCCACGCCGACCTTTGCCCTCGGTCGGTCCAAGCTGGGGCTATCTATAGATATAGATGTCTTACTCGTTGTCTCCCTTCACCTAAGATCTTCATTCTATGTACAAAAGAAAAGGATCTATAAAATAGTTTTAACAGTAAGTGTAAACGGTGGATTAAACTGAAGATGTATAAAATTAGAGTGTACAGTGATGTAGAGATGGAAGGGAGTCAGAGATGTGAACGAAAGGAGAAGCCAGAGATATAGCTTTAAATGATGGGATAAGCCAAAGATATGTAGATGTGAACGATGGGAGAAGCAAAAGAAATAGCTTTAAATGATGGGAGAAGCCTAAGATAGGTTGATGTGAACGAAGGGAGAAGCCAAATATATAGCTTTAAATGATGGCAGATGCCTAAGATATGTAGACATGAACGATGGGAGAAGTCAAAGATATAGCTTTAAATGATGGGAGAAGCCAAAGATATGTAGATCTGAACGATGAGGGAGACCAAAGATATAGCTTTAAATGATGGGAGAAGCCTAAGATAGGTTGATGTGAACGAAGGGAGAAGCCAAAGATATAGCTTTAAATGATGGCAGATGCCTAAGATATGTAGATGTGAACGATGGGAGAAGCCAAAGATATAACTTTAAATGATGGGAGAAGCCAAAGATATGTAGATCTGAACGATGAGGGAGACCAAAGATATAGCTTTAAATGATGGGAGAAGCCTAAGATAGGTTGATGTGAACGAAGGGAGAAGCCAAAGATATAGCTTTAAATGATGGCAGATGCCTAAGATATGTAGATCTGAACGATGGGAGAAGCCAGAGATATAGCTTTAAATGATGGGAAAAGCCTAAGATATGCCGTTGTGAAAGAAGGGAGAAGCCAGAGGTATCGCTTTAAATGATGGAAGAAGCCAGAGATAAGTAGATGTGAACGATGAGAGAGAAGCCAGACATATAGATTTTTAAAAAGAATTGTGCAAAGAAACCTAGCCTAAATTCCTTACTGATTTTTTCAAAGTGTAAAAGCAGGAAGAATCTTTATTTCAAACTATTTTTTTTTTAATTTCCCGTTGTAAATAATTGAAATTATAAGTAATATTTATAATTTATTCAAAGTAACTCACACGATATGTATTCTAGAATGCTAATGGCCTCACATACACTCGGCGTTGTATACAGACAGCCCTGCTCAGACACAGCGTGGGTGGGCATGCTGGGATTGGAAATTCGATTCCCAATCGGATCCACTCTCTATCTGAGACGTCAATTTAAAGTGTGAAAGTCTAAATATAAACAAGCTGATGTCAACGGCGACTTTCGATTTAACTGCGTCACCAGTACTGCTGTTTGAATCTTTCTAACAAAATGGCGGCCGTGTGGTTGGTCAGAAATGGGAGCTGAGTTTTGGTTTTATTTTTTATTGTAAGACTAATTTGTGTGGTGATTTTTATTTGTTGATAAATTTATGTTAATCAATTTAAAAAACTTTTTATCACCAAAAAACAACATATAAATCATTAAAAATATAATTTTAGAATATTTAACGAATATTCGCAACAATTTCGTGACGCCTGAAAACTTGAAGGCATATATATATATATGCAATGAGGTGAACTTACGAATATCGTGGAAAATTCTGATCACAACTAATACATAGTAAAGAAATAAATAGATCAATTTTTAATAAAAATATGAAACCAATTCAATGAACATGGCAAATTGGAACAAAAGCCACTTTTTATTATCCTAAGACAGAGTATCTTGGTGAGTAGACTGGACATTTACGCCTCGCTTAGGGAATATCCCCTTCATACTGCCATAGCTTATACTTGGGTAGACCTGAAGCTATATGGTAACAAATAATCAAGTTCTCGATCGAATGGGTACAGAACGCCAGCTGATAAAGTTGTTAAAACAACGAAAACTGGTGTTTACTGGACATGTGATGCGTGGATCAGCAGGAGAGACATTGCTGACAGTGTTGGAGGGAAAGCCACAGGGGAAGAGATCGAGGGGAAGGAGACGACAGGGATACACAGACAATCTAAAACAATGGACTGGACGACACACCTACGAGGATAGGATGGCGGAGGAAGTATGGAGAGACCATGTGGCCCACCCTCAGTTGAGGAAGGCATTGAAGGAAGGAAGACCTGAAGCTATTTAGTATTTGTATTAAAATAACCTGCTTCGTACGATCCCGGGTCTTTGTTGTCGACATGATGGGCCACCAGAGGCCATGGAACATGTTACAGTAATGGTTCTCAGTAACGGCATATTCTGTACAGTACCTCATGCAGGTGGAGCGGTATTGTTCACCAAACATCCAGAATGAGAGGCTATATTTTAAGATAAGGAAAACAGAATCTCGGTTTGCATAACTGACATATTGAAGATCTTTTTATTTTCATACATAGCTCTCTTTTTGAGAACTTTGATATATTTCAATGCATCTTTCAAACGAGTATGGTGTTCTGATAACCTGATTTTTCCTTGATAATATTTGAAAATATCCAATTTAAATGTGCCTATATAATAGAAAGGATAGAAAAATTTGTATTGAGGTACTTAGAATTCTCATAGATTCTGGTAGAGAGGTTAAGATCAGTTGAAGCACACCCAACTTACATAGATATATTCGGCTTAACAGAGAGTACTCGTATGGGTTGTGCGTGTTATTCCAGGAGGCCGTGGTTGAATATCTTGGTGGAATAGTTACGAAGAGGCAGCTCGACTCTGTGCTTACAAGGTGACATTTTTGGTTATTTTCACTTACCAGTGGCGAGGTATAAGAATCTAGAAAAATGGAACAAAGGTTATGATAGCGAAATATTTATTTTTATAAACAGATTATTAATTTTGATATTCATATTTACTACTCTGTAAACTTCCTTTATTGGTTCTTTTGTAATTTATATATTTTAATTTGTGCTTGTGTCTTAAATAAATATCTGCGTCAGCCTAAAGTTTGTATTTCCCAATATTCTATGTGACAATATTCGAAAGCCGTCTATCGTCACATTCCCGGCACTTCTGGCTCTATAAGCCGTCATAGCTACCTCTGCAGATCTTACTGCAACGGTATTAGAAGTGTGCACCAAGTCTTCTCATCTAATAGTTCTATCATAGGTATGTAAAAGTGAAGCTTTGATGTGATTTATATAAAAGGAAGCATGAGAGTTCTCTATCTCCAAAAAGTGTGAAACATTTCCCCAATGTATTATCGTAATAAGTTGTCTCAATGGTGATTGATTGGTGCGTGATGAACGCCAGACGTTGCCTTGGTGTGTGAAGAGGACTTTCAGCAAAACTATATTTCGTTAAATATGCTTATAGTGTTCAATAAAATAATCTCATGTATCAATATTGAGTAAAAATATCCCGGCCTCCAGGGAAAAGTATCTTTTCATTTTTTAGTCCTCAACTTGTATTGAGCTTCCTTTATTATTTTTGCTGAAAACGGATTTTTGACAGGGTCCTTAATTCGTAAGGATGGAAGGAAAGATGCATTTCCCTGGAGGCCTGATACTTTTACTCAATGCGTATAGTATTAATATGAAACGCAAATGCCTTAAATGAAGGTAGTAGCTATCTTAATTTGTTAGTTTTCTAGGTGTTTGAAGTGAGACCCAGAGGTATGGCTGTAGTGAGGAACACCAATGAGAGTGTGCAGTGCAGCCCCACGACATCCCCGCCGGCCCAACCCCAGGGGGCAGCACCAGTACTCAATGTTATTGATGTTTACGCCACGGCGACCTCTGACCTTTAGAATGACGCCACCTCTGTGCACAGTCTGCCTGATATAGTGGATTTCTCTGGTTTAGACGCCTTCGCATGCACAGCCTGCCTGATACACTAATATAGTGGATTCCTCTGGTATTGGAACAGCTACATGTACAATATCTGACTGATACAATAATATATAGTGGATTTCACTGACTATTTCCCTGTTTTGGAACAACAGTCATTAACAAAATTTAAGTTGTATGTTTTGGTATGTATTACGGGATTCATACAATAACTCTGAGAAATATTTGATACACAGTAAGCTTTATTGAAGACACACGAGATAAACATGTGTGAACAAATTTGCCTCTGTCTCCTTAAAGACTTTCGATTTCCTTAAATTTGTCCATGAGTATACTTGTCAATCCACCCTAAATTAATGGATGTGCATTTGGAAGAAGAGATGGCGGGATGGAGGTGATATTTTATTCCTGATGTGATTATAATAAAGTAGAGTTCGTAGACATACCTGACGGTTGATCCTAAGCATTGAGTTAAGGAGATATTGTCCAAGTTTTCCCGGCTGGACCGATAAATACGCGGGCGTTAGGTCAACAGGGGTATTAGAGGTGAACAGCAATAAAGGATATTTTTCTAACCTATGGAACTTCGAAGCTTTAGTAGCCATATGATCATAGGATGATGTGATACTGCTGCATGTGCAATTTTCCGTAGACAGAAAAAGGATGTATATTTAGAAAAGCTTTGGGGGAAAGACTGAATAATAGAAATTTTGTTCTTTCAATAATATGCGAACAGCTATAAGTACAACATATCCAGGAATAGAGAGCGTGCATTTGAAGATGAGTTCGTTTCTAATGCTACAGTTATGTTTTGTGATCGTCATAAAGAATTCGATTTTCTGTGGGCTGCTAGATGTAGGACGAATATTTAAAGAATAATAGATATAAGACTACATGAGCACAGAGGATATAATGTTCCTGATGTAAGAATATTTGCTTTTACAACTTGACCAAGATGAACGTCTATGGGACGTAAGGCAAAAAGAAAAGATAGTGGATTTGAGTCTATATATTTGGCATAATGTGTGAATGGCTACATGTTCAACATGAACACCTATTCAGTGTAGATAGGCGAATGCTATACTTGCACCATGAACATCATAAACACGATATAGTGGACTTATGTCAACCCCTGGCGTGGGTACGCCAACAGTTACCAACTGTCATAGACGGGAGCATGCTGAATGTGCTTCATAAAGAAAAGACAAAGCTCCTAATGTGGATCTTCTTGGAAATATTTGAGTTATACTACAGATTTGAACTGAGGAAATATGTATTTCACAGTTTCGTTTATTTTGGGATTCTTGCCGCCCTGAACTCTGTCTCAATAAATTACTTGGAGGAACGAGACAAACTGGCTGTATAATACAGATTCACGTAAAAATATTGTTAAGAGCAGGAAGCCCCATGTGGTGTCAACCGAATACAAAATGTTTTTGTTTAGACATCGCTTGCTTGAAGCTCGATTAGATGTATTCTCTATATACCTTATAGAACATACTTCTTGTATTCTGACTTGCCATTCAACATACTGTGTATTTGGCTGAGTATCAAATACTTGCTTGAAGCTCGATTAGACGTATTCTCTATATACCTTATAGAACATACTTCTTGTATTCTGACTTGCCATTCAACATACTGTGTATTTGGCTGAGTATCAAATACTTGCTTGAAGCTCAATTAGATGTATTCTCTATATACCTTATAGAACATACTTCTTGTATTCTGACTTGCCATTCAACATACTGTGTATTTGGCTGAGTATCAAATACTTGCTTGAAGCTCGATTAGACGTATTCTCTATATACCTTATAGAACATACTTCTTGTATTCTGACTTGCCATTCAACATACTGTGTATTTGGCTGAGTATCAAATACTTGCTTGAAGCTCGATTAGACGTATTCTCTATATACCTTATAGAACATACTTCTTGTATTCTGACTTGCCATTCAACATACTGTGTATTTGGCTGAGTATCAAATACTTGCTTGAAGCTCGATTAGACGTATTCTCTATATACCTTATAGAACATACTTCTTGTATTCTGACTTGCCATTCAACATACTGTGTATTTGGCTGAGTATCAAATACTTGCTTGAAGCTCGATTAGACGTATTCTCTATATACCTTATAGAACATACTTCTTGTATTCTGATTTGCCATTCAACATACTGTGTATTTGGCTGAGTATCAAATACTTGCTTGAAGCTCAATTAGATGTATTCTCTATATTCCTTATAGAACATACTTCTTGTATTCTGACTTGCCATTCAACATACTGTGTATTTGGCTGAAATTCAATTGGAAGCGCGGTTATACCTACTCACAATCTAGACGAATAAATGCTGAAGGTACATCAAGAAGAAGCGAAGAGTGCTAAGTATCTGTTGTATACAGACTCGGCCTGCACGAAATGATGGATCAGTAGACCAGAGATGATGTCCATGTTATGTGGTTGCGTGCTTCCTTGTCGTTTGTCGTGGCCATTGATGGCATAAAGTTGTTTTTGTTATCTCTCTCACAATACTGATAGCTTATAGACACCAAGACTTCTCAGACGTACAACATGTAAACTGATAAAATAACAGGATAGAGGGATCATGTGAATATCTTAAATAAGTTTTTAAGTATATATATATTATATAAAACTTATTTCATTTTAAAATATTATAACTTTAGAAAAAACTACTCTGTAAAGTCGACCGCCAGATATCGTGGCTTTCCCTTTATAAACCTATTGTTGTTGTTTCCTGTTGGCCGGCTCTTTCTGTAGATATGTAAATATGGGTTTTGTTTTCTTTATTCTTACGCCTTAATTCAGTTAGAACTTTCTCAATTATGTTATCGTATCAATTAAAGTGAATTGTGTAATTCAAAACTGTTTTTATTATTGTTCACGACTGCAAGCAATATGATAAAATGCTCATATACTGCATACTATTGCCAAAATGTTTTTGTATCCAAAAAGAAAGAAATTAATATCTATCTTTGCAAATATTTAATATAACATATTCCGGGTTCGGGTTTTATGTGATCCGCATGCATGCTATCTTCAATACTGTGAAAGCATCGCAAAGATGTACTAAACCTCTATGAACCATTGACAAGTCATCTAGTATTTTTCTTTGTAATGATGGACAAGTACCTCACGACTCAATGAGGCAATATATTCTGTACCCTGAACAAGTAGAAAAGGAGCCAAGTTATTTCTTCTGTACTACACTCTGAGCATCTATCGGAAGAGTTTATGACACAATTTTTTTTTATGAGACGTATTCTTCAATATTATTCGTGGCATTCTACATAAGTATCTGATTATAGATTTATCCGAAAGTTTAATATAGTTCTTGAAAATAAAGATACTTAGGCCAGTAAATCTTTTTATTACCTCGACGTTTCGACAGAATTCTTTTGTCCTCATCAGGAGCAAACAAAAATTAAAACATTTGGCAAGGCGTTAAAAATCATTCTAAGGTTCCAAGGGCGTTCTCACGCGATGTCGAAACGTCGAGGTAATAAAAAGATTTACTGGCGCGCCGAAGTATCTTTATTTTCAACAAATATGAATGACGGCCAGGCAGCCTCTATCTTTAATATATGTTCTGTACTGCAAAATGTCGACTTACTGCTTTGATGCAAAATGTCGACTTACTGTTTTGACACAAATGATCTTGTCGACTTTCTGTTGTATTGTAAATTATACTGTCGACTATCTGTAGTGATGTGCTTATCCTGTCGGATGACTGTTGTGGCATGATGGTTGGTTAGATGCAGTCGTGGTGACCACAATGATCAGAGTTGTTGCACTGTTGAATGGGATTGCACAAAAGTACGAGGCATGTTGGATGTCACTTCAGAGAGAGTGGCCAGAGAAGCCGACGCCGGTCAAGGCAGGTCTAACGAGGAGGTATAATATATTTCAGAGCCAGGGAGAGACTGGTATTTTGACTATGTTTTCGGAACGTAGGTGTAATCGGAGACCTTTCTTCTGTCTGGGTGCCGGCTGTGACTCAATCTAATTTTATTATTTCGTTTTGTGTTTCATGGTGGTCAAACTGGAGAGTTGTATTGTGTCTACAGTTTTGGTTGTTATACTATAACTATATTACATATGGGGATATTAAGTATATATTGAAATATATTACAACATATATATATATGTAATATGATGATGCAATTGTTGTTATTACACTATAATATTTGTTGTATTACACTGTTGTAGAATCCTGTCGACTTAACCGTTCTGTGGCAATATCGTTGCGGGGTTTCTTGTTGTTGGGTGCGAATGGTGAGATTTGATTGAAGCGCAGTCGTTTGAGTGGAAGTTGCAGCATACAGTTAGGAATAATCAGGACACGTGATTGTTTTGAAAATAAAAGGCAACTGGATTGGAGGGAAGAAGGTTTGAGAAGGAGCGGGTTTGATTGTTCCTTATCTGATCACATGGCGGTGATTGACATAGCTATGAGCTGAGCTGAGAGAGAGATCTCTAGAACAGATGTTACCTTGGTGGGGGCAAGTCGAAGGCTGATCCGAACTCGGTGGGAGCCAAGTCGCTACTGCAGGTGTTGTTCCTATGAGAGCTAAAACACTTCTGTCAATTCTTGTCTTTCGATTTAACACCACGCCTCAGTTTCTCTCTGATTGGTCGAGAGATGTCACATGATCTTGTCCTATTGGTTGACCTACTTAAGGTGCGGTCTTATGATTGGTCGAGAGATGTCACATGCTCTTTTTCTATTGGTTGACCTACTTAAGGTGCTATCTTCTGATAGGCCGGCGGCTTCCCTTGATGAAAGCTGTGCCCTGCCTGGTATATCTGATTTCGTCAGGAAGTGTTTGGTGTCTTGACGCTTATAGTTTCGAAGGATATTAGACACGTCCTGTTTTTGCCGGAAGTACTGGATGTCTCTCAAACTTTTATAACTTCTGGTCACTCGACACGTCCTGTTTGTCAGGAAGTATTGAGTGAATCTTGGCTAAAATAACTTCTGCGGTCACTAGAGACGCCCGGTCTCTGCCCCTGCAGTATTGACACAGGGGTGCCCAGAATAGTCGTGCCAGCCTTAGGTCTTACTTCCTATATCTTTTGTTACTTTCTTTCCTCCAGTTACCTTGTTCTTTATTAAGTCTTTGAGAATCATACATGGTACATACATAGTGGGTCGGGGTTGCATTTAATTATATACAAATTATGACAGATGCGCCCCCTACATGTGAAGAATTCAAGAAGGGGTTAGCCTGAGAGAATTCTGTAAAATGAAAAATAATTTTGTGGGAAAATTAGTTGTAGGTATTGAGGGGCTATATACAAGCATTGCTGGTGACATAAGTAAGATAGAATGGGGTTGATGATATAGGTTGAGTATAATTAATAGAAATCAAAAATTTTTTAATTGTAAGAAATCAATGAATGTTATGGTACATAGTGGGTAAAACAAAGAAAATGCGCCTAAACGAATTCTACCCGAGATAAGAAATGATATCGAGGGAGTTCTATTAAGGTTTTTGAAATCAAATAAAAATAATATAAAAATAGTTGAATGAAATCAAAATTGAATGTGTTTGGTTGAAAAAGAAAAATATTTTGTTGCATGGTGACAAAGACAACTGCTTAGTTACTTTTTTGCTCGAATTCTGAGAAAAAGGAATCGAGGAAATTTCATAAGGTGCTTTGAAATCAGAACAAAGTGAAATAAGAATGGTTGAATGAAATCAAAGTGAAGGTTTGGTTGCACAAAAAAGGAAAAAGCCTTGTTGTATGAAAAAAAAGAGAAAATGCTTTGTTGCGTTGGTGAAAAAAGAATTGCCTAATTACTATCCTACTTGAGATTGGGAATGAAATCGAAGGGGTTTTCATTAGGTCTTTTGGGAAATCAAAATAAAAATAAAAATAAGAGTTGAACGAAATCAAAGTGAATGCTTGGTGCGTGGTGAGAAAAAAAAGGAAAAATGCCTAATTATATTCTAGCTCGGAATTGGGAATGGAGACCGAGGGAATTTTATTAGGGCTTTTGAGAAATCAAAAATAAAAATAAAAATAAAAGTTGAACGAAATCAAAGTTGAGTGCTTGAAAAAGGAAAAATGAAAATAAAAAGGTTTCAACAATAAAGGGTGATTTAATGTTTTTAGTTTAATCGAAAACCAATGAGTTTTTCGTTGATAATTGAGTTGTGGCATTTTAAGCTAAGTGGTAAATAGAATGATAATTGATAAATAAAATGATAATATAAACTAATTGGGGAAAAGAAAAAAATGATAATTAATGATAAAAGTGGTAATAAGTTGAAATAATTGATAAATTGATTAAATATTTAAATTTTAATTGAGAGAAAATAATAAAATGATTGATATGAAAAAATAAGATGTATTGGTTGGAACCCTTTGGTATCTACATGCTCTGATCTAAATGTATTGATTGTTCCATTTTGCCCTATAAATGTTTTACTTGCTCAATTATGTGTAACTTTTTGTCTTTGTGTGTGTTGTGAAAAAATGTTAGAAGTTTTTGTGTAAGAAATGTGTGAAACGAATTCTATGTGTTGTCAAGATCCTAAGGTCTGGGATGTCTACGCGTAGGTGGAATTTGTGCCTAGTGTGAAAAATGTAAAGTTTGGAAGTCTTTAAAAGAATAAAAGAATAGAAATGTGAACTCATTTGGAGTGTCTGTGTGTCTTAAGTTTCTTGTGAGAATATAATTGAACTATGTTTTTTGTAAAAGTCGATATGTAGCTCGTATTGGGATCCAAACTGAACGACACTTAGAGAAGCCCACAGTTGACCTCAATTCAGCTGTTGGTCGAGGGGCCCCACGGTAATTAGAAACCGGAAGCAGGGGGGCGATGTGGAGAAACAAAGTCCCTCCCCGGGGTGATTCCCAATTTATCCCCCGTCTATTTGCACGTAGCTGCTGACCGGCGTCTTTGTCGTGCGGGGAAGTGTCCCTTCTCACTTCCTGGTTTCCTAATTGAATTTGTGCACGCCTAATTGTTTTTGGTGCGGCTCAGATCTTGTTTTTGGAGCATGACTTCTCTGGCATCGGTTGGTCATCCTTCAATTACTGCTATCTCTTCGGAGTTTATTTAGATTTTCTGCGAAGATGGTTCCTAACATTATGAGAAGTTTTATAAATACTTGTCCACAATGAAGAATTGCTTGTCCACAATGAAAAATTGCTTGTCCTAAATTAAAAACTACCTCTTGTAGTTCGAAGATTTTCTGATCGGGCATAGCATAGATAAACAAGTACTTAATGAATAAAATTGGAATACAGTTGTACGGTAGAACTAATAAACAAAGGATAAAAATCAGATGAAAGATAGGATATTGTCCCATGTTCGTCCACATTTTTGTAACTGGGGACTCTGAACTATTTGCTTGAACCTTATTAATTATAGAATTTAAATGATTGGTAGGTTCGCAGTTCTCCTGTTTGATATCTTTAGGGAGTGGTGTGATATGATTGGATTGGTTGTCAGGTTTACAGTTCTCCTGCTTGATCGTCAATGGTTTTATTAGAGATATGTCGGCGGTAATTGGTTTAGGTTGAGACGTGAGATCGTTTCTCTGACGTGGATGTGGTAATTTTGGCATTGTTTGTGTTGTGTGTACGCTGTGCTTTATGTACGAATTTTGTTTTGTTTGGGTACCTGTGTCGGTATTTTTACGTGCAGGTTGTTTGTATTCATCGATTCTTCTAGCGAATCGGCAGGTGGGGCAGGTTTTCACCTGTTTTGCGATGTCTTGTGTCATGTTCTGCCAATAATATTGTGCTGAGATGAGTCTCGTCATCTTGGAGATGTTTGGGTGGTGGTGTTGTGTGTGTACGGACTTAAGAAGTCTGGTTGTGAGTGAATTTGGGACTATAGTTTTAAGTACTCCTTTTCGGGAGACGGTGCGCAGTTTATTGGGATCCATAGTCACGCGGGATTTTCCCGGTGGAGAAGACTGTTGGCTCTTTATGAGTGGCGCATCTAGAAAGCCACAAAATGGGATACGAGTTACAACGTCCGTTTCATATTGTTGTACTCCATTTATGCTACGGACCTCATATTCGTATCTTGACAATCTTAACCTCCATCGAAACAATCTGCCCGACGGAGCTTTGATCTCTTTCAACCACTGCAATGCAGGATGGTCAGAAAGTATCGTAAACTTTCTGTCCATTAGACAGGTGCGGAAGTTATCCACACTTTCCACAATGGCTAGGCATTGTAGTTCCAAGTCTGAATAATTTCGCTCGTGACTACGCAGAGATCGGCTGAAATGTTGAACGGTGTATGTCTTCCCATCAGGGTAGACTTGTTTAAGAACGCCTGTAATGCTGAATGTTGAGGGGTTACAGTACACCTGGCATGGCAGACCTTCCTGGTAAAGGTGTAATGTGGGGTGTGTGGTAAGGTTTTCTTTCAGATTAGTGAACGCTTTCTGGCATTCGTCATCCCAGACCCACATGATATCCTTTTTTAGAAGGTTGATAAGTGGCGTCCGCAAGCGGGCGTGGTCTGGAATGAATTCTTTATAGACGTTCACAGTTTTTAGGAAAGATCGTAATGTTTTTCGATTGTGTGGTTGTTTGGTGGCGTGAATTTTTTCTATGTTTTGTGTAGACGGGATGATTGTATTATTCTTAACGGTTGTGCATGCGCTTGTTTGTTGTTGTTGTCTTTTGGCGTGCGTGTTGCGTTTATTGTGCGGGTTGTGCGTGTTTGTCGCGTGGTGACGTATGGGTGCGTGTATGTTGTGAGGTACATTTGCGTAATTATAATGTTGCGAAGTATGGTCATGTGTGGGTTTTGTGTGGTAAGTGGGTGAGCTGTGTCGGTGTACGGACACTTGTTTGGGCATTATTGGAGTTGTAGATTGAAGTCGTGGTGGTTTTATATGTGGTGGGCATAAAGTATTGGCAATTGGGTTGAGCGAAAAGTTGTGTGGTGTGAGATTAGAATGGTGGCATGTAAATATTTGGGGTTTGGGCAATGAATGCAGGCAAGGGTTTCCATGTGTGAAAGCTTTGGGTGCTGTGCGAGTCCTTTGGGACAGGTTTTGGCCTAGCCCGTGCTTGCATTCATTTGACACATGTTTAAAGTGGTAGATAGTATTAGACAATGGGACGCCAAGTTGGAAAATAGTGCCGCGATTATAATTTAGTTTTAATTTATACTGATAAAGGGTTTTTAAGGTAATAACTCCAAATGGCAAGGATGCATTTACCACGTGGAAGTTCTCTCTACGGGTTATTTGGCCTATTGTCAGAGGGAAAGTTAAATGTCCTATTATTTTCGTAAAACTATTTAGGGGGGATAGATCAAGGGAAGGTTTTTTAATACTTAAATTGGGAAGTTGTGCTTTTAATCTATTGTATAAATGATACGGCAATATGTTCGAACCTGCGTCTGGTTCAATGAGAAAGGTACATGGTAGGTCCTGGGTCAGATATAAGTCCAAAGTCAAATGGATGGTGTCATTGGGTGGATTGCCTACCTTAGTCTCGAAAAGTCTCCATTGTGGCGTCTTCGGCTTGGTGTGGTTGGCTTGGAATATCTGTTGAACCGGATCGGGACCTTTTGCACTGTCCGCGCGATTGAAAGGGAAATCTAGTCATTTGTACTGCTTCCATTCGAGTGGATCGCGTTGTCGGTACACTGGGTCCGTGTCGCGTGGGTTGCTTCCGGATGCACGGGTACGGCATGGCGGATGGCGATTCCTCGGTGGATGTCAGGCTGTTCGGACACGTACCGGCGATGCGGGCGGCGGTTGTCCCGAGGGTGGCGCTCCGGAAGACCGCTTCCAGCTGCGTGGATCTCGCCCCTTGTAGCGCGGCGGTCAGTTCTAAAATTACCGTCGCCAGGGTGTGTCTTGTCGCCTCGTTCGTTGTCAGCTTCTTTCCGTTCGTTGCCAGTTCCTTCTCTCTTGGGTTGTCATTGCCTTTTGTTGTGCTGGCGCCTGGGTTAATTTCCATCTTTATCCTGATTAAGCTCTATAATCTTTATCCTGTCGACTTTGTGTAATATGATGATGCAATTGTTGTTATTACACTATAATATTTGTTGTATTACACTGTTGTAGAATCCTGTCGACTTAACCGTTCTGTGGCAATATCGTTGCGGGGTTTCTTGTTGTTGGGTGCGAATGGTGAGATTTGATTGAAGCGCAGTCGTTTGAGTGGAAGTTGCAGCATACAGTTAGGAATAATCAGGACACGTGATTGTTTTGAAAATAAAAGGCAACTGGATTGGAGGGAAGAAGGTTTGAGAAGGAGCGGGTTTGATTGTTCCTTATCTGATCACATGGCGGTGATTGACATAGCTATGAGCTGAGCTGAGAGAGAGATCTCTAGAACAGATGTTACCTTGGTGGGGGCAAGTCGAAGGCTGATCCGAACTCGGTGGGAGCCAAGTCGCTACTGCAGGTGTTGTTCCTATGAGAGCTAAAACACTTCTGTCAATTCTTGTCTTTCGATTTAACACCACGCCTCAGTTTCTCTCTGATTGGTCGAGAGATGTCACATGATCTTGTCCTATTGGTTGACCTACTTAAGGTGCGGTCTTATGATTGGTCGAGAGATGTCACATGCTCTTTTTCTATTGGTTGACCTACTTAAGGTGCTATCTTCTGATAGGCCGGCGGCTTCCCTTGATGAAAGCTGTGCCCTGCCTGGTATATCTGATTTCGTCAGGAAGTGTTTGGTGTCTTGACGCTTATAGTTTCGAAGGATATTAGACACGTCCTGTTTTTGCCGGAAGTACTGGATGTCTCTCAAACTTTTATAACTTCTGGTCACTCGACACGTCCTGTTTGTCAGGAAGTATTGAGTGAATCTTGGCTAAAATAACTTCTGCGGTCACTAGAGACGCCCGGTCTCTGCCCCTGCAGTATTGACACAGGGGTGCCCAGAATAGTCGTGCCAGCCTTAGGTCTTACTTCCTATATCTTTTGTTACTTTCTTTCCTCCAGTTACCTTGTTCTTTATTAAGTCTTTGAGAATCATACATGGTACATACATAGTGGGTCGGGGTTGCATTTAATTATATACAAATTATGACATATATACTGCGCATCTCTATTGATAAATATATTGAGGGACTTAGTGAACTCATAACTTGGGGGGGGGGGGGACCTTTTGCAAAGTTTACTACTGCGTCTATTGATAAATTGAATGAAGGACCTAATGAAACCTTAAATGAAGGACCCTTTGAAAAAAGTTTAATACTGCACCTATTGAAAATATAAATACTGCTTCTATTGAATTTTGAATGTCGGACCTATTGAAAATTTGAATGTTGACCACATTGAAAATTGTAATGATGGACCTATTGGAGAAAATTCTATACGGAACTTACATAAGAGAGGGGCACCTTGTTGAAGGTTATATCAGGAATGTAGAGAAAAGTTGAGAACGAGAGTGTTGTTCAACTGGAGATATATATGATGGGTCTTCACACAAGACATATCGATTCTTCTATATCAAGAACGTCTAGGGACTTAGCTACAAGTCCTCTGGGACTTTCTTATTAATATAATGGACTTAGCGACGGGACTTGATTAAATAAAGGGATTGATTGACCCACAACAGGATCCGCTACTATGGCTTTATTTCCCTCTAGTAGTGTCTATCTTTTCCTATAATCTGATCCTGGATTCAAAACCCGCTTTGAATAATATTCTGCTAAATTAGATCGCTATAATGAATTCTGATTTTTGCACAAGTTCAACATAGCAGTGAGTATAAGTAACAGGGTTCTCTGGCACTATTGAGGCGATTTGTGTTTAAAATCTACCTTAATGAGTTCATTAAAATGATTAAAATAACATGTTTAGGAACTGATAACTCTAAGAGAGAACGGACTGATAAAACAGGGAAGGTTCGAATGAAGAAAAGGGAGGCAACCTAGGAAAAGATGCACTAAACACTACTGAAATTGCTGAACTGAAACACTGAGAAAAACCTGTGCAATCTCATATTTTCAAAAAATTCTAGGTGTCGCTATCATGGTCAATTTTGCATATATACGTTGAAAATGTAATCATTTGAATACTACTTCCTCTTCTTCCTATGGTGTAAAGTTTAGCTGATCGCCTTCTTGGTGTAGTAATTTTATGGCCTTTACTGTATAATAAAATCTCACAAGAGCGTATAGAATATTAAACTAATATTTGAAAAAAGTAAAAATTGAATCAGGTAAAATTACTGTGTATAAATATTATTTTGAGTTTGTACAAAGAATATCAGCCCGTTGAAGAGCAGTTAATTTGCTCGAAAGCTAGCAAATATAAATAAAAAGAAACTTTTTACCTGATTCAATTTTTACTTTTTCAAATAATTTCTCGGTAACTATTGCTCACATTAAACTAATATGATCTGAACATTATCTGTACAGATAACAAAGAGGAAGTACAAGGAGGTAACGACGTATGTTATCACATGGCCAAAGTCAGCTGAAGGCATAGAACAATTATCGAACATGATAGATTATCTTTCAGTAATCGAGACAAGAACAAGCTCGGTATTTATTATTAATTTAATCAAGAATAAACATTGAAATTGATCATTTCCCAGCCAGAAAATTGTTTAAGAGACGAAAGTTATATCACTTAGATATATCCAGATTAAATTGAATAACAAGAAGGACATATAGAGTTGAGTAATGATGATTTACCTGCCATAGAAGATGTACAAGCGATGGATGGAGTCAGCGACCCGAGCAGCTCACGGTCAAATTTAGCACGGGACAGCTAGCCAATTAGCGACACCCCGGTGTTACCATGTCTAATTAAAAAGACGGAGCAGTAAATTTTCTTTAGACACCCGCTCCTAATGTCGGTCCTCTTGGAAACCGCTGAGTACTTGTACTACAGATTTGAACTGGAGAAATATGTATTCCACAGTTTCGTTTATTTTGCATTCTTGTAGCACTCTACTCTGTCTCAAGAAATTACTTAGAGGAACGAGACAAACTGGCTGTATAATACAGATTAACACAAATTCACGTGAAAAAATATTGTTAAGAACAGGAACCCCCATGTGGTGTTAACCGTATATAAAAGGTTTCTGGTTAAGACAGGGTTTGTTCGAAGCTGGATTATATGTATTATTTATATGCGTTATAGTATATATACTTCTTGTATTCTAACTTGCCATTCAACATATTGTGTATTTGGCTGAGTATTAAATACTTACATGAAGCTTGATTAGATGTATAATTTATATACGTTATAGTATTGTGGCGAAGAAATAATTTATATACTTAAATATTATTAAATTTATAAATAGTATTTTCAATGAAAATACTGAACAGAATATTACTCTGTATTTGTGAAATCATCATTAATGTTCCATAGCTTGGTTGTTCAATATTCTCTAGCTGTATATAGTTTTGTTGATAATTGTCGGCTAGTCGTGGTGACGTCATCAATAAATACTCTTTTACATCTTCAGCTATACAAAGACTTGACTCCTACGCTACAGTATACCTCTTGTATTCTAACTTTCCATTCATCACATTGTTTATTTGGCTGAGTATCAAATAAAATTCCAAACTATTGTTTGGACAGAGCTAAGACGATCATTATTTTTAAGATTCCCAAGTTGACATCTGTTACACAGGACTTCTCGGTCTCAAGGGTAAAATGCGGATACAAATATAGACGAACAAGGACAGCTGGGAGAGACCATATGCCCCTCTCTCGCTCCACGATGTTCTTTCGCTGAAACTCCTGCCTCTTGTTTCATCTACATCACGGCTGCTCAACTCAGCATATCATATTTACATATACAGTAGAACCTCCCTGTAATGGACAACACCTGATTGCAGAGCCAAAGTGTCCTTTAGGGAGAGGTGTCCTCTTACCAGAGAGTTGCTTAAATTGTGAAAATAGTAATTTTGCAAATGAAAGCTGTCCTTTGTGGAGAGGTGTCCGCTAAAGGGAGGTTCTACTGCCTATATATTCGCTGTTCATTAATATCCGTATATACTGAGAAATTTATAAAGTTCATAGAACAACGAAAACTGACTTTTTTCTGCTGGACATGTGGTGCACGGATCAGTAGGAGAGACATTGCTGACAGTGTTGGAGGGAAAGCTCCGGGGAAGGAGACGACGGGGATACACAGACGATCTAAAACAATGGACTGGACGACACACCTACGAGGAGAAGAGGATGGCGGAGGAAGTATGGAGAGACCATGTGGCCCACCCTCAGTACAGAAAGGTATTGAAGGAGGGAGATATGGAGAGACCATGTGGCCCACCCTCAGTACAGAAAGGTATTGAAGGAGGGAGATATGGAGAGACCATGTGGACACCCTCAGTACAGAAAAGTATTGAAGGAGGGAAATATGGAGAGACCATGTGGCCCACCCTCAGTAGAGGAAGGCATTGAAGGAGGGAGATATGGAGAGACCATGTGGCCCATCCTCAGTACAGAAAGGTATTGAAGGAGGGAAATATGGAGAGACCATGTGGCCCACCCTCAGTAGAGGAAGGTACTGAAGGAGGGAGATATGGAGAGACCATGTGGCCCACCCTCAGTACAGAAAGGTATTGAAGGAGGGAAATATGGAGAGACCATGTGGCCCACCCTCAGTACAGAAAGGTATTGAAGGAGGGAAATATGGAGAGACCATGTGGCCCACCCTCAGTAGAGGAAGGTACTGAAGGAGGGAGATATGGAGAGACCATGTGGCCCACCCTCAGTACAGAAAGGTATTGAAGGAGGGAGATATGGAGAGACCATGTGGCCCACCCTCAGTACAGAAAGGTATTGAAGGAGGGAAATATGGAGAGACCATGTGGCCCACCCTCAGTACAGAAGGGTATTGAAGGAGGGAGATATGGAGAGACCATGTGGCCCACCCTCAGTACAGAAAGGTATTGAAGGAGGGAAATATGGAGAGACCATGTGGCAAGCCACTCTCAGTAGAGGAAGGCATTGAAGAGGGAGGATCCTGAGGAATATTAGGCGCGCCTAAGTAATCGCACTGTTTCCAACGCTGAACGAACGTCTGCCCTTTTATTTCCCATTCCTATCAGTCTTCTGCATCAAATTATTTCTTCCTATCCTGTGGGAAATCTTCCGCTTCTCCTAGTACCTAGCTGCCTTCAAATTGAGATATATCCTGTCCACCCTGTCTCCATTTTATTTCTAGCAATAATATTGCACATAATGCACTTACATTTATAAAATACCAGCGCTTCCTAGTTTATTTCAGTTTTGAAATACACAGATTTACAGCCATAATAGCATAGCCTTGTATTCTTTTGTGTAATATCTTTAAACGGTAAAATAATTTGATCAACATTTGGCCATTTTATATTTGTTATTTATACTAAATTGTATTGGAAAGGACAAAGGATACCTGTATAGAGAACCAAGAAGAGTTCTTGAACTTCTTTATGAGAACGACCTCCAAGATCTTGTCTAATTTAGACTAATAAAAGGATAAATGAAAATATGTATTTTTGTTATTGTAGCCTAAGTATATACGTATATTCTGAAAGATGTGTGTATCAACAGGCCTAAGCAATCATTAACGCAATAATATTACATTTTAAAGAATAATACATGATGAGGATGATCAAAGATTCAAGGATTAAAATTCTTAATGTTCTCAATAAATTCTTATTCTAAAATATTTACAGAGATTCTAGAACAACTCGCATTATTATAAAAAGAAGAGCTATAGTCAATCTCATATAACAATTAATCAAACTATAGATATCCGACTAAAATTGCATTCCTTTGAACATTTTACAGTAGAACTTGGATAATCCTAACGTCTTTAATTTTATAATTTATCTTGGTTCCTAGAATTTCCTATAAATAAAATTTCGTTTTTAATTCGAATTTTTAGATAATTCGATTTTTATCTTTTTGGTCCCTTGGATTTGGAATTATACAAATTCGACTATATATATGCTCATCTCTATGACTCGGATAATATATAGGTCTTATCTCAGCATATGTTCAAGGTTTCCATCGACTGTTGAAACTGTGATTTATTCCAAACGACACCGCGCCCCGCCCCAACGATGAATCGTCTGTCAGAGATAGATTTTCCCGCGCGAGAGGTTTATCGTCTGCAAGAAAATAAATGGCCGCACTGTATAATCTTCTGCTCTTTTTTTTTCTGTTTCCTTTCTTTTAATCGAAACAGAAATCCGGCTCAAGATCAACCTTCTGTCACCTGAATAGCGATAGACAATATTTATTAGTTAAATCAAACGGATCTATCTTAGTTGTTTGCCAGTGTTAAAGAAAAGGAGACGCCAATTGGTGAAATTATAATGCCAATTATACAATTTGCACTATATTTCCAAACGGAATCCCTTCACAGTTCCATCCAAATTTTATAGTGACTCAATTTGTCACATCACACGGAAAATGTCATCTTCCGTTTTGTTTTAAAAAAAGAAAAGTTTTCCGTGGGAACCGAACTCTGGCTTGGACAGCAAGTAAAAGCGGGCCGTGTGTGCGGTATGAGATCTCCTATAGAGGACGTTGTTCATCTGGGACACCTCCTGGTGGGATTAATATATTAGCCGGAGACATTGTTTGTTAGGGCGCTCAATCAATGAAACAATTCCAGAAATACTTACATAAAAGAGGTCTATCAGAAACACCAAATTGTTCCTGCGGAGAAACTGAACAAACTGCTCTTCATCTTATCTATGACTGTCCGAACTTTACAGAAGTGAGACATAGATTGTTCCTGATCTAAATGATTTAATTCTCTTACATCAGCCACTTTGTCTATATAAATTTTATGAACTCTGTCGATTAATACATGTAAATTTGTAAATATTTAATTCTAAGTTCTAATTTGTTTGTTGTTTTGTTTGTTTCCTCTGTAATAGGCGCAAATATTTCAATATCGCGCCTGGTTGAGATTAGCAAGTTAAAAAAATAAAATAAAATTAGAAACAAGACAATCTTTGTAAAAAATAAATACATTCCAAAAGAATTACTTTAAAGTTCTGAATCCAATTATGGAATGCCAAACAGGCAATGTTTGCTTGAGAGTTTGGGGTAACGAGTTTAGCTAAACGGTTGAAATTTAGGCCTAATTGATTGTTCCTGACTTACTTGAACAATTTGGAACAGCAGGTACTTCCATCTCTCGGACATTCATAGAACTGAATAATCAGCAGTTGAAATCGAGCAGGGAAAACAGATTTCAATCGACATAATGAAAACAGATTATCTAGAAACGCTTTATTCCATTGAATACAATAATAAATACAGAGTTGCTTTGATATATGTTGAGACAATTTAATAAATAATTATTTATAATAATTTATTAAAGAAAATACATATTCAGTAATAGGGATGAAAATAAGCAATCCTTCTGAGAATGATTGTAAAAATTTGGTAGGAATTCTTGTTAACTTCTTTAGCTATATGTGAAAAAATAGTAAAAATATGATATTGTACTGGGATAAGGTGCATAAATAAAAAAAAAGGCATCTCCTTATCGTGCGACTGAAAGTTGTGAAAAATATTAACTTTGTTTCGCGGTCTCACGCAATTCTGACCTTAACTAGCTGTTTCATTATTTTTTCAGGATGCCTGAATGACAAGTATTTTGGTCGTTGAGGTACAGCTTGCACTACGCTGACGAGGGCCAACAGCCCGAAAAGCGTAAGTGGTTAGCTTTTATTCCAGAATTGGCCAAATACCCATTCTTGATTAATCAAGAAGCTAACCACTTACGCTTTTCGGGCTGTTGGCCCTCGTCAACGTAGTTATTCCTAGAAATCAACGAATAGTTGATATTTATTTCGATAGATGACGCAAGCCATAAGCAAATTTCAGTTGGACAATAAGGAGATGTCTTTTTTTTTTTAGGTATGTTGGTTTATTTATTTATTATCATCAAATCAGACGCGATATCCCCACAAGAGATGCTTGCGTCAAGAAACAATACTAAATTCATAGAAAGTAAATTACAAAGTTTGAGTAGAAGTTTAAAGAAGAAAAGGACATTAAAATCATGCTTGATTTCACATCCTACTTAGGAACAACCAATGAAATAAATACAAATATATGTAGAATCCTGTCGACTCTTTTCGAATGTGGTCGTTGTGGAATCTAGTCGACTTAAACTAGGGTGTGAGATCCTGTCAAATCTCGCTATACTGTGTTAACCGAGAGGAACAGTCAGGATGTGTAAAGTTTTCCAGTACCTCTCTGCACACCTTGGAAGACCTTTAACAGTTCTCGCAGGGTACAGGCAGTCGTGGTCGAGGCAGAGTGGAAGACTTGGGATGTCCACACGGTTTAGACCACCCTTCCACCGACCCCCGCACTTAGAGTGAAATACAGTAGCTAACTGCCCACTGTGATTATCATGGCTTGCACTTGGGTATTGGAAAAAGTGAAATATTAGAAGCCAGTCTGCTTTCTAACATGTTATATAGAAGAAGCTCCTTTTGAGTTTATAATCTAATAATATATACACAGTAAAATCCTAAATAATTGCAATTAGATATTCAAGGAATGAAAGGAAGAAAAAATTGCAACGAGTTTCTTTATTCTAAATGTTGGCGAGCTTTCAGGCGTTAGCCTATCTTCAGGCCGATTTCGCAAAAAATATTGCGAAATCGGCCTGAAGATAGGCTAACGCCTGAAAGCTCGCCAACATTTAGAATAAAGAAACTCGTTGCAATTTTTTCTTCCTTTCATTCCCTAATAATATATGCACTTAAGGCTTATAACCAACGTTTAGAAAGCAGAAGAACAGTTTCCAGTACGTCTAGTGTCCAATATATGTCTTGCTGAGTCACCTGTCTCTGCCCTATTTCCTTAACTTTCTTCACCGTAGATATTGCAGCGTCATCCCAATCCATTGTTAGGAACTACCTATTGTTGTCAAAGAAGCAAACTGTTGGGTCTCAGTATACGTGAAAATGCCCAAAGATGAAGTTTATGAACCCACACACACATATTTACTTGTTTTGGAATATGAGATTCATGAAAAAAGGTTGATATATCAAGAGAAATAAACATAGAAGGCAGCCTGCTCATGTGTGCACTTAAACTCACAAGTACACGTGGTACAGGCCATCATAATAATGGTGGGTAAGAAGTTGGCGACTGTTTTTACTGTAGGTACACCACATATCTACACATGTGAAAAGCAGTTCGACTTTGCACTTACAAATATGCCAGAGCCCCGTTTGGTTACTTGTAGTCGCTGGTGGGGTTGGGCTTTTACAAAAATCGGGGGCCATTGGAGCATTTTATTTTTTAATCAGAAAAAAATGCCCAATGCGGGATTCTATCCCGAGTCGTAGCGGTCGGAAACAAATGATTTAGACTTCCACCCTTCCACCGACCCCCGCACTTAGAGAGAAAGACAGTAGCTAGCTGCCCACCATGAATATCGTTGCCTTGCACATGGTATTGGAAAAAGTAAAATATTAGAAGCCAGCCTGCTTTCTAAATGTAAAGGTATGTAAAGCACTTACAGTAGAAGACGGTCGCTAACTGCCTACCGTATATTGTATATTTGTATAAGAGTTGAAAGTAAGCGACATTTAGCATTTTTGATTGTTCTTACCTTAGCTTCAACCTAACACAATCAAACTGTACTTATTCAAGAGTTCAACGAAGTTATTTACTGTAAAATACCATTGGACGCCGTCTTGCACCGTGCACAAGCTATCAGAAAACGCCAGCCATACGTTTCATCTAATTTCTAGGCTTGAATTCGAATTGAGTCTCCATCTGTAGTTGCAATCACCATCTACTAGCATTCTAACAATAGAAAATTAAAGTTCGAGACGCTTTTTAGCTTCCAGATAAATATTTACGGTTCCTATTATATAAAAAGGTTACATAGTGAACACTTGATTAAATGAAGAAAATTCTTTTAACTGTGAATCAGCCTGTTAGACAATAAATTATCATTCTAAAGTTACCGTAACATAGGATAATGAAAGATGATTGACAAACCTGACGTTCCTCAATTCCAGAAATTTACTTCATCCCATAAAAAAGGACGATTTTTGAAGCCCATCAAATTCTGGAAGAACTTATGAGAAAGATAAAAATCCAATATGCCGACCCTCTATTATAAAGGTTCAAATTAAAACTTCACAGAGTGAGTGAGAGTGAATTATTCATGCAAGATTTGAATTTCAAATTCCATAGCTGACTAATTGAGGCGCGGTATAAAGTCGTAAACTACCATATGCCGGCCCTAAACTGGAGCATGGTTCTCGTGCCACAATTCTACTCTGTATAGATCTGTTCGGTGGAATGTTTACCATACCAATATGGTGGAAACATTTTAAACCCTTGTTTTCATAATTATTAGGTATATCTATATGGCGCCAGCCATCACCAACTTTCAGTTGCACGATTGATGCAATTGATGCAGTCTTTCATAAATTATGCGCCTTTTTCCAGTACAATATCATATTTGTACTATTTTTATATATAGATATGTGATATCCTGTCAACTCTCGCTATGGTGTGAGATCCTGAGGGTCTCTCGCTTTACTGTGGTAACCGAGAGGGTCAAACCTTTAGTAACCGAGAGGGACAGTCAAGGTGTGGAGAGTTTTCCAGTACCTCTCTGCACCTTGGAAGACCTTTAACAGTTCTCACAGAGTGCAGGCAGTCGTGGTTGAGGTAGAGTGTAAGACTTAGGAATGTCCACACAAAAAGACGAAGGGACAGAGTTGTAATAGGAAAGTTCCGTGAACAGATAAAGAGTCGAGCTAGGAGCAAGATGCAGATCTGAGAAAAGTTCTTACTGGTCTACATGGTCGATGAGGTGGACCTTGGGGACATCTGACGAGGGCTTCCGCTGATGGTGAAGCGACTGTGTATTTTCGCGAATTGACAGCTTTATATACTTTGCCGAGAGGAATTATTGGGTTTCAGCGGATGCAACAAGGGCGTGGATCGAAAAAGATGTCATTGTACACTGGCAACGCCTTGACAGATTCCTATCTTTAAGCCTCATTTTTAAAGTTGTGGGACTTCTACATCTCGAACTCTGCTTTAGCTCAACTCTTAATCTATTACAGAGTTTTATTTATTTATCCTCATATTGTACAAAGTACATTACATATGATGATGTAATGACACATGTCAATCATGTGATAATTATTTACAGAAGTGTTTATTATACAACATGTAAATCTTGTTATATTATATTCAATATGAGGTTTTTGGTTTAAATTACCATATGTATATATGGCTTTCGAATAAGCCATCAGAAACTTTCAGTTTAACGATAAGAAGATGTTTTTTTCTTAAGTAATTATCAGTTTAAAAATACGATTATATTTCTTTCTGTTGAATATGTGATGGGTTAAAAATGTATTTTATTCATATTTAAACCATTGTAGAGATTTTTGAAACTTCTATAGACAATAAATAACTAGCCATCCCATCATTTAAGGCGATCAATCAAGTTTATGGGCGTGTCTTAACCTTATTTTTAAAGTAATTAATTTTCTTTCTGTGAGCGCTGCTTCTTTTTCTGTCTCTGACATTAGAGATGTGGTATATGCCCTAGAGAAGTACTTGAACTGAATGATCGCTCAATCTAGTTAATCTCTAAGGATTTAATTATCATTGTTATCATTAGATAATGTTAGAGTCAATAAACGGTCTAGATCGCCAGCCAGTCCAGAATATTACCAATCATATACCTTACGTATATATAGGGATAATTGACATTTGACAAAATTATGCTAATCAATAATCATCTATCAATTATGTTGGATGGCTTTTGAAGACAACTCTCAGATTTATAAAATTAATTTATTAAACATTTTTAGATATAGAGAGAGAAACGAGTTAATTACCTCGTATTTAAGGCAACAAAAGAATCATCTAATTTACATACATCGTTCTAACTAGATTCAACTTGTGCAAAACAGACGACAAATGAAAAATAAACAAATAATAGAGGGTAAGTTCCTATTTCTTACAAGCTTTCACACTCAAAGAATAATCATATTCTTGCTTCAAATTATAAAAACCCTAATTTTATTATTGCATTTAAAAATATATATTGACCCTCGATTTGAACCTACGACACCTATTCCTGTATAAAGGTCAGCGTGCCACCCAGTGACTGGAATTAGCGTCCTTTATATTCCTAAATAAATCTACTACTGATTATATTGCAATGAGAGAAATAGATGACGGGAGCCAGTGGGGAATCCTCGCAGCACCAGTTTAGTCTCCAGTTCACACTTTACTATTGACTGTCCATATGTTTGGATAAACTACAGAGATATATTGGTTCCTACATCACTGCTCTAAAATTATTCTTGAATGTTAAAGCAACAGATCAGCGAGTAACACGTGCAACAATCAATCTGTGTAAAAAAACGGACAACAACCAAATTGTGCGAAACACGGGCAACAACAAATCAACCAGCATCAGAGATTTCTATTGGTTGAAATTTCTCAACATTACAGAAGTACACAAAAAAGCCTTTATTAGGGACTTGCCCCATACAGATTATCCCAATTGGGTAAGGTAATAATCATCTTGTGTTATTTACATAGAAATTGAACTGGCTTTACTCTTCATCTCCAAGCCATTCACTTGTTGACTGGTCCTTACATAATGATGACCTAAAAATTTCTAGCCTTAGATTTTTTTGCTGATATTTTTGAAAGCAATACGTAGGGTGAAGTGTTGGTACATTTAATTTGTTGATATAGGGCCTTCCTCTCTGTATAAAGGGCTGTACAATTAAGCAGGTAATGGGGGAGTTCTTCACAGTGTACATATTAAGTTTTTGGCCTCAAACGTTATAAAGTGGTTTTTTGAAGACTGTAAATAAACACTACAGAAGCTAACGAAACCATTGATGTCCATCCCAATATACTCCCTCATTGAAGTATTATATATAAATCAAAATTACAACGCCGAGCTGACAAGTTGACATTTATATATTCACATCAATAGTGAGATACCACTTGCCATTATGTCGACTAAGTCCTACATACAAATGTATAAAGGTCCATGCGGTTCTCCGCAGCGCGGTCCCACGAGACTCTTGGATCGATATTTGATAGCGGGACTCGGGGGAAATCGCCAACTTCCTTGTCGCCAGTCCTCCTTCTTCAACCATGACAATCAATATTGTCCCATACCTGGATGTGTCACCAGTCTCCACCATTCAGACCTATGCAGATATCTGCACAACGTAAATCAATGCCACCGACTCTACCAAGCCTTTCATAAGACCAAGATCTGATGCCACCACCCTCATCAGTTAAATGGAGGCTATGATTTCATCTTCTTCTTCTTTCTTATCTCCACTTAATCATATTAGGATATCAAGTTGTGACCCTGATGGTGTCTGTTTGACAACTATCATGACTGGGTGAAGTAGAATGTGTCTGCCTTTGTCATTAAGACTGGGAGCACTCCTCAGTGGCAGGCCGACTTAGTTCCAAAAAAGGTAATAGCCTACAGCATCCGGTGTTCCCAGGTGGTCACTCTCCCAAGTACTGACCGGGCCCGACATTGCTTAACTTCGGTGATCGGACGAGAACCGGTGTTTTCAATGTGGTATGGCCGTAGGCGTATGATTTCATGAAATTCTAGATTGAATTTATGAAAATGTCCGGAATGTGATTCAGAAGAAGTAACTGGGACAAAACTATGGCAGAAATAATCAGGTGACTATATTGCCTCTCTATAGAAACTTGAATGCAAAACCAATCGTCAGTCAAAATAAAGATAATGACCAATATGCCATCTATTGGCTGTCTCACCAATCATTGTTGGCACTTTCTATATTTTCGTCGCAGGGCTTTATAGTGACTCTAATGGGCGACAATTTGATCGGGGAGGTTTTATTCGATATTAATTTCGTATATAAACTTCTCAAAAATAAATATGATATTTTCGTCTGAATTTAATATCGAAGGAAGTCTACTTGTATTTGTGTAAGTGTGCAAGCATAACTTTATGCGAAATTTCATGCAGAATGTTGAAATGATTCGCAGAGATAATTTAAAATATATTAAATTTATCAAATATCTTCTCTGTAGTTTAAAATATATATAAAATTATTATTAATAAAATTCGTCTTTTCATTTTACACCACAAACTGCAGCTACCTTTACTAAAGATACAGATTTGTCTTTCAGGATTTTATTTCAGATAATTAGAAAATATACCTGTATTTAGTCAAATGTGTTGTTTCTATTAGATGGCAGAATGGTGTTGCTGTATTTATAGAAAAATATTTGACATCGGGGAAAGCTAAAGTTACTAACATCATTTTGATTAGAGAAGTGTTAAATTAGTTTTAAATATTTATTTCAAATACAGGGTGCTTCAAAAAATGTATACACACTTTGAACTTCCATAGAAAATTTATTTGCCGTTCTACAAAGTTAAATTTCAGGAAAATAGAAAACTGAAAGTCCAATATAAATGAAACATAAATAACAAATGTTAATACTGTTCAAATTGGTGACCTGCAGCATCAATACAATTCTGAGTACGAGTCACCACAGATTCTGTACATCGTATCAAAACGTCCAATGAGATTTCTCTACACACTGCTTGAATCTCATTCCAAAGAATGTCTAGGTTACGTGGTTTACGTTTGTACACCCCATCTTTTACTGTGCCCCACAAGAAGAAATCCAGTGGTGTAAGGTCTGGAGAGCGTGCTGGATCAAAATTTGTCGGGCCAGTGGATAGGACGCAGGGGGCCAATCGAGTTTCCAGCACGCTCTCCAGACCTTACACCACTGGATTTCTTCTTGTGGGGCACAGTAAAAGATGGGGTGTACAAACGTAAACCACGTAACCTAGACATTCTTTGGAATGAGATTCAAGCAGTGTGTAGAGAAATCTCATTGGACGTTTTGATACGATGTACAGAATCTGTGGTGACTCGTACTCAGAATTGTATTGATGCTGCAGGTCACCAATTTGAACAGTATTAACATTTGTTATTTATGTTTCATTTATATTGGACTTTCAGTTTTCTATTTTCCTGAAATTTAACTTTGTAGAACGGTAAATAAATTTTCTATGGAAGTTCAAAGTGTGTATACATTTTTTGAAGCACCCTGTATATAAATAGTTTTAAAAAGCGATTAAAGAATTTAGATATTCCTTGAAGACATGTAGCATTTGTGAATGAAATGATC
>CP092868.1:101318292-101366960 GCA_030710605.1 Cordylochernes scorpioides
GACCGTCCCTAGAGAGACCTACCTAGAACGCAAGAGCTAGAATACAGAGTCAAATCACCTTCAAGGTTGATTTTAGTCGGATGTTCCAAATTCTAATTTATAAAGGAATATACTAATTAAATAGGATGGTTTACGCATTAAGAATGTAGAGATTTTTAAATATAACTTTTCCTATATAAAGTAGAACTTGGACGCACTTATTTAATTCGAAAATGTTTTTAATTCAAATATTTATCTTGGTCCCTAGAATTTCCTATAAATAGAATTTCCGTTTTTAATTCGATTTTTTTTTGCCCCTTGGGTTTCGAATTATCCAAGTTGACTGTATTTAGGAATTATTGAGTATAAAATAGAAAGGATATGAGTACATGATAGATCAATATAACTTGTTGGTGCTACCAAGTGCAGACCATAGTATTCAATATGCCAAAGACCATGCGACTATATTCCACATGTACCACACACATGTAGTTCGAGATCTGTAATTACACAAAGCCACGAAGGGTCGCAGTTAAATTTGGTGAAAACTCTGTCGATTAATACATGTAAATTTGTAAATATTTAATTCTAAGTTTCAATTTGTTTGTTGTTTTGTTTCCTCTGTAATAGGCGCAAATATTTCAATATCGCGTCTGGTTGATTGATAAATAAATAAAATATTTAAGGCCATGTTCTCATTATTCAAAAAGGAACATTTTCAGATTCAGATCAATTAGTAAAACATCGTAAAAAAGCTTTTGATGAAAAGGTGTTTGTCCGATTTTGACTGGTGTTGTGGAAATGTATTGCTCCGAAACATTTTCATATAGGTAATTATCAGGAAATCCATTAGTTTTAATACATTATTGAAAGGGGAATGATGTCTTTTCGAACATAAAGGATGATTTTTCATGGAGATTCGACGAATACCTTGGATTTGAAATTATTTTTCGACCAAAACACATATATCGTAAAGATAGAGGCTGCCTGGCCGGCATTCAGTTTTTCAAATTAAAAATACTTCGGCCAGTAAATCTTTTTATTGTCTTGACGTTTCAACGAGGACAAAAGATGTTTGTCGAAACGCCGAGAAAATAAAAAAGATTTACTGGCCGAAGTATTTTTAATTTGAAAAACACATATAATTCAATAAGTAGGATTCCAATATTAATGATTACAACAGAGGAGTTGTTAATGGCATTTGGAAAATATTCGGTTTAGAGAAAAACGGACGTCTGCGCAGTGAATATTGGCATTTAAAAAATACCAATCCAAGATATAATATCTATTCACTATGGATTATTCCATTTTATAAAGAAAACTATATTCATGCAAATACGCTTCAAATTATATACAGTGGAATATTTCTGTAACGGAAAAAATGGGAAATGTTATCCAGGGATTCTTTTTTTCTTCAAAGATGGAGTATTAAAACCTAGTGAGAGAAAACCTTCTATATTTTGTCCTGAATTCCTTTCCTGAATATTTCTACTCTTGTATATAACTTGTGAATTTTTCTGAGTTATGAAGAAAAAAACCAAGCTATATTGCCAAAATTACTATGAGGCTGTCCCAAAAGTTCGTGTTTTTCTTTAATGTTGTTTTTCTTATTACTTGGTGAATAATATTATTACGGCGAATACATAATAATACATAATAGAATTACTTTATACATAATGTAAAGACATTATACATGACGGCGAATAATATTGGTATTTCAATTTTTTGCAAGTGTTTACGAACTTTTGAGACAACCTTGTATTAAACCTGAAACTTCTACCAGTCGCATACATTCTAGTTAATGGCATATTTTGACTCCCTCCCTCCAGGGTTTCTATATTTTGAATATTCCTTATTTAGACAATAGACAATTTCAACAATTTTATTGATTCTTCTAATCAATTGTTACAGAGGGAAAATAAATAATAAAATAGTAAATAAAGGGTAGATAAAATGTAGGGGAATATATATATAGTTGTGTATGCGTACAAACTAGCCGAATGACCCGGGCAACGCCCGGGTTTTACCCGATTAAATGTTTTATTAAAATACTATTCTTTACAATTATAAATTGGCGTCGTGGATGGCACTCTTTTGAAACGTCCCGCTTCAATCTTTGTGTGTTTTTAAAATACAAAAATAAAAATGTAAATTTTCACAACGATATTTGAAAATTGTATTATTTAGATTTTTTGTATGAATATATTTTAAATCTGATATATACATAAAATGATATGATAATGATAGCAAGTGATTTCTTGTTCCTACCCTGTCATTACGTCACTCAAGGTCACCGTCGCGCCACGTGGTGGCGCAGCAAACGGTGACAGAACGCATGACGCTGATAACTGTATATAGAATTACTTCAGCAAGGGAGGTTTCCCCACCTTGAGAGAGTCCTCCTCCAGACAAGGTCTTCACTCCTCAGTTCCACACCGAGGAAGTACTCATAGATGTGGGTCTTGGCAGACGTCAGAGAACATCCCTATTACATTAGAGAACATCCCTAAGAAATGTTATGTAAGAAATGCAAGATGATATCCCACATTTTCTATTCATCTTGACATTTTCTGCCAATATATTTATTGCAACATTTCTAGTTAATATCAATAATTTGAATATGTGTTTCCTATATTTCTAATCTAAATCTTTTATAATTTGGAAAAATAGTACAAATGTGATATTTTACTGCGATAAGGTGCATAAATTGAAAAAAAAAAGGCATCTCCTTATCGTGCAACTGAAAGCGCATGCAAGCCATCAGCAACTTTCAGTTGCACGATAAGGATATACTTTTTTTTTTATATAATTTGTAAGTTTTTAAATATTTTTTTTTTTTTGTCACGGAAAAGATAAACCATCTTCTTGAACAGCTTCTTCATCTTGGCGATGCATATAGATTATCCTTTTGATTCAATGTCATATTTTATAATATTTTTCTTTTGAATATTTTATCCATGTGAGATTATAAGTGAAGATAAATATAGGATTAAAGCAATATTTATCCTTATTACCTGAAAATCACCATTGCGGTTTGAAATTTTCACTTAAATACAGGTGTTGGAATATTTCACAGAGTAGCAATGACTATAGCTGAGCTCTCGCGTTTGAAAAGGATCTCTTGTATATAATTATTATTGTTCTTTTGTTTCATATAAATAATACTAAGTTTGTTTTGTATATTTGGATATTAATAATAAATAATATTCAAAGTTAAAAGGTTACGAATTCATCCTTTATACTAAGTTTAATAATTCATTTTTTTTTTAAATTATCCCATTTTATGTTGTTGTTGTTTCTTATACCCTTGTGTAAAGATTACACGAATTCAATGAGTTCATGCTCCTCGAGCTGTTTTGTGATAAACAGCGGCCTCTCCCAAAGGTCCTGTTTAGTGCATCTAATGCAAGCCAAAATGATCCCATTGTATAATTATACAAGGTCATGGAGTCTAAATTCATAGATCAAATTCACAATCTTTGTAGGGTTGGAATACAGGTCCTGTCTTGAGGCTCCCATACATTCCAAGAGGTGGTTTGGTGAGGTCTCTTTGGTCAATAATTTATTTTAATTTAACAGAATGAGAGGGTGATCTATTCCTTTACAAACAAAATTTCTCTTCGGGGAACGTTATTCCCCACTCTGTCTAATTACACCTTCTTATATCGTTATGTTTTAGATGACATTCTTTTCTCTTCAGAATCAACCCATTTTTCATTGCCCATTGTCAGCTATTCTATAGGATGAATGAATCCAGCTGTGTTTTTCACATTTTATATATTAAAACATATTCATCCCTGTCCTTACGGCATGTGTAATTGCTGGAAATGGTAATTTCTAGGTCTCCTGTTGAAGGGCATATTGGCCCGAAAAATTGAGAAATAAAAAATAGTTAAATGAGACCTGGCGCTTGATTGCTTATTGATTTTGTTAAATTGAAAACATTATATATATATATATCTACTTAGTCCATTACATCACGTAGCGCATGATTTCAAGTCATAATTAATTCCATCTTCTTCACTATTTTTAATCCTTTTTTTTTTCATCCTAAATTACAGTTTTCTGTGTAACTTGTGAGACCTTAAAATTGCCTCTATGTTGATTTTCTCATCCTGTCACAGAATCCATGGTGTCGACTGGCAGCTATTGATTATTCCGATCGATTTGCTCAGGCTACTGACCCCAGGATGGAGTGGAGATCTTGTGTCGAGATTCACTACTGGCTCCTTAGTCTCTCATTGTTACATCCTTGAGGCTATGGATCTGTTATCATGGACGAGCCTTATTAAGAAGACATACTATTCCTAAGACTGATTCACTCAAATGATAATAAAATCATTCAGAATACTCTCTATGAGATCCACTCCTTTTCTGTACATCTTGTTGGACTATGGTGATATTCTTGGGAGTCAATATTGCCACGTGGAAAATTAGGAAAGACAAACTTCAGGATGAAAGAGCATTTCAAGGTAAGAACAAATATAATTGATGGTGGTGGTGTCTTGTCCATCTCCATGGAAAGGGGGGTACCATTGCCCCGTTAGTCTACCACATTTCAGAGTTCCCTGTTCACGGTTACCGTAGCGGCTCACGACACCGTACTACAGGACAGTCCCTTACTTGTGCTGCTGCCTACCACGTAGAGGAGGACTTCTGGGCAGGATTATAATTGATAATATACAAGATAGGCAATGAGGGAAGTTTACAGAGTAGTAAAATATAAACATCAACATTGATATTCTATTAATAAAATAATAAATACTTTGCTACAATATCAACTGAGCATAGAATATTTTATTCCAAATTATTGAACAAAATATTTAATATAGAAAATAAAGAAACGCATTGCTATCGTTTACATTTTTTACATTTATATTAAAGCTATGCAAATATTATACAGTGACAATATAATAGTACATAAATATCAGTTGTGTTAAACATGTATTATTCTTCGACTCGTATATTATTTAAACAAACTGTGTGCCATTTATAGCATATAGTAACATATGGAAGTTAGAGAAAATGGGATTTGTGGAAGGAGAATTCCAAGTAAAATATCGAGCAGACACTTTGAAGTTTTTACCATTGAGAGAGTTGGGAATTTCCCCAAAGGCCTACAGAACAAAAGAGCCTCTAGCAACTAAGATGCTATTGTTCCTTCAAAAGAAGTTCTAAATCCTTTAGTGAATATTTAGAGATGTCTTTACAGATAATTCTACGGAATTGTTTAAATTGAAAGTTTTAATCCAATACATTTCTAACGTGTAAGCTTCCTTGGTGGTATGTTGGAATTGGCTTACTTATCGATTGGCATTTGGAGAAAAGAGCATTTCTTCTCTGTGATTTTCTTTCAATTTTAAATGACCACTTCGTTGATATTATCATCACTCTTATAATGGTAAATCAGCTTATTCTTGAAATATAAGGTTGTCCTAAAAGTTTATAAACATATTATGATTTATATTTTGAAAGTGTTTACAAACTTTTGAAACAACCTTGTAATTCTGTAACTTGGCCCACCTGCTGTTGGCCACCCTTGATATAGAGAATCAGATATTAGCTCATTCTTCTATAATAATTCTGTTATAATTATTCAAAGGTTACCAATATTACTAAGGTTGTCCTAAAAGTTCGTAAACACTTGCAAAATATAAATCATAATATGTTTACGAACTTTTGGAACAACCTGTTATAATATGAATAATTAGAAATAAGCAGATGTTTTGATATTTTAACAAATAGACTAACTTGGTATGATCCTTTCTCCAAGTGTTAAGGAAATTTCAATAATAGGAATTATTAATATTTCAAGAGGTAAAAATGTATAGTATATTAAAATTTGAAACTATTATAGACGCGTATGATTCTTTAAAAAATTAAACAATCTACTGCCCTTACTGCAATGGAAAAATTAATGGGAGTAAGGACAGTAGAAATTGTTTAATTTTTAAAAAGAATCATACACGTTTATAATAGTTTCGAATTTTCATAACAGATGTACGCTTATGTATCATAATATATAGTATATGTTCAGTAGAAACATTGTGTAAGTGTGTTGTAGAATTTATAGAATTTTAAAATTAGTTTATTGGTAGGTTTCGGGCTTTAATTTTTTGACCCTATCATCTTTTCATTCGAACTTGAAGTTGATATAGAGCAAGATACTCCAGCTATATATTTTGTGAATTTTCGGTTTATTTTTTAATTATGCCTTATTTATCTAATAATTGAATAATATTTTCGAGAGAGTGTCAAATTAATAAAAATTGTGACAAATTGAAGTAAATGGAGCTTGGTGTTTTTATTGGATAATTTGGGTGTAATCTGACCATGCATGTCAAATAATGATTGCTTCTTTACAATTAGTACGTCCAATTAGTGCGTTGAAAGGTGATGGAGTTTCCATGTTTTATACATCTATTTTTTATAAGGATACACACACACATTTGGGGTATTAATATTTCACTAATGGAACTTGTTGTTGAGAATCGTGAGCTATAGACTGAGCTGTAATAATAGAACGTACTTTAATCGGTTAATCCAGTGTCAAGACATGGGAGCTAGACTGGTATCTTAGACTGGGATGTGACCAGAGAATGTGACTTAGTTAATCTGGTGTTTATATATCCAGTGTTTAGACATGATATATAGACCGGCATCTTAGACTTGGCTGTGAGCAGAGAACGCAACTTAATTCCGGTGTCGAGACATGAGGGCTAGACAGGGCTGTGAACAGAGAAAGTACCTTAATTAATTCGATGTTTAGATATGGGATCTAGACCGTTATTTCAGACTGGGCTGTGACCAGAGAACGTGCCTTAATCAATCCGGTGATTAGACCTGGGAGCTAGACCGTTATCTTAGGCTGGGCTGTGATCGGAGTACGTGCCTTAATCCGGTGATTAGATATGGAAGCTAGATTAGTATCTTAAACTGGGTGTCACCAGAGAACGTGCCTATCCGGTGTTAAGACATAAAAGCAAGACCAGTATCTCAGACTGGGCTGTAATCGGAGAACGTACCTTAATCCGGTGTTAAAGCATGAAAAATAGGTCAATATCTTAGATTGGGTTGTGACCAGAGAACGTGCCTTGGTTAATCCGGTAATTAGATATGAGAGCTAGACCATTATCCTAGACTGGGCTGTGACCAGAGAACGTGTCCCAGTTAAATAGGTGTTCAGATATGATTTAGACTGTATCCTAGACTGGGCTGAGACTAGTGAAAGTGTCTTAATCATTCCAGTTAGACCTGGGAACTAGACCGTTATCTTAGACTGGGCTGTGATCGGAGAGAGAGAGAGAGAACGTATCTTAATCCGTGGTTAAGTCATGAAAGCTAGACCAGTATCTTAGACTGGGTTGTCACAAGAGAATGTATCTTATTCCGGTGATTAGATATGTACTCTAGATCGGTATTTTAGGCTTGGCTGTGATCGGAGAACGTAACCTAATCCGGTGTTAAGTCATGGGGGCTAGACGAAATCTTGGACTAGTAAGAGACCAGAGAACTTGCCTATCCGTGGTTAGGTCATGAAAGCTAGACCAGTATCTTAGACTGGGTTGTCACCAGAGAACGTGCCTATCCGGTGTTCAGATGTCATCCAGAACGGCGGGTACACTGTGCCCTTGAGGTTCCGCCAACACGGTGTGGGAGGACGGCACGGCCCGCCCAGGAGCGAAATTCTTCACCAGGATCTCAGACTGTTAGTTATCCTTCCGTCTTCCTACTTTAAATTGTTCAGTTGATAAAACATCAGTACAGTAGAACTATCTCCCTGTAAAGGACACCTAATTGCAGAGCCAAAGTGTCCTTTAGGGATTAGTGTCCTCTTACCGGAGAGTTGCTAAAAATGGTAGATTTGCAAATGAAAATTGTCCTTTGTGGAGAGGTGTCCGCTAAAGAGAGATTCTACTGTATATATAAACAGCAGCACTGATGCAGTGAAATATTCTCCCGGCTTAGGATAGTCGAGATAAAAAAGAGTTCAAAGTGAAAACATTGGTATAGCCAAGGTGACAACAATGGGGTAGTGAGTGAAACAAGGAATATTCTGAGGTTAAACATTTGTGTAGCCAAAGATATAATAATGAAGTGCTACAGAGATATCAATTGAATATTAAAGGTAAAAACAATGGGATGTTGAGAAGGACCGCAATAGGATAGTCAAAGTCACAACAATGGACACAACATCTGGGTACTGAAAGATATTTCCCTTGATTTCCCAATCCGCGCTACCTTAAGTAAGGGACTGCCCTGTAGTACGGTGTCGTGAGCCCCGAGCCGCTACGGTAACCGTGAACAGAAAACTCTGAAATGTGGCTGACTAACGGGGCAATGGCACCCTCCCTTCCCATGGAGTGGACAAGACACCACCACATCATATATTAGTTATATGGCAACACATTTCCTTACGAACAAACCTGTTAGTTGGTCCTTATATACAAATGTTATTTTGTTAAAGCTACATCACAACAACTAGATAATGAGGCAAGCTGATTGATTATTGTACCTATGTAGACCAATTGTTCACCTCTCTATGCTGGGTAAGTAAACCAATCTCTACTCTATTTGTCCCCATGATGAGATAGCTTCTCTGAACATTTTATCTCAACAGGAAGAATGGTGGGTATATTCAGATAACCTAGTTATTGGATCAAGATGGCGTGCTTAAAACATCTTATATGTATTATAGTACAATGTGTTGGTAGTTAAGACATTGTTTTATTGCATTAAAACAAATATATTTAGGGTCTAACAAAGTTCATTCTTAATTATAGGCATTTCAAATAGCTTTTAGGACTCGAGACACCTACTGCTGGAATGCCCACTCTTCTTCAGCGCTTGACAACAGACAGTAAATAATGTTGTAGATCTATATCAATTTGTAAATACCAGAGATAATTGTCACAGATTTAACCATTTTTGTGAATATATTTATCAACATCTTTCTAACCTGAAAGGATCATGCTCGTAATCTATCTTATTGTTTCTCTTTTTTCTTGTATAATATGTTTATAACTACTTCTGTTTAAAAATGTAAAACGACGTAATTATCCCTTAGCCGGGATATCGCGTTTTGTGTGTTGAAATAAATAAATAAATAGCTGCGTGTTTTTCTTCGCCACCGAATACGCTGTAAACACGAGGCTATTTTTTCAGTAGAATATGGATTCCTAGGTTTACTATCACTTAAAAACTCTCTTTTAACTAAGCAACACTAGTCTATCTCTCTTACGGCACTAGCTTGAACACGCTCCATGTTAGTAAATCGAAAACAAAATGAGATTTTTTCCATATAAGGCAATGTGTAGAAACCTTCACGTCGGATATATGTCATTGGTCGCTTCTCCGCCTTAAAGAAATTGAAGTCGTCATTTGATCATTCACAGTATTTTTTTTTCAAAATCAACACCTTCTTTTTCTATTTTGGACAAGACTGATGACGTTGAATAATTTAGAAGTTGTTTGCTAACACAAGGTAATGAGACCAAATAAATAATTAGACACACTAATTATTTATTTAGATATGGTCTTATTACCTTGTGTTTATAATCTATAACATATCTAAAACATACATATATAGTCAATATCGTTTAACATCTTAATTCGCGTAATTAAAATTAAACGATATTTAGTGACAATACTGATGATTTGTTTTGAGTTAAATATAGTATAAGCTTTCGAAATCCGTTTTTTCAAGTTTGGAAAAGTGGTACGAAGTCGACGGGTTCCAAGAGGTAAAGTATCATAGTCAATTCTCCTGAATTGAATGAAAGATAAATTAGACTTGACCCGATGGGTAGATCTAAGATCATCATTATAAAATTGTGTTCAAGTTGCTAATTACAAATCGGAAAATGTATATTTTAGGACAAAACTCAAATATGTGTTTGTATTAAATAGTTACCGGAATAAAATACAAATAAGTAAACAAGGATTTTAAAACTATCGGTGGAAACATTACAATCAATACGCCCAGATTCTTATTGGAATAGCTGTAGAGGTTGGATGTACCGTTCAAGTTGTGAAAGTGAACTATTTGTTCATTTCAGGCGAATCAAGAATGGTTGGTTTCCTCAATCCTTCGAAATGATCTATCTATGGTCATAGTCTGGTTTTGACTACCAGGTTCACAACTCCGGGAATTTTGTAAAAACAAAAAGAACCTTATTTAGAAAAGGACGACAGTGGATCGTAGAAACATTTAGGAAAAATAAAAAAGTTCACTATATAAGGTAGATTATTTATTTCAAACTTTTGGAAATTCTTTTTGTATTTTTCACATTTACAATTTATTTGTATTACTCTCTAAATCCTAATCTATTGATAATTCTTTGAATAATATCTAGATACCTTCTATACATAGATTCACCAAGAATTCTTTAGCTGTTTTATCGATATACTCAACTACATACAAAACCAACTTCTAGAGAAAATTTCCATTCACACTCCTAGAAAGAGAAAATCACAAAGAGCCAATTTCCCATTCCAGTCAGGGCTTCCAAATGGTTATTACCTTAACTGAGTTCTTTGGGGAATTACGGGGATGATAGCGTTGCTAATTCTGCGAGGGCATCATCATCATTCTAATGTACAGTACCTACGCATTTACCTCGAATTGTGCGGTTAATTCTAGCACTGTATTATTCCCAGTTCACCATGTTGACGGAGGTATATTTAAGAAATTGTATTGAATCACCATTGAGCACAATATGAAAGATTAAATTATTAAACAAGAAAATAACCAGTCAAAAATGGAAATATTATTCTAACATTGTAGGCCGCCGAGTCACTCAGTTAATGGCAACTCGTACATTTTTATCTCACGTGAGTGGAACAAATTTACTTAAAAGCGTCACTCGCCAATCTCTGATAATAACTCGCTGGGTCGAATTTCTGAGAGTTCCTCCACTTTTATTTTCTCTCAGTCGGGTTTCTAACGTCATAGGGCTTTTTCCACGGCACGTATCGATGGTCTCGTCTATGGGCAAAGTTTTCATGTGGTTGGGCGTAGAACATGGAAAACGTTTTCCATGTGGTTGGGCTTCATGAATCATGAAATGAAATCCCAGTTATAGAAACGCTGTTAATGCATCGAAAGGCATTCGGAGAGATATGTCTAAAGAAAACCGCAGTTTGCGAATGGTATAGCCACTTTAAAAGTGGACGAAGCTTAATCCAAGATGATCCTTTAGAGAAGACCTTTTGAGAAGAAAAATAAACATCAAGCAAATTTAGTAGAGAAAATATACTAAAATATAAAATTAGCATACAGGAACTTTCAGGCATAACGGGTCTTCCGAGTTTATTCGATTATTCACGAAAATATACAAATGATAAGTTCTCAAAATTTGTCACTAGACATCTCACGCTTGAACAGAAACAGAGATGAGAGAGACAGGTGCGACCATTCTTGAGGTGAAATTAGACAATAGCGAATAGTTCAAGAATGTGATAACGAGAGATTAGAATCGGGTTTATGGCTATTGCCAGGAAGAGAATGACGTGGTAGAGAACCAAAACCAAAAAATTCTCGCTTCTCAAAATCAGCACTCAAGGTTCTGTTGGTAAAATATTTTGATCATAAAGGACTAGTTTACCATTATTCTGTTCTGGAAGGACAAACCAGCATATCTATATCGATGTTTGCGGCGGCTAGGAAAAGCCATAAGAAAGAAATGACAAGAAAATTTGGCTTCTTAGGTTTGGATTCTACACCATGACAACACCCGACCTCACTGGGCAGTTGCAGTTTTAATTTCTTGGCCAAGAACAAAGTTGCAATACTTCCTCAGGCCCCATACTCACCCAAATGACTTTTTCCTATACAGTAAGATGTCTCATAAAGGGCAGTGATTCGAGTCACGAGAAATCATAATAGAAAAATCGCTGAATTTCCCCAGAAGCTTGAAAAAGACGACTATAAAATTCTCTACGAAAATTGGATTGGGAAGCGATATGACATATGTGTTTAGAAGCGGAAATGAATTATTTTTATGATTACTAAATAAAATCTTTCTTTGATCTTGTATTATTTTTAAATTAAAAAACTGCGAGTAGAGAGTGATTGAGATACTCTGCAAATTAAATGCCACGTCATCATCCTGACGTCAGCATTTTATATGTAAATAGTTTGTATCTCGGTGGAATTGATGACTTGTATATACTTTTCTTGTTGAAATAAATTATTGTATGACTGCTCGCTACAGCAATGGATCAGTCTACAGTCGTACAGGAAGACGTAACAATATGAATAAATAAGACTAAATAAGGGATAAATATAGACAAATAAATGTAAAATATAAAATTGATAAACATACTTATATAAAGAAGCATAGGGCGCCTCTCCCGTCAAAATAAACGTCAAAACCTGACGCCATCTATTGACCGTCGCCGCGACTAGCGGCCTCGGGTCGGTGACAAAGTCACAACACCAGCTTTGCCAAACTGAGAAGCGTCCACCTAGAGACCATGGTTTCGGGCTAATGGCCCTCAGTCTAGGACGGACTTTATTCCATGAGATCCACACGGGATCTAATTGAATCTTCACAATCTACCAAAGAGGCGTTTTGCTGGAAAGGTGGCTGGGCCAAATCTATGGCTAGAATATAGATCTTTGCCTCCCGGCAAATTTTCCATCTATACATATATATATAATATATATACAGTCTTCATTGGGCGCCCAACGCGGGTTTGACTCCGCCACCGGTGGACTGCGGGATAGAGATTTAATGAAAGTACCTTAAATGTGAAATATTGTGCCAATTCGATTTTTCTGGTATACTCAATTCCAGTAAAGATTTGATGTACAAAAACGTTCACAAACCAGAATTATTTGTACTTTTCGGATCATCGCCTTTATTACAAATGTGAGTAAACAAATGGGGTAAATCATTTGAAATAATTTCAAATAAATTTATGAGTGCCTTTAAATTGACGCTACATCACATAAAATATTCAATAAAAATAACTATATTGTAAGAAATAAAGATAAACAGAATAAAAAGCCAATTCTAATTATGTCAATATAAAAGGAATAAAAAATTGTGTAATAAAATGAAAGCAAACAGAAGCGCCATTTCAGTAAAAAAGGACCCAATCCATTCCACCTCCTTTCAAATTTATAGAAATAAACACAACAAATAAGGAAAAAAACCATTCTATTCACAGCACTATAATAAATATTCACATCAATTTACCACTCAGCTATAAAATGCGGACTTTCCTTTTGGAACCTCAAATAGCTTTCTCCCGCACTCACCTCAATTCTCTTTCTTTCTTATTCATCCTATAGCTTTGTTTGCCTTGGTAAAGCCTTCTTCTACTTGTGGGCGATAAACCATATAGATGTGGGTCTTATTCTTTCTATGGAAAATTTACTCAAATATTGTTTTTATTTGGATTATGTATGTGATATATTTTTAAAAATCAGATTCGGATATTTTAGATGGAGATGCTATAGAGCCGAATTTAGGCCAGCATATGGAGGAATTTTGAGCATAGATTGAAAAAGGCGCTATTTTGTTTCGAAAATTCGAAACTATTATAGACACGTATGATTCTTTTTAAAATTAAACAATATCTCCTGCCCTTAGTGCAATGGAAAAATTAATGGGAGGGCCTGGGTCATCAGTGGTGAACCCTTCCAGCGGTTTCGCCAGTTTAATCTACCATACCGCTGTTATATTGTATTTTTCGATCTTCCTTTTATAGTGATACTGATGCTAGACTCTTGGAATGGGTATTTTAGATGAACTATGGACATAAGCTTTGAGGACAGTAGAAATAAATACAATTATAAATATATAATATGTTTCGAGCAATCGTTCTTCCTCAAATATCAATTTGTGCCTTTTATTACAATATTTATAATATGATGCATTAGCGCGCCATCTGTTATGAAAAATTGAAGCTATTATAGACTCGTAAGATTCTTTTTAAAATGAAACAATATCTTCTGCCCTTACTGCGATGAAAAAAATAATGTGTTTACTTTAAAGAAGGACTGGTCTTGTTTTTATTCTGAAGTAATTCTGAGAAAATCCAACATGTGTCGATTGAAGAAAGTAAATGCAATGAAAACCTAATGCCATCTAAACTTTAATCACCAAGCAAACTTTGATTATATGAGGAAGGAAAATTACTCAAACTTCGGGATAATAATAAATATGATATTGAAATAATCCCCATAGTGGGTTTTATAAATATTTATATATCGTCGCGTGAAGGCATCGCGTGATCAATCAAAATTGTTTAAAAACAAGAAAAGACCTGACGAAGTTAGGAATATAGCCTAGTGAAATATTGTCATTTTGTAATAAATAAAATGTTTCATTTTAGATCCAAAATATGCCTTTTAATTAATATATATGAAGAACATACATGCATATACAGATGGTATGATAAATGTTCTTGCACTGAGGCTTCAACTCTATACAAAATTTAAAAAATATAGTTTTCAGAGAAAGACCACGCTGAACCTTTGCCACCTATTCTTCAAAATTTGAAAACACTTGGAAAATTGGTCTTTCTGTATGCCTTGTAAAATATTCAGCATTTCTTTCGAATGGCTTATATCGTGTCCAAATGTTGACCTTTAAGTGTCATCTTTAATTTCGGATAAATAAAAAATCATTCGGGGCTAAATCAGGAGAATAGGAAGGATGTGGAAGCACAGGGCTGTTATCTCTTTGTCAAATAAGCGAGCACCGAGTGAGCCATATGTGGCCATGCGTTATCATGATGAATCCACCAATCTTTATTCTGCCATCTTTCTGGGCGTTTCTCTCACACAACCTCCCGTAACCATTTCAATATATCAAGATTCTTGGTTAATTGTCGTCCCAGTTGGTATGAAATCATGATATACGAGTTCTTTGATGTCGAAGAAAGTGACGAGCAGAGCCTTCATTTTTGACTTTTCCATCCTGGCATTTTGGGTCTCTTTTTGTCATCTGCCAAACATTGACTTGATTGGTGTTTTGGTTCGAGATCGTAGCCCTAGACCAGAGAGCGGCAACCTTTTGAGTAGGAAGAGTCAAAAATTACAATTTACAAAATTTCAAAGTTTTTAAAGAGCCACAAAATTTGTTATTGCCAATAATAAATAGTACTTGCATAGATAAAGTTTTATTCGAGTACTACACGCAGTTTCACATTCAAACACCGCATGTGGCTCACGAGCCGCAAGTTGCCGACCCTTGTCCTAGACCCACGTCAGGGGTGCTATCTCTCGCCACATTCGGCCTTGTTTCAATATAAAGTTTTCGCAAATCTCTTTACACACACTCACTTCGGGATGAGACAGAAATTTATTCGAGGCAAGAAAAACTATGAATGATAAACAAAAGATAAGCAACGAAGGAAGTTTACAGAGTAAGAAAATATAAACATAGAAATGATATCCTGTTAATAAAATAATAAATACTTTGTTACAATATTCCAGCCAGAACAAAGAATCCACCTGTCCTACAGGTAGAAGACGGCTAAATGCTGAGATTAGGCAGCGCTCGGTACTCGGTCATGCGCAGATTCCAAACTGAAGAAGAAAAAAAAAAACCCGAATTGATGGAGGGATGCCATTATGCAAAAGCCGAGATATGTAAATTCAAACCCATTCAGTTGATGGGAGATTTTATAGCTCTGCTCTCCATTTGACTTCTTCAACTACGGAATTTGGAATGACTTGGTTGGGAGCTAATTCCTTTTCAGATCGGAGCTCATCTATCTATCTGCCTCTCTGATCTATATTGGAACAGTATCCCGTCACCTATACGACAAGACTACACAAAGCTAAATAAAATTTTGCATGAAAATAAATAAATTTACTGGCAATGTGTTTCTTTTCAATAATATCATCAAATACTTTCTCTACAGACCTTACTGCAATGATATAAGTTATTGAATGAGAGGTCTTGGCTCATCAGTAGTGAACCCTCTCAGCGCTTTCGCCAAAATAATCTCTAGACCACTCTACTAAAAAAATTATAAATTTATTCCACCCTTCAGAGATATTCCACACTTCAGTATAGCATATAAAAGCAGAATGATCCAATATAGTATTAGAGCTCTAAAGAAGCGGTCTGGTAGATTGAATTGGCGAAACTGCTGGGAGGGTTCACCACTGATGATCCAAGCCCTCCCAATATACAATGTACAGTAGGAATTTGATTTATGTTTGAAAGAAACATTCACATCTTAATGTTTTCATTTGTTATATATAGATGGCGCGTTATTGCTTTGTATTAAAATATCCTTATTGATTCTTCACGTTTCAAATCCGAACCTTTCTCTATAAGCAAACATTTATATTTAGTATTTTATGTTTAGTCTTGACCTCTTCTTGATTGAAATCATTTTTTCACTTCTCCTTCGACCAAATGGGCTCCACTCATTGGCTGCCTGAAGATGGCATCCATAATGGTGACCCACGGCTCTACAAGTCTGGAATGGAATCGTTCAATCTTCCAGTATAGGTTCTAAGGCAGTGATTCTCAACCAATGTGCCGCGGTAATTTTGTGTGCCGCGAAATTCTAAAAATGTGCCGCCGAATTTTAGTCATATGATTATGTTCACGTTTGTATTGGTTTTTCTTTTTTTCTTTTTCTTTTTTTTTTTACTTTTTAAAATAACGAAATTAGCAAATTGAATGTTAGAGATGTATATTACTTATATTTTGCATAGAAATATTGATACATAATTTGAATTTTCTTGCATTCAAGTTAGCAAAAGTGCCGCGAAATTCTAAAATTGTGCCGCCAAATTTTCAAATCTTTAAAATAATGCCGCAACAAAAAAAAAGGTTGAGAATCACTGTTCTAAGGTATTGTGTGTGGAATACTGTTTTGTTAATATATTTTCTTACTTTTCATTTATTTGTTGTTGTCGTGTCCAAAGAAGAGCCTCAGATGTCTCAATGCATCTCTATCACAGCAGTTGCAATGTCCACTATCTTTCGTGTGTAAAGCTGCTGTTCTGGGTCCATGTCAATTTTCTGTTATTGTCATGTCTAATGAAGAACCTCAGATGTCTCCATACATTTCTATCACAGCAGTTTCAATGTCCTCTATCTTGGATGTGTAAAGCTGTTGCTCTGGGTCCATATCAATTGTTCTTCATTGGAAAATAGGTGCCGTTACCATGTTAGTCACCATGGACCAGACTTTGGTCGCATATTCCAAGGGTGCAGGGGTGTGGCCGGACTTCTTCCCCTCTTTTATTTGTATTTCTCTTCATTCGAATTTCAAACATTTCTTAATCACTTTGAATTAAGGTTTTCTAGGTTTGATATCTGGAAGGAAAAAATGTAGTTACAGAACTATCGATTTCCTGAAAGTATCTTCCTAAGAGTTATAGTCCTTACTAATATGTCTATATAACGTATGCAATTTCAATTAGGATGGAATTCTATCTATCATGCTTCTTCCAGAAATATCTCCACAATGCCAATCACATATTTAACGTTCATTTACAGCGATATGAGTCCACTTGGTCTGTAGCATTGTTGTCTTTGTTAGTTTGTGATGTAGTTTCCTTGTAGCAGGGCTATTGAATGGTTTTACAACCAGGTTTTATTGGGCCATAACCTATCTATCTATCTTTATTGAAGAAGATGGTTTGTTCCAACCATGGTAGGCGATGCCGTGGTTTCCATATCTCTCAAGACAAACTGGTGTCCATTTCTTGTAACATTGAGGAATTGTTGATCGTAGACTAATTGCTATCCAATATTTGTTTTGTCAATTCCAATATGGCTTTAGCGTAAGCCTTTATATTCATCACACTAGGGCAGGGGTCGGCAATCCTTTGAGTCGGAGGAGTTAAAAATTACAATTCACAAAATTTTAAAGTTTTTAAAGAGCCACAAAATGTTTTCTTGCCAACAATAAATAGTACTCGCATAAATAATATTTACATATGGAACTATATAAAGAGCCGCAGCTTCACATCCAAAGAGCCGCAGTTTGCCGACTCCTGCACTAGGCTTTGGTTAATGAAGCATTTTTAAAACTAACACATTTTATTTATTTTTAAAATGTTATCAATATTTTTCAAATACTCGCACACGCAACCTGAATACTGAAATGAAAATTTAGCTTCGAAACCCTAAAATAAATTTCTAAACCAGTTGCTTTCAAACTAATATACGACTTCTACCGCTTAATGGAATTGTTTCATTTGTTAAAGTGCAAGTTTCGTGAACTAACAGAAATATTCTGATAAATTTGGTCGCAACAGTTCACTCATTTAGGCTATCATTGGGTGTCTGTGGAAGGATGGTCTAAACCGTTGGTTTTCAACCGCTACAACCCGGGTTCGATTCCCGAATTGGGCACTTTTTTATGATTTAAAATAAATGCTTCAATGGCCCCCGATCCTGGCAAAAGTCCAACCTTATCAGCTAGTGCAAGTATAGCCAAACGGGGCTCTTGTACATTTGTAAGTGCAAAGTCGAACTGCTTTTCACGTGTGTAGACATGTGGTGCACTTACAGTAAAAGCAGACGCCTACTTTTACCCACCATGATTATCATGGTGCCCTATACTTGTACAATTCCAACCACAATGCAAGTAACCAAATGGAGTTGTGTCACTTTGTATATGCACACGTCATACTACATGTGGCCCATCTACAGTATAAGCAGGTATGTTCCTAGCTGTGAAATATACTTGGTATGAATTATAAAAAAAACATAAGATGTGGCAAATATTTTTATGAAAGAGTCGTGTTGCGTCTTATGTCTTTTCGTAATTTGTCGAAATCCGCAAACCTGTGATACTTTGCATGGATAAAAACCCAGGTCTAAGAGGCTGGCAAGTTGGCCTGCCAAGTCGATGGTACCAGCGTTGTGTTTGCCGTCCAACCAGCAATTACAAGTTTCCAAGTAATGTCGCAACTCCGGGGAAGCTGTGTCATCTGATAGATCGACTTCTCCTTCATCGACCCGCTGCTCTGGTAGGTGTTCATCCTTCTTTGGAAAAAGCTCTTAACATTGGTATCTCGGTTTCTATAAAGGTCACGACAGGGAATTCTGCGGTACATTCCAGAAATACTCTCATATTATGTTTGTTGTTGAATTGTAGTTGATCCTACGTACACTTGGCCATGTTACCATAGTGGGGTTGTGGTGTCTTGTCCATAAAAAATTGCTCTCCATGGAAAGGGGTGGAAAGGTGCCATTGCCCTGTTAGTCAGCCACATTTCAGAGTTACCTGTTCATGGTTACCGTAGCGGCTCGGGGCTCACGACACCGTACTACAGGACAGTTCCTTACTTGTGCTGCTTCTCCCGCCCGCCACATAGAGGAGGTTTTCTCGGCAGGATAGTGGGGTTGTTATGCCAATAATGCAAATGTACGCTATCTATAAAAGCTGTTTAACTTTTTCACATAAAAGATTCCAGGGAGTTTGATTACTTGCACTTCACTGATGTATTTCTTTCCATGAGGGTAAATAATTATAAAATATATAGCTCTGTATAAATATATCTAAATTTAGAGTTTATAGGATAAGGATTTTATATTTATTCAGGAATCTCTCTCAGGCGGCATTGTGAATAATCATTGTACATAGCATATATTTGAATTATTTTCGTATTTTCAACATCTCTCTTTCTCTCAGAGTGAGGATATTTATGTTATTTCCTGATAGCCTCCGCGATTCTATCTCTGCCAGAATGATTTATATTTCAATATAATTATAACAGTGCCATGAGGGCCGGTGGAAGGATGGTCTAAACCGTTGGTTTTCGACCGCTACGACCCGGGTTCGATCCCTGCATTGGGTATTTTTTTCTGATAAAAAAAATTCTCCATTGCCCCCGATTCTTGAAAAAGTCTAACTCTACAAGCGAATGCAAGTAAACCAAATGGGGCTCTGGCACATTTGTAAGTGCAAAGTCGAACTGCTTTTCACATGTGTAGACATGTACTGCACTTACAGTAAAAGCAGTCGCCTACATCTACCCACCATGATTATCATTGCCAGTACCACGTGTACTAAGGATAATCCAAAAAAACAAAAAAAGAAAGTGTCATCCTTAGTGACTCATTTGATGGGCAAAAAAGGAAGATATTCCATTTCTGAAATATGCATTAGATAAATCTGCGTCCAAATGTCTAGGATAGCCGGGAAATGTGAACATTATCAACATCAGATAGCCCCTTTCCAGGAGAACGCTCAACCTCCTGCCAAAATATTCGTAGATGAAACGCCATCATATGGCTGGAGCTGTAAGAAATATAATGGCATCCCATTTCCTGGGTCAATTTATCTTTTGGGAATAAATGTTTTGGGGAAACTACCTCGTCCCTTACGATACCTGTCGATTGATCTGCTGCTGTTTTTTTTAGAACCAACCAGGCTGAGACATTTCTTAAGAATTCATTATAAAAATGATAAAAACACCTTTTCACACTTATTGATCAAGGTATTTTGATTATCTTATAATGTATATGTATATAGCAAATGAAAACATTAAAATGCGAATATTTCTTCACACATCAACCGAATTTCTACTGTCCTTACTGCGATGAAAAAAATTTGGGAGCGCTTAGCTAATCAGTGGTGAACCCTCCCAGCGGTTTCGACAATTTACTCTACCAGAACGTTTCTTTAGAGCTCTAATACTGTATTGGATCATTCTGCTTACATCTGCTTTTTCATTGCAGTAAGGACAGTAGAATATGATTTATGTTTATCTACAGGATAAAACATGGTATAATGGTAACATGGTATACCATGTTTTCTCCTGTAGAAGGGCGTTCGTGCCTGAAAGCTAGAGATTAAAATGTTTTTGAAAAGATACCTTGTCCTGGAGGCCTGATATATTTGTACTCAACTCTTCCTTTGTTCCTAAAACACCGTACTCATTATACAGTGCTCAGAGATTGTACTCGCAAGTTTGATAACACACGTTCATCATCTTTCTTAATTATAGTCAAATAACTATTGATATCAGCAATAACTACTATTGGGTTACAAGTATAATAATAATTACTGATTAATCTTAGGACATTATCGATGGAGAAATTCGAGGATATTCAAACAGAAAAGCTGAACTATTGAAAGTCTCCGAAATAAAATCAATTATTTGAGAACCTATTAGTTAACAAAGTGGATAGGACCGCTGCCGGGGGTGGTGTGACATGTCGGTTGATGGAGAACCATCTACCCCGGTGTAGACATGTAATCAACACCTGCCTCTCTCTTATCTTCCTTGGCCTGGGGAATCTAACCTTTTTTGAACAAACTTGGTAGTGTACAGCACCTTGATACTTTGATATAGTACATTACGGCTTGTTTGCTTGCTACATCCATTTTTGGGCTTAAAAATCATACATTTTGGTTAGTAGCCCGTAAAACCACATTCTCTCTCCCTACCCCGGCGTAGATAACAATTCAGGCTATGTATGTTGGTAGGTTGGTTATAGACATTATTCTCTATGGAGACATCCGAACCAGAAGTTGTAGAAAGCTCTTATACACCAACATGCCAGGAACCTCCCTTGAGAGATCCTTGATCCTCGAGTATAAAATTGGAATTACATCTACCTCAATGTCGCCAACAGTATCAATCGCCGTTGTGCAAGACGTATCTATGATTTCCTGATATGTCACACGGGAAGTGCAAAACTTCCGCACCATATGCAGGATATCTCTTTATTTGATTGCATGGCTTCCGTTTAACGTTCTCCGTGTCTTCTCAAAGTCCTGACATAGGACCACCAGGGAGCAGGATCACTCTCTCACAGAGGTGCTGGCAAGGGTAAGCTTCACGTTCTCCGTGTCTTCTCAAAGTCCTGACATGGAACTTGAACAGTTTCTGAATCTATACGTGATACTAGGAGACTGGGACTATTGCTATCAGGAGTTCAGTTTGGAGAAAATAGTAGTTATCTTCAAACACATTAACATCATATGGCTGTACATGTAGTAACTGATTCGTCGCTCACAATGTGCCATCATTAATTTTGGTTACTCGCTGGTTGATTTGAACTTGTGTGCAAGAATTGGAGCGTCACTGAGGTACTTGATTATTCTTTAAAACTGTTTGGGGGCGAGATTTGAGGCAGAGTCCCCGTTAATTTATAAAACCGGTCGAGCCGCGATAGCTTGGAAAAATAATGGAGCACTTCCCTTTCAACTCATCCACATTTAGCCGTTCTGTTAAAAGAAACTTGCTTTATAGCAAATATGGATGAACAATAATGACAGTAGCCGGCACTGATGGAATTAGAGGTGTCGTTCGCTATTTAAGACTTTATAGTTAAAATCAATGTGAATACTCGGGATCTAATGTGGTCGCTATTCTGTCGTGGTCCTTAAAGAGGAGTGGCCGAGACAGTAGGAGATAATATTAAGACACAATGTAGTAGAGCTTGATCGTCCGGCTGTCAATGCAGCAGACCGCTACCCAGATTCCTCTAGGTTTGACCAGTGACCACAATAGTGGCCTTGATAAAGCAGCAGTGAAACAAAAGGAAACAATTTATAGAGGCGATTGGAATACAAATATCGTTGATTGGCCTAAAGAGCTGCTATAATTTACTTTGTAGTTACTTAAGAGTGAAATCTAGCATTTGGTTTCTGGCTCGTTGATGGTCGCAAGCCCACCAAGTTGCACTAGAGGCCCACAAGGTCAAATTTCTAACCTCTTTGTTATCTTTTATTAAATTTCATACAGGGTGTTGGAATGTGGTGAATTCTCATTTTAATATCCGTCATGTGCTCCACGGCGTATTGATCAAGCACTACTGACAGACCTGAAGGAAGAATGGGATTCTATATGAGAAGACTATGCTGGAAGACGGATGTGAGGCCAGAGAATCCAATTTGTGGTTGGCAAACATGGGGACAAATGTGTGTCCTCAGTGTCAACACTCCGCGACAATTGATTAGCGACATTTACCTACGGTCGTTGGACATTGTTGCCTAGATCATGACAGATATTCTTTAAGGTAGATATTTTATTTTCCGATAATTAGAAATAGTTTCTTCATTTCAAATGAAAATGTACTCTTAATCTCAAATAGATATATTGTAAGTTCAGAACGTATTAGTTCACTTAGCCAGTTAAGATCTCCTGTCTAAATCTCTTTCACTACTCTCTCCATGAGATTGGACAGATGACTTTCAAAATGAGAATTATAACTCCTTAGTATGAATGTTACGTTTGCAAATGAAACCAACTTTCTAGTGTTCTTACTGCGATGAAAAAATATTGGGAAGGCTTGAATCATCAGTGGCGAACTCTTCTAACGGTTTCTCCAATTCAATCTACCAGACCGCTATTTAGAGCTCTAAATGCCTTTATATACGACATTGAAGGATGGAATCTTAGTTGAAGTATTCAAGCAAACTATAAACATACGCTTTAGCACAGTAGAATTACATACTAATATATTCATCGAGAAATGCTCTTCCGCAAACCATAAAGGCGACACCATTGAAGCATAAACCAATTATAAAGCAATACCGCTCCATCTGTGCATGGCGGGGTATTTCAGTCCAGCGTAGTTTTACCTTTATGATATTCCCAGGGTATTCATGAGATTTTGTTCAGAGAGAGTCACTAGATAGTTTTACGCCAATTTAAAAGTGTCGTTTATAAAGTCGGCTTCCTCTCAACAAAATCTCTAAACATGAAGTTAAATTAGTTGCTTACAATGTTCCCTTGTGTATCATCCAAAGAAGGAGATTAATAGAATCGCCGAATGTCGTGGTCCATTTGGATGAGGAAAGCGAAGACTAGAACGTGGCTTATTCCACACTAGCCTGTTCAGTGATACGCTAACCTTGACGTTTGCACGAAGGAACGTGTGGCCACTGGACATACGTCGGACCTGTAGGCTGTTGTTGAGTTCTGTGCTGCCTGGAGTATAGGAGCTCTATCTATGCTTCCTTTCTTCCTGTGGTGAATCTGTATAAGACCGGTGGTCTTAATAAAGCTGTGTGTGTATCATCCAAATGTATATTATTTTATACATCTGGCCGAGTAGATAGGCTCTCTCTGTGATGCAGATTTGTGAGTATATACATAGGCCATAATGTAGCTAAGATCATCAAGAAATGGGTCTCCACAGCGGCTCACCACTCTCCACTTATATTTGACTAAACGAATGGCCCGGGCAACGCCCGGGTTTTACCCGAGTGCGAATGTATTTTAAAAACGTTGTCTTGGGTGGTCGCTATAGACAGGGTGGTCTGTATAGACAGGTGTATGTATCACACAGCCGATAACAGGGTTGTCTAGAGTGGCCGCTATAGACAGGGTGGTCTGTATAGACAAGTGTATGTATCACACTGCTGATAACAGGGTTGCCTAAAGTGACCGCTATAGACAGGGTGGTCTGTATAGACAGGTGAATGTAACACACTGATGATAACAGGGTTGCCTAAAGTGACCGCTATAGACAGGGTGGTCTGTATAGACAGGTGAATGTAACACACTAGACAGGTGGATGTATCACACAGCTGATAACAGGGTTGTCTAGTGTGGCCGCTATAGACAGGTGTATGTATCACACAGCTGATAACAGGGTTATCTAGAATGGCCGCTATAAACAGGGTGGTCTGTATAGACAGGTGGATGTATCACAGCTGATAACAGGGTTATCTAGAGTGGTCGCTATAGACAGGGTGGTCTGTATAGACAGGTGGATGTAACACACTGCTGATTACAGGGTTGCCTAAAGTGACCGCTATAGGCAGGGTGATCTGTATAGACAGGTGGATGTAACACACTGCTGATAACAGGGTTGTTTAGAGGGGGGCAGGGAGGACACGTGTTCGCCGGCAGCCAATGGGCGCGCATTCTATCCGTGAGCTTCAGACAGAATAAGGCAATTATATATAGATTTGATTTGAGAGATGCGGGAGCATGTGTTTCTTTTGAACGAAAAATCGAAATGTATTTTAAGGAGAAATAACGATTATTTATAACCTTAGGGATGAAGTATGAAAAGATGAATTGTGAAGAGTAATGATAAACGGAAAAATAAAGTGTCCAGGGATGGGTTATTTCTCCTTAAAATAAATTTCGATTTTTTGTTCAAAAGAAACATATGCGGGATAATTGCTAAATGTCGTTTTACAATCATAGGCCGCATTATTTTGTATTATAAAATACTATAGTTTAATTAAAAATATATTCAAATACAAGGTTTCAACGCAATATCACACTGGCTTCACAATATTATTTATCAATACAGTAGAGACAGTATTTATTTAAAAAAATATCAATCTAAAACAATTCTAATGTGAAAATGTTTATTTTAAGGATATTTTCCGTGTGTGTGTAATACACATTTTAATAAAATATTAATACAATCTATTTATATTTATAAATTTCCTGTAATATTTATTTGTAAAAAGAGTGAATATTTTATAAAATTAAAATATTCTTCATTTTTAAAATCAATATTATATAATTTTAAAAAATGTAACCATTTAACCATTATACTCTAAAATAAATGAATAATTTATCAATTAACATAAATGATCTAACTAGAGTTTAGTAAATGTAAATAACATTAGCGTGCAGTGTATAAAGAGCTTCCAAGAGTTAATATTTTAAAATGTAAAAAAAGGAAAAGCGAGGGAGAGAGGAAGTTCTGCAATTATTTAAATTACTGACCGGAATTTAATTATAATAATTCAAAAGAATTTCCTACATTTTTATACCAAACTCAAAACAATTATATAGAAGAGAATATTTTCCATCCATTTAAGAATTTAATACAATGAATCATTAATTGAGGTCGTATAGGAAATTAAAAATGAAGTTTAATTTTTTACTATCGATATATATGTACGTTAAATTCTAAAATTAATTTTCTCAAGTTACTTCTTTGAGTATAGGCTCGGTAATCATTTCACTCAATTTGTTATTAATTAACCAAATATTTCAGCTCATTTAAAATGTGTTAACTTTTCTCCCATTTTGTAAAAGACATTTAAATTATTCTCTTTCGCTCTTTATTTTAAAAATATATTTTTTATTTAAACTAATTATTTTTTTCAAAATATTTCCACGAGAGGATAAATATAAAAAAATCGTTATTTATATTTTAAGTATACTACAAAAAATTAAAAAGGAAGAGGTATAAAGAAAAATATATGCATAATTTATTATTTTATATAATATTTTTATCTAAATATTTATTAACCTTATTATTATTGTATTTTTATGCAGGTTGGCACAACTATTTCCCCCTAATGTGAATACATTTTCAAACTAAATCAAATACAATTTTGGCTTAGTGACATGCAGGTATTTCAAAAATCGGATACTCATATATAAACAAGATATCTAAAAAAAAATTGGACTCAATACAGTATAAAATCCTCAAAACTGCATGCATGCTTACAATACAAAATCATCGAACCACACACATGTCCTTACAAAAATACCTAAACCCAAGAATACCCTTGACCTGAAGAGCTGGGTCTTTGGGTGAAACATGGATGATGATCCTTTGGCCATCCTGGCATCTGCAAAGACTCACATATATAAATTAGATAATAAAAAGGTATATATTGGATTGAATAAAATATTTATTTGCGAATATATTTCGGTTGGCTGACCGCCAACCTTTGTCAAAGCATTACATTCTTGTATAAACAAACTCAGCACCGCATAGTGTTATAATATTTAACAGTGATATTATAACACTATGCGGCGCTGAGTTTGTTTATACAAAATTCCAATGCTTTGATAAAGGTTGGCGTTCAGCAAACCGAAATAGTGGCAAATAAATATTTTATTCAATCCAGTATATACCTTTTTATTATCTAATGATTTAAATATGGATTGCTCTATTTTCTCGGCGTAGAACAATAAATGTTCGAGTATACCCTGCATGAAGGAGAATTATCTCAAGGTGGGAGATGCTTCCTCGCTTGACAAATTTGTAGATTATTGTTTGTCTATATTTATATATAAGACGTGGAAGCACGAATGTTTCTTTTCAAATATAAAACAAAATTCTACTATAACATAATATAATGCGGCTTATGATTGTAGAACGAAAATTGCAATTATACCGCGAATGTTTCTTTTGAACGAAAAATCGAAATTTATTTTTAAGGAGAAATAGCGATTATTTCTAACCTTAGGGATAAAGTATGATAGGATGAATTGTGAAGAGTAATGTTAAACGGAAATATAAAGTGTCCAGGAATGGGAATCAATTTTTAGTTCAAAAGAAACATTCGCGGTATAATTGAAATTTTCGTTCTACAAACTTCTACTATCCTTACTGTCTTAAAGTCTTTTGTCCATAGTTTGCTTGAAAGCTATTTCTGAGATTCCACCTTTAATTGCAGCATATATAAGCAGGATCGCCCGTATTAGAGCTCTAAGAAGCGGCCTGGTAGATTGATTTGGCGAAATTATTGGGAGGGTTCACAACTGATGAGCCAAGCCCTCCCAATATTTTTTCATCGCAGTAAGGAGAGTAGAAGTTTGTTTTTTATTTGAAAATAAATATTCGTGCTTTAACGCCTCCATGTTTTATATAATTTTGCTGCTGCTGTTGTAACAATCAACTAGAAGTCAATAAATTTGTTTAAATTGTCTGATTATGAACAGTGGAAACTATTAATCTGTTCTTTCTGCGATGGGCATATTATTGTATAGTCTTCAGAGATCATTAGAGGTGAATCTCCAAACTGATCGACCAGACAATTGTACTGGGCTTATATATCCGGCACATTGGATGAATTCGTGGGTAGAACAGTTACCTATAGATATAAACATTGAGGAAACAGTAGAAAATTATTTTTTTTTTTGTAAAAATAAAATATAGAGCGCTAATTAATTTTAATTTTCATATCCAGATGGTGCGCTTGTATTTATAACCTATAACACAATTTAATAGTAAGAATAACAAACAAATTGAATAATATTTATGGTAATCTTTTGGAATACTTCACCTCCTTACTTAGTTTACTTTGGTATCTTATTACCTTCGATCAAAAGATAAATACTAATAGGAAGAATCTTTTCTTAAATGTAAACTTATGTTTCGATGAGAAAGATTGAAACTTCTTTATTACAATGTCCATGTAAGATAAGGTTAAATACAAATATATTTGAATAAATAAGATTAAATAACGATAAATATAAGGCCTTAAATATATATAGAAAGAGAATTCAGTTCAAACTCCATATTTTCTATTATACACTAAGTTCTAGAAATGTTATAGGAATTGTGTTCTAGCGGCTGTTAAACGGATTGAAATCTGATAACCATCAAACTATTCTTTAAATAAAATCCGCATATAACGATTCTAGTTTGAAATTTTCTTAATGAAATATATGAGGTGAATAAAGAGGTAATCAGGTCACAAATTGAAATCCTTAACGTAGCAATTTAGTCAATAATCAAGTTAGAATTTGGTTTATTAAATCGTAATGTTGTTTAATCAAGTTTCAAAATTAGGTTTTGATTGGACGAACGACCATCTTTTAAGATTCAATTTATATGATAATCGGCTGTTAAGATTTGATTCATTTTAAATTATACGTTTAAGATATAAGAGCTTGAAATGTTTCAAAATTTTAATCTATTACCAGACATTTCCCCATATTGTTGCTTCTATTTCTAGGCCCTTTATAATCTAATTGAAATTTATCACAATCTTATATGATCTCCCCTATCATTGTATCGTTCCAATAAAGATTTTTATATATGCCCCATATTCAATACGACAATAATTAATATAAGAATGTACTATTATTTATAATTATATTCTTTGTAATACTTTATGGGGAATATCTTGAATTTTATATATGTACAGTAGAACCTTCAATGAGAGGTAACTCGTGATAGAGGACAACTATCTACAAAGGACATTTTCTATTTGGAAAATTACTGTTTTTACTATTGAGAAACTCTCTGGTAAGAGGACACCTTTCCCTAAAGGACACTTAGGCTCTGTAATTAGGTGTCTTTTACAGGGAGGTTCTACTGTAATAAAGATGGTATTTAATTAATTGCTGTAATTTGTAAAGCCTTTTATTTATACTTTTCGAATTAATTCAAATAATTTTATTTTTTTGTGTTTTATAATGTGTGTACTACCCGGATTAAATCCATGCTAGCCTTCTCCAAGCTTCCAGAGGCTACTTGTGATCATTGTAGCCTCACTGCCCTGGTAATTCTCCATCCACCCATTGGACGGACATATCTATCCAATGTTCCAGGGAGGTTATAATTTAAGAAAGAGCAATACCTCACTCTTAATCTTATGGCAGCCTCTTAATTGTGGCGGATTTATGGCTGGGAGCCAACGTTGGAGCTATCCATTCTCTATCTTCCGTGGCTTTGTAATTGGCTTTATCCTTCCTCCTCCTTCAATGCCTTCCTCTACTGAGGGTGGGCCACATGGTCTCTCCATACTTCCTCCGCCATCCTCTTCATCTCCTCGTAGGCGTATCGTCCAGTCCATTGTTTTAGATCGTCTGTGTATCCCTGTCGTCTCCTTCCCTTCGATCTCTTCCCCTGGAGATTGACAGGAATGATGCGCTGTGAATCCGCAGAGGCATGCAAAGTTTAAATCCCATTTCAACGCAATAGTTGCTTGTAGCTTCCCAATTTTGTTACTGGACTGATAAATTGCGACGTGCGGAACCAAATCATCAAGGATCGTGCAACTCGTGTATGTTGGGAGTTTTTTTATATTTATTTATTTAAAATAAAAAGAGTTTTGAAACAAGGAAAGGACACAATTTACTCTTTTAAGACTCTATGTAAGATACTCGGGTTATGGAGGAATTTTGGCTACTCGCTACTTCATCGGGAGGGTGAACGATGAGTCTAATACGTCTGAACGTTTGAAAAATTTTCAAAAGCTTGTGCCATCCCTCGCCGCTAGAAGGCGTAAGTCATCATCCAGTTGGAAAATCAGATGTTTCTCCCACCCTAACCCATTACATTGTTTCCGTGAAAGCATTAGCGCCATCTATAAAGATGATAGTTAACTAAAATGGAGATTTCGCTGTGATATTTCGTCACGATGAGCCAGATCACCACAGTAAAGGCAATAGGAAGTTGTTTTGTTGAAAAAAGAAAAATCGCATAAAATAGCTTATTATTTCTTCGATTCTAATTGTTACACAAATTCCAATCGCCTGGTTGCTGTTATTCCCAATATAGACATATCCTATGTTTTCCATTTAGAAGAAAGTCTACTTTAACATTCAAAAACGGTAAAAACAGAGCTCGTAGATCTGAATACTCGTCTTAATTGTTGTTGTTAGACATGTGTAAATATGGTAGCAATGTGATATTTGTGAATAGCAATGATAATTGGATTGTGGGTCTTATACCGGACTGTGTATAGTACAGACATCCCGTCAATATGGTAGAATTAAGACAGGTAACACCATTGAGAGTATGCTGAATGAAATATTCGAAGTGGAAAGCTGTGAAGATAGACAATCCAATATATTTTACTGACACTCCTAGTCTATTGTTACAAAAATCCAAGATAAACAAAGATAATAAGGCACAATTTGAATTATAGATTATAAACACAAGGTAATAAGACCAAATCCAAATAAATAAATGGTGTGTGACGTTTCGGTAACAACGCTGTTGTTGTTGGCCTTTGTTTATAAACAAAGATAAAGGTAATATTTGAAATTTGGTGATAAAAATATATAAAAAACTGTTCTCAGAAAGGGAGGTTCCTCCACCTTGAGAGAGTCCTCCTCCAGACAAGGACAGGATCAACTTAATTGAACTCTTCGCATAAAAATAACAAAATATAACGACGGATGAAGACACGATTATAAGACACACCTCTTCAATCGTCGTTATATTTTGCTAAGGACAGGATCAATTTGGACTGCATGAATCTGTGAAGATAGAGATTGAAACCGATTTATTAACCGTTCATATAATCTGTGAAGATAGAGGACATTGGAGACAAAACCTTTCTCAAGAGAAGTGAAACTAAATAAAAATATAACTCAGCGACTTTGGATGAAACAAATGGTAAAATAAATATTAGTTCTGACATATTTTAAAACTACAAAGTTAACAAAGTGGGGGATATTGAATTGTCAAATTGCTGCACCGATCAAATCAATCAATAAATCTTTATTTCCAGGAATTGTGTTGTAACAGAGATGTACGGGTTGACTGAATGACGCAGTGAAATATCACGACTTTTGGGGGCTGCACTAATTAAATTGTTCTCTCTGATTTCTATGACGTAATTCTTTATATTTACATAATTGATTTTCCCTTCGAAATTTGAATATGTAATTAAGAAATATTATGCATGCAGACGAGAGAACTAAGCTTGTTCTGCTTATAATAAACACTGTATGGCACTGGATGTATAAAGTTAATCTAACCAATAGGCAGTCAAAAGGTCAGAATGCGATTCTGTTTCGTCATACCTCCGATTTAACGAATCCACTAAAGAGCAGAAAGACAGAAAAAAAAAAACAGATATAACCGGAAAAAGAAATTAATACTGTGACAATTTCACATTTTATTTAACAATAATTCTAATTGTCACATGTCCATTTTCTTGAATATAAATGAATTCCAAGCTTCGAGTTATTTAAAATGAAATTTTACCATTTTGTATATTTCAACTTCGGTAAGATTGTTTCTACGGATTTAAAGCCATTTTTTAAAATATGCAACAAAAAATTATTTTATGTTTGTATTTATCGCTGATTGATCTGAATATGAATATTTAAAAAAGGCCACAAAACACAATTATTTAAAAAACATTATCAATATACATGTTAATCAGTAGAAAATTCTATTACAAGAATCGAAACCTAATTAAAACTGAGCTAATTCCATAGTCGTTATCAGTCTCTATTTTATCTCACTAATGAATCCCCTATAAGCTTCACCAGTTCAATTGACCAGACTTATGGCTAGTGTATGGAGAGGAATTGTCTGAGTTTGTACTTGAGTTTACAGTAGGTAGCTTTACTCTAACGGTTATACGCCCTTCTTTCAGCCATTGATGAAGGGGATAGTTTTCAGATAAAGGATACCTCTCTTTGTGGAAACAATATTTCTTCAAATTCTCAATTGGTTGAAAGAACTTTTATTTAGATGAGTGATGATCTACTCGTAGATTTTGACAACTAGAATTCGACTTTTACAATGACAATTAAAATAATTTTATTGATATCTTGTCATTACATTCAAAAGTACACAGTCTGTACTATTTTAAAAAATGAATTATATATATGCATGATACTATGTACAATGAATACGGCGCCTCTGCCACCGCTGCAGAGTTTGGTGGAGAATCGCCAGTGGGTCTCCAGCGACACCACGAAGAATACGTAGATCGAGGGCTTCGCCACTGAGGAGATGGTGATGGCGTGGTCCTCGAGACCAACTGGAAAGGCAAACTTCGACTTTAAAATTTACGCTGAAGCAGGTTATAGAAGTGAAATCCATCTCTAGTATTGTATTGGGTTAGGTAAGAGCACGACTTCCATCTAAAATCCGGGGTATGGCTCCAATCACTGTTGACGTGGCGTTCTGTATGAGGTAAATGTAATGAAGGTGTCTTCTATAGATATTCAAGATAGCTCGCTAACGTTGATTCCAAATTGAATTCGGTTTTATCAAAGAGTAAAACTAAATCAATACTAATCAGCCGACTGATCCTATCTCCCGTTCAATCCTGGCACACGCCCTGCTGTCTACGTTAAAAGGTCGACACGGGGACATTCTTTAATAAGAACACTGTCTAGACCTTGTCTGATACATCCTGTCTGGAAGACATCCGTACAATATTCGAGCATTTAAAATTCTCAATACTTTCTGTAACATGCTTTGTATTTATTTATGTAAAACGAGGGCTATCGCACATTCAAAGTCCAACTGTTCTTACATACTTTAGAGGATTTACAGTATTAGTATTTACCTATAATTTGTACACAAAATGGCGTGTAGTGAACTTATTTTGCCTCCCGTCCCCCAGGTTTGATGGCCAGCTGTAGAATGAACAATGTCAACCTGTCCAAGAGAACGCCGCAGAAGAAGTGGATCACTCCCAGAAGATCTACAAGATCATGGATCTGAAATGATGTGGAGACATATTTACCTCTCATATGTCGGGCACTTTGTGAATTATCTAATGTGAATTATTTAATTATTCTTTGATTTTTCTTCATTATTAGGCAGTCCGCAACACTGTACTTACTTTTTGTAATTTTGCATAAATTTTGTTTAGTTTATATCATTTAATTAACCTTGTTGTAATAGAATTAAATATTAAAACACAAAGGATTGTGACTATTCCTTATTTCTAAAAGGGAAACGTTACACTTTCTTTTCTGGAGATGTGTTTGTCTGAAAGCATATGATACAGTGTCGATGAATCCATAGATATTTTTCAATACATTTTTAATAAACGGGTTGATATTTAGAAAGAAGGAATCATATATCGCCGCAACTCTTTTTATTATTATAGCGGTTAAGGAAGCTTTCGGGCAAGCCCTTCTTCAGCTAATTATATTGTACAAACAAAGATAGATTATATATCGTTTTTAATATAAATCAAAATAAACGAAAATAAATTTACCACGCCCCTATCACCCTCGTTTCAATAGCACCGCGTGGCCACGTTGTGTCTGATCCTAACTTCAAATGTAATATGGTACAAAAATATCTTAAAAGAAAGTTACGTAATTGAATAAATATAAAGAATCAACTATAAACAGTTCAAAGGATTTAGTGGAGATTTTTAGGATAGAAGGGGAACGTACTGTGATGGCAACTGTATACTTTTGTTTAATGGTTTAGGGTGCTTCATGGTTTCTATTGCTTCAAGAATGAGTCTTTGGGTTGATATTTATTTATCCAGATACACTATATATGGTTTGCGGAATTATTGTGAAGAAAGCTAAATCAAAGTTACTTAACCTATATCTACAAAGTAGGAGGTATCTCAAATTGAGCTCAAATTTCGAAGTTACATTTTCCTAAGGTAATGATAATATACTAGGGTTTGATTAAATCAACAAAGAATGTCCTGTGCATGGAGAGAGTGTCTATAGATCATCTTACTAATAGAGATAATTCACAAAGTGCCCGACATATGAGAGGTAAATATGTCTCCACATCATTTCAGATCCATGATCTTGTAGATCTTCTGGGGAGTGATCCACTTCTTCTGCGGCGTTCTCTTGGACAGGTTGACATTGTCCATTCTACAGCTGGCTATCAAAACTGGGGGATGGGAGGCAAAATAAGTTCACTACACGCCGTTTTGTGTACAAATTATAGGTAAATACTAATACTGTAAATCCTATAAAGTATGTAGGAACAGTTGGACTTTGAATGTGCGATAGCCCTGGTTAATTTCTTAGACACGTGCAGTAGCATGCTGTTTCAAGCAGAACATAGGTTGATACTTCAGCGAGGGCTGGTCGACAGCGTGAGTTTATTGTTGACGTGGATTGATCGATACAAAATCTACCAGTTGGTGATAAGCTAACAGTTTAATGTTTTTCCCACAGATAACCCAAATAACTTATTTATAGACTCGAAAAATCAGGTGATGCAGAGAACTGGGGCTTGCACTCGGTGAATATCAGAATATCTTGATGATTCCTGTAAACTTAGTAGAGATGGTTAGTTTTGAATCCGCTTAATGTTGATTTTGCCCTCTAGTTGTAGTTTCGTAGTGATCTCTTTCTCGTTATTCAGGTCTATAATGATGCGATATTTGTTCGATATCTCACTTATTGGTGTAGATGCAAGTACGAGATGAAATGTGTTTGTTGGTTGTTCCCAGGAATTGCAGCATTTATCTTGAGCACCAATGATCTGTCCCTAGTGTGTTGTGTCATCGCATGCAAAACGGTCGTTATTCAATAATGCACGGGCCTTAATACTGCATGGTAGGGCTAATGGATTCTGTCTGGGACGTCCTATGTGGCTTCCTGCCAGAGTACAGTAGAGTAGATTGCTCTACTTGCACATTACTGCTTTAATGATTAGAGTCAACAACCTCTGTGGGAGCGACGTGACTGCGTAAGCGGGTAAGCGACACTATCTTAATCTAACTCATTCTCTAATGAGAGCATACATCCCACGGGAGACAGAAGTCGTTTTAGGCTTCAGCTTCTTACAACGAGTCAGTCCGATGTCAAAATATACAATATCTATCATCGTAAAGATAGAGGCTGCCTGGCCGGCATTCATAGTTCTTCAAATTAAAGATATTTCGGCCAGTAAATCTTTTTTCATTATCTCGACGTTTTTTTGTCGAAACATCGAAATAATAAAAAAAAAATTACTGGCCGAAATATCTTTAATTTGAAGAACAATGTCTATCAATTCCTATTAATGTTGCAATATATATTACAAATGGATCTACCTATAAATTATATTGCGGTGATTTGGCAGACATTTTAGAGTATAGATTTCTTGCTTTCATTATATTGTCTTTCTCTTTGTGTATTTACAAATCTTGTTATGAAATTTTGATAAGCTTTTATTAATCCTTAATTGCTTAATTCAATTGAAGTGTACAAGAGTTGAATCTTCTAGGACGTTGTGGTGGTCGGGAAAATACAAATTTTTATTTTCTTTCAAACGTAAATAATAGACGCAGATGTTTCTGTGCTGTAAATGGCAGTTGACATTCTGTAAATAGAAGTTGGAAGTATGAAACTAGAGCTATAAAATATTGTAAATATGTTTCCTCTCAATATATGAAAACCACAAAAATACCTAGAATAAGGTTTAAAAGAAATTATACCATTTCATCAGCGCGTTCAACGTACGGGTCAGGAACGACAGTCAGTTTCCTATAAACCGTATTAAAGGTAAGTGGTAATCCACATGTTGTAGAATGACCTTAAAATCTCAAATATAATGTACATTTATAGAGTATTTATCCGTCTCAAATGCGATGTGACATTTCAAGAATGAAAAAACTTTAAAATGTGCTGATGTCAAATGCTGTATCTTTGCATACTTACTCTTTGAATATATGTTCTTTGTTATAGCACAATTTACATAGTTCGAGTTTAACCTATTTGCACTATAAAAAAGGACGTATGGATTAAGCTAAAGAGTCCAGTCCAGAGTTAAGTAGTCTTGTTACATTAGATGTCTTTTTCTACTGTGGTCTTAGCTTGGCAATAAAGGTTAATCGTTCCACACACACACACACACACAGTATGAGAGTTGTTTCGTGGCTCAGCACGACACGACAGAAAATATTCGAACCATTTCCAAGGCCCTATAATTATCTGCCAGAATAAGAAGATCACATAAGCATAAGATCCTTATAATACAAAGAATAAATGAGTTTTGATGAGTCAAATTGGATTGAGGAAACCTTCAATGCTATAATATGCTTTGGTCTTCTACCCAATTGGATAGAATGAATCATTCCTAGGCCCTCTATATGAGGAAATGTATAGGGACGATATCATGTACGCGGTTCACGCTAAGATTGGAGAAGTCGTTGAGACACTCGCCTGAACACAAGAAAATTCTGTGCGAATTCCTCAACATTTCCATTGAGCATGTTGGAGACAAAAGCTACGCAATAAGCAAGGGCCTGTCCAAACTCAAGGCGGTTTGTAGCTTCTGATAGGATCCAGATGTCCCTTCGGAAAAGGCTTCGTCTGGTGTAAATATTTTCTATTTTTCATCTTTATCCAGTAGGATATGAAATTGGTTTGAAAAGTTGGTCATTGTGTAGGGTTTAACTTTCTAGGAGACAAGTTGAATTACGTTCGTGGATTCTCTCTTTCTGCCAATTCTGTCTATGTTTGGACTCTCTCAAGGTGGGTAAGTCTTCCTTGCTGAAGAAATGTGTACACATACACAACTATATATATATTTCCCTACATTTTATCTACCCTTTATTTACTACTTTATTATATATTTGTTCCACCTTTGTAACATTTGATTAGAAGAATCACTAAAATTGTTTAAATTGTCAATTGTCTATGTTTGGATTTTAAATTATTTTTCCGTTTATTGTCGTGGTTTATTCCATTATTTTGTGTTTTCCAAGCGAACTTTTAATTATAAGGACGCACATGAAATCTCTTCTTTATTTATTATAAAATAATTTAAGAAATTTCAAGTCTTGTGTAGTTTAAAATATCAGTTTGGAAGATAAGTGAAGGTATTTTACAAAATTCATCCAGGTATAAGTTTATGTGTACGTATATGTGAAATATAAAAACAGAGTTTCTAGCTGTATCTCCCATGGAATTGATTAACCCTTTTCATATTAAACCTATCAATAAATGTATCAAAATAATTTTTAAAATAGATTTTTTAAATCACAAATACAATTTTCTATTAATTTTTAATTTCATAGAAAAAATTCCATTTTCAAAATATCGATGCATTCTCAAATTAATTTTAGATTTCTGTGAATATAGGATATTGTTTCCAGACTATTGACCACAATTTAGGTGGTTGTTTCCAAACTAATGGATTCTAAATCTAGAACTTCGGAAAATCTATAGGCGCAATTCTGAGCAAGTTAATTTCTTTCCTTCCCATGGGAATCTCTCTTAGAACTGCATGTACGCCTATGTAGTTAGCTTCAAAATTTCCTTTTTACATAATATCAGAAAATAGTCATAGGTACTTGCTAATATATTGTCGCGTATTTGGGCCTCAAAACACCTACAACCGCCGCCAATAGATGGCGCTTTCGCCTGTTTCCGTCTGGAACTGGTGTGGATATCGGCGACTGCTGTGGTCCTGTTTCCTGGAGAAAATATTTGTAACTAGATGTTCATATTGGCTCTGGAGTGTAAATAAATATAATACCCGTTGTTTATTATGTAGTAGAAATGACAATAAAAAAGGAGTGTTTGAAGTCTTGTTGCCGGTTGCTGTCATGACTCTCTCGCCGACATCGCTGCTGCTACTCTTCTGGTAAGTCTCTCGTGTCCCCCCACCAGTGGTAAGGCCAAGAGATACTGCCAGAGGAAAGGAGTTCCACTTTAGCGGTGGTTCTCGGAGGTCTTTGGGTGCTCTGCAGGGTAGAGCTGCAGAGGGAGAGCAACGGGAGCCCGGGGTAGGTGATCCACGAAGGAAGAAGCGGCGTCGTCGCGAGAACCGGAGGGGCAAGCGCGCGACAATTTTTATGATCACAGAGTCTACAGTCTTCAAAATAAGTCATAAATATAAAGACTTTTGTGGCCAAAGTATTAATATAGTGAAACCCTTAATGGGCTACTTTTCTGATTACATTGAAACTATCAAATAGATAATGGTGTTTTGGAAGTAGTAGGGACATAATTGTTGCGAGACCCTACTTTAAATTTGACCTGTTTTATGGTGGCCAACAATGATTGAAACAATAGGGTCATAGAGAAAGTCGTAGGGTCATTGTTGCGAGGCCCTACTTCTAATTTGACTTATTCTATGGTGGCCAACAATGATTGAAACAATAGGGTCATAGAGAAAGTCGGAGGATCATTGTTGCAAGGCCCAACATTCCATTAGACCTGTCCTATGGTAGCCAACAATGATTGAAACAATAGGGCCATAGAGAAAATCAGAGGCTCATTGTTACAAGGCCCAACATTCAATTAGACCTGTGCTATGCTGTTCAACAATGATGCAAACAATAGGGCCAAAGAGTTAGCCAGAGGATCATTGTTTCAAGGCCCTACATTCCATTAGACCTGTAGTATGGTGGCCAACAATGATTAAAACAATAATCCATTGAGGGAGCCGGAGGGACATTGATGCAAGGCCCTACATTCCATTAGACCAGTCCAGTGACTGAAACAATAGGGCCGTATAAAAATCCAGAGAACCATTGTTGGGAGTCCCTACCAACCACTCGGCTTGTCCTGTGGTGGTCCAACAATGTCTGAAATAATGTTACGATTCAATCACCGTTGGAGCAATTGTTGCGAGGCCCAACTGATCTGTTCCATGGAAGAAAGAAATATTTGAAGAGAGTTGCGGACAACCATTGACCTGGCGCTTCGCCAGAAGGGAAAGAACCCATTGATCCGAGGCTTAACAAGTCAGCAACAATGGCACCTGCTGTCAGCGACATTGTGGGAGGAGGACACATCCTTCTACATCTCGAGATATTGTCCTCTATAGTCATCTAACCACCCCTTATACATATGCTCTTGTCCGCTACATACATGTAATTCTTTCGCTATTCATATGTGTTTTTATTGCTATACACGCTCATTTGTTCATTATACGCATTCATCTAGTGTTCACTTTGCATGGTAACATGCCCTCTATACATGAACTTGTACGCTATATACTTAGGCTTGTATGCTATAGGCAAGTTCTTGGCTATTATATATGTATACCTTGTTCATTATACAATTTTACTGGTCCGCTATGCAATTATCCAATATATGCCATTAGCTGTCCACTATGCAACTTTAATTGGTCTCTATACACTTTTACCTGTCCGCTCTACACTTTTATTTATCTATTATACACCATTAATTGTTCCCTATACACATTATTTGACTACAATACATTTGTACCTGTTTGCAATACATATGAACTTCTCAGCTATTTACATGTACATGTCCTTTATATACGTGTGCTTGTCCGTTATACATATGTATGAACTTATAGATGGAAATTTTGCCAGGAGTATATTGGTCTAAAAAGTCAAAGGTCAAAATGGACGTCAAACAGCTGACGAGGGCCATTAGCCCGAAACTATGGCCTCTAGGTGGACGCTTTTCAGTTTGCCAAAGCTGTGGTTGTGGCTTTGTTACCGACCCCTGGCCGCTAGTTTGCGGCGACGGTCAATAAAGGGCATCTAGATTTTACGTTCAATTTGAGGGGAGAGGCGATCTTTGTCTTTTTAGATGTATGAAATTGTTTCCTATACACTTGTAGTCTTTAATTCTTTATCCCATATATATTCGATTGTATAAGATCGCTTTAAAATTAGGGAACTCTGATATTGGCAGAAATCCTGCGCCAGTCGCAATAGGAACCATTGAGCCGTCCAATTGTATTGCACCGCGGCGACCGAAAGACTAATGAGATTGAGTTAGCTGATTGCGCCGTCATCAACTTGGTCCCCACGGAAAATGTTAAAACAATCATGTCAAAGAAATGTCCTCATCAGTTGGTCAGGTATAATGATATTGCCACGTGGAAAATTAGGGAAGACAAAAACTTCAGGAGGAAACAAAATTTATTCAAAGCAAGGACAAACTAAGAAAAGTAAACAAAAGATAAGCCACGAGGGAAATCCACAGAGTCGCAAGATATAAAAACAAAAATGACCACTCTGTTAAATAAAAAATAATAAAATTAAGAAATACTATATTACATAATTAAAATTAATAAATACTATGTTACATAGCTTCCTCCCCATGGGAGCTGTGACCCACAGCTAGCAATTATTGTAGATACTGACGTGGATTTGACGTGCTTCTGCCAAGGATTCCATCGAAGTCTTGGAACTTTGTCCCTAGTACCTTTGCGTCCATTTTCTTGCGGCGTGAAGAGCGGCTTTGTCGTCGTATCGTCTATAGGGACATCGTCATCTTCGAGTGAAGTCTTGGCTTTAGCACGGCGGTGGAATCCTGATGTCAGTCTCCGAAAATGTAGATCACAGCACCCATGGCTTCAAGGTCTTCTCGGCGATCTTCAGTTGGTCTTCCCTAACTTACCCAGCATCTCCACCAAAATGCCACGTGGAAAATTAGGGAAGACAAAAACTTCAGGAGGAAACAAAATTTATTCAAAGCAAGGACAAACTAAGAAAAGTAAACAAAAGATAAGCCACGAGGGAAATCCACAGAGTCGCAAGATATAAAAACAAAAATGACCACTCTGTTAAATAAAAAATAATAAAATTAAGAAATACTATATTACATAATTAAAATTAATAAATACTATGTTACAATATTTTAACATCAAAGCTGCTCCACAGCACAAAGACTGATATTCAGGCAAAGATTTTTTTGAATCTAATTTGACCTTCTTTTACCTCAGATTCAAAAGCCCCGCCTGGAAAACATTGTTTCAGAGTTATGGGCCTCGTAAGTCCAGTCAAAAATACACACATCAGTTCTAGAAAATTTAAAAGCCCTGCCTAGGGATAATTGTTTCAGACTCATTATACAATTGAACATTGTCAAATTATTGATTACGTTTAAATTTTTAAGTATAATCGTTGAGATCAGTTTATATATAATCATAAAATTAACTATTATTGCTATTACGTTTAAATTAGCAGAATATAATATGAGATTATAGATGATGATATAATTCTTTCTTTCACAGTCTTTCTATACGACACAAAGGTCAGATTGTTAAATAACTTGTTGGAAGATAGGGTGTCTCTCTCGTGTGACAGAGTTTCTTGCCATTAATCCTGGCTGCGGCCTTATTTGTCACCGCTGTCCAGTCAGGTCGCCGGACACGCTCTTACTTTTAATTAGAAACCCCATTATATGCTAATAGATTCCCCAGACTGCGGTGGTTCTACTGACACGGCATCTTGACTGCGGTGGTCCTACAGACACGTATTCTTGACTGCGTAGGTCCTATAGACACGTTACTTTGACCGAATAAGTCCTACAGACACGTTATTTCGACTGCGGTGGTCCCACAGATACGTTATTTCGACTGCGTAGGTCCTATAGACACGTTACTTTGACCGAATAAGTCCTACAGACACGTTACCTTGACTGCGTAGGTCCTACAGAACCGACATCTTGGCTGCGGTGGTCCCACAGACACGTATTCATGACTGCGTAGGTCCTATAGACACGTTACCTTGACCGAATAAGTCCTACAGACACGTTATTTCGACTGAATAGGTCTTATAGACACGTTACTTTGACCGAATAAGTCCTACAGACACGTTATTTCGACTGCGGTGGTCCCACAGACACGTTATTTCGACTGCGTAGGTCCTATAGACACGGTACTTTGACCGAATAAGTCCTACAGACACGTCGTCTTGACTGCATAGGTCCTACAGACACGTTATTTCGACTGCGTAGCTCCTACAGACACGTTATCTTGACAGCATAGGTCACCCGGGCAACGTTTGGGTTTTACCCGAGAGCATTTTTCCTCGAATGCGTATGTAAGAAAAAAAGTTTTTCATTCAAATTCTATTCCTTTCTATTTTAAATTACTTTCCGAATTACCCGGGAAACACCCGGGTTTTACCCTATAGTATTTTCATCGATTGCTTAGGTAAAAAAAAAGTGTTTTATTTAAATACTATTCGTTACAATTATAAATTATGACCCGGCTATACTCGGGATCTCCCTAAATGAATGTTTGCCCTACGAATAATGCTTGAAATAAAATACTATATGGAATATATAATACAAATAGTGTGTCAAGGATTCTGAAATATAGTAATACAATTCAAAATATGGCAACCAATTCGAATATAGAATAAATATAAAATCTAAAATTACACTGTGTTTCACTAATATTGTTCCCCAGTTCTTACAATGTTTTTCTATGTATTAGGACACACATAATCGAAAAAAAAACAAACAATTATACACTTCAAACTTTGGATTTGAGTTTATAGGACATCTATATATTTGAAAATTTGAAGGAGACATGAGAAAAGGCCTAAAAAAACAATACATAGAGAAAAAACAAAACAACTTTACATACTTCCCATCGCGAAATTTTGCATACTTGCATTGTTATTAGGATTAAGCGAGTGGGCAAATGTTTTGAAAGATGTCTTCATTCTCTGATATACTGCTCTGTAATGTTGTATATGGCCCTTTTATTGGCGGAGTAGGTATTGGGTACTAAGGACTATTGGAATTTTAAAATCGACTTCGAAATGCTCAACTGTCTCCTTGTAAGGTCTGGGGTACTAAGGACTTCCTAGGAGCAATATGGCCACCCAGACTCTCGGTCCATAAGCCGGTCCTTTTTCAGTCACCTAGCCAAAGGAATGATGCATTCTCCATGCACCGAGCGGCCATTTGGTATAGCCCCTCGCGCCCGCCTTTATGGTCTAGCTCCATAAGGTCGACCAATCAGCCCACAGGCGTCTACGAGAGTTTCATGGCCAGGTTGCTGTCCTCTCGTTAGGACTTGGTTAAACCTGTCCTACGCTCCAATAGGACTTTGGCCCTCGTACCCTTAGTTCCCAGTACTCCCTGAACCTGCCGACGAATCAAGGAGGGGTACTAAGAACTGTGAAGAAAGGGAGCAATGGATGAAGGAATATCTAGATAGATAATAGCAGATACATCCTTACCTCTTCGCCGGTAAGAAGGTCCACCATCTACAAGAAGCAGTTATTCGGTGATCAGTGGACTCTCGTCACCAAATTCTTGGAATAGCAAACCGCATTACTCTTTTTTCAACTCTGTATCATGATTCTAGTGTTTAACTGCAATGTTTTTAATTGGAATGCCTGCATAGTGTTTAATTGGAATGCTTTGATAGCAGAATTCAATATTTTTAACTTCTCTCCCAAAAAATGACCGCAGATAAAGCAAAAGTCATCTGCATTATACTTACATCTAATTTTGTCCATTTTAAATTGGTTTTAGTTAATGTATATGTTTACAAATATATTTAATTCACACGCTAAACATAATTTTTATTAAGATACCAATAAAAATAGAGTTGAATAAGTAGCTAATATTTTTAATAACAAATCCTCATTCTATAAATTTCTAATCTATGAGATTAATTTATAATATTATAATAATTTATTTTAGAAAATTTCATATATGAACATCAAAACTATATATTGGTTTTTCATTAAATATTAATTAATCAAACCCGACGTCTCTGTGACAAACTGACACCATTCTAGAGGGTTTCTTCGAGAATTATAGACGAATGTACGTGCCAGAAATTGCTGAATTTTTCTAATATAATTTTTGCTATAAATTTTAATATTTTAAAATGTTAATCATGCGTTATTAAATCGCATAGGCGCGCGTGCAAAATTTTTTTTAAAGAAAAGAAGTTTTTATTTGACTTACCTGCATGACGATCCAAGAATTTTGCAATCAGTTATTAACATACTTTCAGACGACGTAGAAGCCTAAAAATGTTCACACTCGCTCAATCCCGATGATAATGCAAGGGTACAAAATTTCAGACCTCTATGTATTCAGGAAGTATGTTTGGAAGAAAATAGTTTCTGAAAGTTGTAATCATTTTAACCTACTTTCAAACTACCTAGGATCATAAAATTTTACACATTCGCTCAATCCTAATGACGATGCGAATATACAAATTTTCAGACGCCTAGATTGACATAAGGAAGTATGTTAATTTTAATTTCGTTTTTTTTTCTTATAATCATTATTAGGCCTTTACTTGTGTTCTTTTTGCATTTTTTCAAATAAATAATGTCCTAGACTCAAAACCGAAGTGTGAAATGTATGATTGTTATTTTTAAATTCTGTGTATCCTAATACACCAGAAAACATAGTAAAAACTGAGGAACAAAATCGTGTTACACAATGTTATTTATAAGATTTTAAATTTATGCTATTTTATAATTTGGTTGTCAAATTCTGAATTGTTTTACTACATTTTAGAATGCTTGGCATTAATATTTTGTTTGTATTACACCATGAAGTGTTTTATTTCAATCATTATTGGTAAGGCAAACATTCACTTGGGGAGATCCCGGGTGGAGCAGGGACAGAATTCATAATTATAACGAATAATATTTTAACAAAGAATTTTAAATATATAAATACGTACTCGGAGAAAAGGCTCTCGGGTCAAACCCGGAATTTTGTCTTGGTAATTCGGCTAGTATATTAATAATGAATATTTATACAATCAGAGATTCACCACCGATACTCCAGCCGGGTCATAGTTTATGATTGTAACGAATAGTAGTTGAATATATTAAATATATATACGTACTCGGGAAAAAATGCTCTCGGATAAAATTCTGGCGATGCCCGTGTAATTCGGCTAGTAAATTGATACTGAATGTTTACACAATCAGAGCTCCACCACCGACTTCCATCCTTGTACAGACAGTTGCTGTCATGGACTTGTCCAAATAGCCAACTAGTAGTTGAGGAGGCTGTGGCTCTTAACACCACTCAGTAACTACACACCAGCCACACTACATGTTTGACACCGTAGATCAATCACATCATCGATTCCTAGCTATCCAGGAGAGATTCCTAATTTAATTAAACTTGGAACCGATCCAACATCTACAAAATATCTCTCCCAATTCCAATTAAATATCTACCTAATAGAGCCCAATTGCAAGAATAACATTTTTTTACGCCGCCACTCTAAAGGATTTAAAATTGCCTAAGCAATACGAACCACTTTCCTTCTATCTATTTTTTTACTCCTTTCTTAATCTCTTTCCATGAAACTACTGAACTAACGGCTGGAACGATTTTATTGAACAATGATATTTACAGCTTGTGAAGTTCAAACAATCCTTAATGATATCTTACTAGCACATTTAACCTAAATTCGTTACTTTAGCATATTTCTTGAAATATAATTAAAAGCGACTGTAAATATATTAATATAAATATAATATACCATATATATAATTTTATACTATATTAAAATCAATAAACATATATACGTAATACTATTTTTATAAATTCAATTGTCATCTATAAAATTTGTAACAAATAAATTAACTGGCAATTGGTTTCTTTTCAATAATGTCATCAAATATTATCTCTACAGACCTTACTGCAATGATATAAGTTACCGAAGGTTTTTTTTTTGATCGATTTCAGCCATTGTAGTGCATGATGAGCAGAAAATATTGTGAATTTTCTGCTCATCAAGTATACCCGGAATTTGTCCACGCTCTCAACGATTGCAAGGCATTCTAATTCAGATATGGAGTAGTTCTGTTCGTGTGAACGCAAGGCGCGGCTGAAGTATTGGACTGGATAGGTCTTCCCATCAGGGTGGAGTTGTTTAAGAATACCTACTATACCTAGTGTCGATGTATCGCAGTACACTCGGCATGGCAGACCTACCTGGTAGAGATGTGATATGGGGTGTGTGGTGAGACATTCCTTCAGGGCGTCGAACGTCTTTTGGCAAGCGTCATTCCAGACCCACGTCACATCCTTTTTGAGAATGTTGTTAAGTGGCGTCCGCAAGCGGGAAAAGTCCGGGATGAACTTGTTATAAACGTTCATCGCACCTAAGATGTTACCAGGTAAGTCACAAAATACCTCTCTTGAGATTGGCATTCAATTCCAACTGCATTCTGATGCAAACAATTGCTGCTACCTCCAACACCGATATACGGAACATAAGCTGAGGTAGTCGCAGGTAGGGTTGGCTCCTGATGAGCCACGTCCATCCAGGATGTCTATCTTCCGTTTTTTGGTTGGAGAAATGTTCTGTGAATATTAGTTCTGATGATAATGACGACGGTTTTCACATTTCATCTTCAATTCTTTCATGTATTTTTAACTTTGTAATCCGATCTGTGCTCATCAAAACAACTAGAAATAATTTACATAAATCATAAAATATATTCTAAATGGCAGGAAACGTGTAATTGAAGTGTTTTAACGATATTAACATATTTTGATTTAAATAGTTTCAAATTGTAAAAGTGCCAAAGTTAGTGTGAAAAAAAACGCCTTTCCTCTTTATAGTAATACATTACTCTTATCTTGTACTAGCATGGGTTGAGATCTGGGTGTGATCCTAAAATTGGGTTTTCACATCATTTTATTTCAAAATTTAGAATATGGTGACAAATTTAAAAGAGCTAATACTATCGGCGAAAGAGAAATTTTCGGAAATAAATATTCGTAATCAAGCAATAAAAGTTAAATGATATCAAAAAGAAATCAAGAAATAGAGAAATAAGAATAAATAAATGGCGTTCATTACCATTAGGAATAAATGCTTGCTGTACATAGCTTTTTATTTTAAAATTAATTATTCAGTTACAATAAAAAATTAATCAGCGCTGACTTTTTATTTTTAAAATAGGCTTTTGCAAATAGCAATTATTTATGAATGAGGGACAATCACGTAAAAAAAGGCCTTTACCAATCAGAGACGTGCATTAAGAATCTTAAACTTCTTTTTCAGTAAAATCCATCGCCTGTCTTTAATTGACTTTTGACCAGGGAAGAATATTGATTCTCTGCGAAGAGTTCACCAAAAATAAATAAATAAAAAGTTCGCCTTCCATCTTAAAATGGGTTGTGAGAAGTGGCCCCATTTAACCAGGCTGTTTATTCTGCTGTTCCGCTTCAAAATGGCGGCGGGCAATAAAATTACAAACGATCTAATCAAAAATTTAATTTGGAGATAGCGCCCTGGCAACAGTGCCAACGCCGCTCAAGAAAAAAGTAAACAAATATCACGCACCACTTCCCAAAATAAAATTCATTTGAATTTTTTATCAGGAACTTTTGCTGCATTTGTCGTTTGATATTTTTCTACTTTTGATTAACATGGCGGAAAGTTATCTTGATTTTTATTTTTTCGTAGTTTCATCAAATATTCGTCTGGTTTTAACCATTGGGCCCTAATTTATACTAGCATGCAATTAAAGTACTCTATGAATAAAAATCTTTAAAGTGTGTGTGTTACCATTATAAGTATTGGAAAATGGAGCCTATAATACTTATAATGGTAACACACACACACTTTAAAGTTTTTTAAATTCTTAGAGTACTGTTTTATTTCATGATAATATAAATACGAGCTTCGTAAGAGCCAAGGAAATAACAAATGTCAATATTTGAAACTGATGCTTTGGCAAAATACAAGATAATTCGACAAAAGATAAGGAGAGGTCAAATATGCGTAATAATCTCTCTTTTTGATAGAATAATTACAAAAACAATAACAAGACTTAGAACGGATCACTACAAAGGAATGACAATACATCCAAATGCCACAAGAACCTACAGGACATGCAACAATTGTCCTGGTGTGGACATAACACCTACTCACATATTCTCATGTCCAGCAATGGCCGCAGCCTTGCAGAAAATTGACATGGACCCAGAGCAGCAGCTTTACACACCCAAGATAGTGGACATTGCGACTGCTGTGATAGATATGTATGGAGACATCTGAGGCTCTTCATTGGACACGACAATAACAACAGAAAATTGACATGGACCCAGAGAAGCAGCTTCACACACCCAAGATATAGGACATTGCGACTGCTGTGATAGAGATGTATGGGGACATCTGAGGCTCTTCATTGACACAACAACAACAACAATAATAAGCTTTCTTTTTGTGCGCGCGCTAGATTTTGTAAGAGCAAGTTACACATTTGGAATTTGTTAACAAGGTATTTTTTAATTCAGTTCGACACTTATCTGGGTCAAATATTGTGGCCCCGTGAAATTTGAGGATGAGGATTCAGTTGTTGATTTTGTAAAAAAAAAAAAAACCTTTTTAAAGATCGTATTTGTACGAAACTATAATATCGCGTGCCATGAAGATTGGGTTTAGAATTAAATAAGCACTTTCCTTGAATATAACTTAGGGAAGGCGAATATAGAGAATAATTTGGTGATATATTGATATTTAGTTCTTTGTTTTTACTTCCTGTACTTGCTTGTACCATATTTTAAAAAGAATTGTTAAAAGTATATTTTGACACAGTTATAGAAAGATCCAGAGTATTCTTATAAACAATGGAAACAATGATGCACATGTGTAATTCTTAAATTTCTAATGCCTCTGCTTTGT
>CP092868.1:101367060-101504052 GCA_030710605.1 Cordylochernes scorpioides
GGTGTAGTAATTTTATGGCCTTTACTGTATAATAAAATCTCACAGCGCGTATAGAATATTAAACTAACATGAACATTATCTGTACAGATAACAAAGAGGAAGTACAAGGAGGTAACGACGTATGTTATCACATGGCCAAAGTCAGCTGAAGGCATAGAACAATTATCGAACATGATAGATTATCTTGAAGGAAATTGAGACAAGAACAAGCGCTGGGTATTTATTATTAATTTAATCCAGAATAAACATTGAAATTGATCATTTCCCAGCCAGAGAAAGTTGTTTAAGAGGCGAAACACTTAGATATATCCTGATTAAATGGACTAACAAGAAGGATATTAAAAGAGTTGAGTCATGATGAGTTACCTGCCAGAGAAGTTGTTTAAGAGGCGAAACACTTAGATATATCCTGATTGAAGTGACTAACAAGAAGGACATATAAAGAGTTGAGTTATGATGATTTACCTGCCAGAGAAGTTTTTTGAAAGACTAAACACTTAGATATATCCAGATAAAATTGACTAACAAGAAGGACATATAGAGTTGAGTAATGATGAGTTACCTGCCAGAGAAGATGTACAAGCGATGGATGGAGTCAGCGACCCGAGCAGCTCACGGTCAAATTTAGCACGGGACAGCTAGCCAATTAGCGACACCCCGGTGTTACCATGTCTAATTAAAAAAGATGGAGCGGTAAATTTTCTTTAGACACCCGCTCCTAATGTCGGTCCTCTTGGAAATCGCTGAGTACTTGTACTACAGATTTGAACTGGAGAAATATGTATTCCACAATTTCGTTTATTTTGCATTCTTGTAGCACTCTACTCTGTCTCAAGAAATTACATAGAGGAACGAGACAAACTGGCTGTATAATACAGATTAACACAAATTCACGTGAAAAATATTGTTAAGAACAGGAACCCCCATGTGGTGTTAACCGTATATAAAAGGTTTCTGGTTAAGACAGGGTTTGTTCGAATCTGGATTATATGTATTATTTATATGGGTTATAGTATATATACTTCTTGTATTCTAACTTGCCATTCAACATATTGTGTATTTGGCTGAGTATTAAATACTTACATGAAGCTTGATTAGATGTATAATTTATATACGTTATAGTATTGGGGCGAAGAAATAATTTATATACTTAAATATTATTCAATTTATAAATAGTATTTTCAATGAAAATACTCAACAGAATATTACTCTGTATTTGTGAAATCATCATTAATGTCCCATAGCTTGGTTGTTCAATGTTCTCTAGCTGTAGATAGTTTTGTTGATAATTGTCGACTAGTCTTGCTGAGGTCATCAATAAATACTTTTACATCTTCAGACATACAAAGACTTGACTCCTACGCTACAGTATACTTCTTGTATTCTAACTTTCCATTCATCACATTGTGTATTTGGCTGAGTATCAAATAAAATTTCAAACTATTGTTTGGACAGAGCTAAGGCGATCATTATTTTTAAGATTCCCAAGTTGACATCTGTTACACAGGACTTCTCGGTCTCAAGGGTGATATGCGGATACAAATATAGACGAACAAGGACAGCTGGAAGATGCCCCTCTCTCGCTCCACGATGCTCTCTCGTTGAAACTCCTGCCTCTTGTTTCATCTACATCACGGCTGCTCAACTCAGCATATGATATTTACATATACAGTAGAACCTCCCTGTAATGGACAACACCTGATTGCAGAGCCAAAGTGTCCTTTAGGGAGAGGTGTCCTCTTACCAGAGAGTTGCTTAAATTCTAAAAATAGTAATTTTGCAAATGAAAGCTGTCCTTTGTGGAGAGGTGTCCGCTAAAGGGAGGTTCTACTGCCTATATATATTCGCTGTTCATTAATATCCGTATATACTGAGAAATTTATAGAGTTCATAGAACAACGAAAACTGACTTTTTTCTGCTGGACATGTGATGCGCGGATCAGCAGGAGAGACATTGCTGACAGTGTTGGAGGGAAAGCTCCCGGGGAAGAGATCGAGGGGAAGGAGACAACGGGGATACACAGACGATCTAAAACAATGGACTGGACGACACGAGGAGATGAAGGGGATGGCGGAGGGAGATATGGAGAGACCATGTGGCCCACCCTCAGTACAGAAAGGTGTTAAAGGAGGGAGATATGGAGAGACCATGTGGCCCACCCTCAGTACAGAAAGGTATTGAAGGAGGGAGATATGGAGAGACCATGTGGCCCACCCTCAGTACAGAAAGGTATTGAAGGAGGGAGATATGGAGAGATCATGTGGCCCACCCTCAGTACAGAAATGTATTGAAGGAGGGAGATATGGAGAGACCATGTGGCCCACCCTCAGTACAGAAATGTATTGAAGGAGGGAGATATGGAGAGACCATGTGGCCCACCCTCAGTACAGAAAGGTATTGAAGGAGAGAGATATGGAGAGACCATGTGGCAAGCCACCCTCAGTAGAGGAAGGCATTGAAGGAGGAGGATCCTGAGGAATATTAGGCGCGCCTAAGTAATCGCACTGTTTCCAACGCTGAACGAACGTCTGCCCTTTTATTTCCCATTCCTATCAGTCTTCTGCATCAAATTATTTCTTCCTTTCCTGTGGGAAATCTTCCGCTTCTCCTAGTACCTAACCGCCTTCAAATTGAGATATATCCTGTCCACCCTGTCTCCATTTTTATCTCTAGCAATAATATTGCACATAATGCACTTACATTAATAAAATACCAGCGCTTCCTAGTTTATTTCAGTTTTGAAATACACAGATTTACAGCCATAATAGCATAGCCTTGTATTCTTTTGTGCAATATCTTTAAACGGTAAAATAATTTGATCAACATTTGGCCATTTTATATTTGTTATTTATACTAAATTGTATTGGAAAGGACAAAGGATACCTGTATAGAGAACCAAGAAGAGTTCTTGAACTTCTTTATGAGAACGACCTCCAAGATCATGTCTAATTTAGGCTAATAAAAGGATAAATAAAAATATGTATTTTTGTTATTGTAGCCTAAGTATATATATTCTGAAAGATGTGTGTATCAACAGGCCTAAGCAATCACTAACGCAATAATATTACATTTTAAAGAATAATACATGATGAGGATGATCAAAGATTCAAGGATTAAAATTCTTGATGTTCTCAATAAATTCGTATTCTAAAATATTTACAGAGATTCTAGAACAACTCGCATTATTATAAAAAGAAGAGCTATAGTCAATCTCATATAACAATTAATCAAACTATAGATATCCGACTGAAATTGCATTCCTTTGAAGATTTTGTTAATGCAGTAAAACTTGGATAATTCTAACGTCTTTAATTCAAAAATTTATCTTGGTTCCTAGAATTTCCTATAAATATAATTTCGTTTTTAATTCGAATTTTTAGATAATTCGATTTTTATCTTTTTGGTCCCTTGGACTTGGAATTATCCAAATTCGACTATATATATGTTCGCTTTCTCTCAATGACTCAGATAATATATAGGTCTCATCTCAGCATATTTTCAAGGTTTCCATCGACTGTTGAAACTGTGATTTATTCCAAACGACACCGCGCCCCGCCCCAACGATGAATCGTCTGTCAGAGATAGATTTTCCCGCGCGAGAGGTTTATCGTCTGCAAGAAAATAAATGGCCGCACTGTATAATCTTCTTCTCTTTTTTTCTGTTTCCTTTCTTTTAATCGAAACAGAAATCCGGCTCAAGATCAACCTTCTGTCACCTGAATAGCGATAGACAATATTTTATTAGTTAAATCAAACGGATCTATCTTAGTTGTTTGCCAGTGTTAAAGAAAAGGAGACGCCAACTGGTGAAATTATAATGCTAATTATACAATTTGCACTATATTTCCAAACGGAATCCCTTCACAGTTCCATCCAAATTTTATAGCGACTCAATTTGTCACATCACACGGAAAATGTCATCTTCCGTTTTGTTTTAAAAAAAGAAAAGTTTTCCGTGGGAACCGAACTCTGGCTTGGACAGCAATTAAAAGCGGTCCGTGTGTGCGGTATGAGATCTCCTATACAGGACGTTGTTCATCTGGGACACCTCCTGGTGGGATTGATATATTAGTCGGAGACATGTTTTGTTAGGGCGCTCAATCAATGAAACAATTCCAGAAATACTTACATAAAAGAGGTCTATCAGAAACACCAAATTGTTCCTGCGGAGAAACTGAACAAACTGCTCTTCACCTTATCTATGACTGTCCGAACTTTACAGAAGTGAGACATCGATTGTTCCCTGATCTAAATAATTTAACTCTCTTATATCAGCCACTTTGTCTATATAAATTTTATGAACTTTGTCGATTAATACATGTGTGTGTGTGTGTGTGTGTGTGTAAATTTGTAAATAATTAATTCTAAGTTCTAATTTGTTTGTTGTTTTGTTTGTTTCCTCTGTAATTGGCGCAAATATTTCAATATCGCACCTGTTTGAGATTAGTAAATTAAAAAAATAAAGTAAAATTAGAAACAAGACAATCTTTGTAAAAAATAAATACATTCCAAAAGAATTACTTTAAAGTTCTGAATCCAATTATGGAATGCCAAACAGGCAATGTTTGCTTGAGAGTTTGGGGTAACGAGTTTAGCTAATCGGTTGAAATTTAGGCCTAATTGATTATTCCTGACTTACTTGAACAATTTGGAACAGCAGGTACTTCCATCTCTCGGACATTCATAGAACTGAATAATCAGCAGTTGAAATCGAGCGGGGAAAACAGATTTCAATCGACAGAATGAAAACAGATTATCTAGAAACGCTTTATTCCATTAAATACAATAATAAATGCAGAGTTGCTTTGATATATGTTGAGACAATTTAATAAATAAATATTTATAATAATTTATTAAAGAAAATACATATTCAGTAATAGGGATGAAAATAAGCAATCCTTCTGAGAATGATTGTAAAAATTTGGTAGAAATTCTTGTTAAATTCTTTAGCTATGTGAAAATTAGTACAAATGTGATATTGTGCTGGGATAAGATGCATAAATAAAAAAAGGCATCCCCTTATCGTGCGACTGAAAGTTGTGAAAAATATTAACTTTGTTTCGCGGTCTCACGCAATTCTGACCTTAACTAGCTGTTTCATTATTTTTTCAGGATGCTTGAATGACCAGTTTTTTGGTCGTTGAGGTACAGCTTGCACCACGCTGACGAGGGCCAACAGCCCGAAAAGCGTAAGTAGTTAGCTTTTATTCCAGAATTGGCCAAATACCCATTCTTGATTAATCAAGAAAAGCTAACCACTTACGCTTTTCGGGCTGTTGGCCCTCGTCAACGTAGTTATTCCTAGAAATCAACAAATAGTTGATATTTATTTCGATAGATGGCGCAAGCCGTAAGCAAATTTCAGTTGGACAATAAGGAGATACCTTTTTTTTCTTTAGGTATGTTGGTTTATTTATTTATTATCATCAAATCTGACGCGATATCCCCACAAGAGATGCTTGCGTCAAGAAACAACACTAAATTCAGAGAAAGTAAATTACAAGGTTTGAGTAGAAGTTTTTAAAGAAGAAAGGACATTAAAATCATGCTTGATTTCACATCCTACTTAGGAACAACCAACGAAATAAATACAAATATATGTAGAATCCTGTCGACTCTTGTCGAATGCTGTCGTTTTGGAATCCAGTCGACTTAAACTAGGGTGTGAGATCCTGTCAAATCTCGCTATACTGTGTTAACCGAGAGGAACAGTCAGGATGTGTAAAGTTTTCCAGTACCTCTCTGCACCTTGGAAGACCTTTAACAGTTCTCGCAGGGTACAGGCAGTCGTGGTCGAGGCAGAGTGGAAGACTTGGGATGTCCACACGGTTTAGACCACCCTTCCACCGACCCCCGCACTTAGAGTGAAAGACAGTAGCTAACTGCCCACTGTGATTATCATGGCTTGCACTTGGGTATTGGAAAAAGTGAAATATTAGAAGCCAGTCTGCTTTCTAACATGTTATATAGAAGAAGCTCCTTTTGAGTTTATAATCTAATAATATATGCACTTAAGGCTTATAACCAACGTTTAGAAAGCAGAAGAACAGTTTCCAGTACGTCTAGTGTCCAATATATGTCTTGCTGAGTCACCTGTCTATGCCCTATTTCCTTAACTTTCTTCACCGTAGATATTGCAGCGTCATTCCAATCCATTGTTAGGAACTACCTATTGTTGTCAAAGAAGCAAACTGTTGGCTCTCAGTAATAGCTATACGTGAAAATGCCCAAAGATGAAGTTTATGAACCCACACACACAAATTTACTTGTTTTGGAATATGAGATTCATGAAAAAAGGTTGATATACAGTGAAATAAACATAGAAGGCAGCCTGCTCATGTGTGCACTTAAACTCCCAAGTACACGTGGTACAGGCCATCATAATAATGGTGGGTAGAAGTTGGCGACTGTTTTTACTGTAAGTGCACCACATGTCTACACGTGTGAAAAGCAGTTCGACTTTGCACTTACAAATATGCCAGAGCCCCGTTTGGTTACTTGTAGTCGCTGGTGGGGTTGGGCTTTTACAAAATCGGGGGCCATTGGAGCATTTTTTTTTAATCAGAAAAAAATGCCCAATGCGGGTTCTATCCCGAGTCGTAGCGGTCGAAAACAAATGATTTAGACCACCCTTCCACCGACCCCCGCACTTAGAGAGAAAGACAGTAGCTAGCTGCCCACCATGAATATCGTTGCCTTGCACATGGGTATTGGAAAAAGTAAAATATTAGAAGCCAGCCTGCTTTCTAAATGTAAAGGTATGTAAAGCACTTACAGTAGAAGACGGTCGCTAACTGCCCACCGTATATTGTATATTTGTATAAGAGTTGAAAGTAAGCGACATTTAGCATTTTTGATTGCTCTTACCTTAGCTTCAACCTAACACAACCAAACTGTACTTATTCAGGAGTTCAGTGAAGTTATTTACTGTAAAATACCATTGGACGCCGTCTTGCACCGTGCACAAGCTATCAGAAAACGCCAGCCATACGTTTCATCTAATTTCTAGGCTTGAATTCGAATTATGTCTCCATCTGTAGTTGCAATTACCATCTACTCTAACATTCTAACAATAGAAAATGTAAGTTTTGAGACGCTTTTTGGCTTCAAGATAAATATTTACGGTTCCTATTATTTTGAAAATAGAGCAATCCATAAATAAATCTTTAATTAAAAAGACATATATTGTATCAAAATATAATTTATTTTACCAATATTTCAGTTGGCTGAACGCTAACCTTTATCAAGGTGTTATAACATTTTAAAGTTGTTGACACACTTTAAAATGTTTTAACACCTTGATAAAGGTTGGCGTTCAGCCAACTGAAATATTGGTAAAATATATGATATTTTGATCCAAAATATGCCTTTTTAATTAAAGGTCCCTCTATTATATAAATGTTATATAGTGATCACTTGATTGAATGAAGAAAAAATCATTTTGCCGTGAATCAGCCTGTTAGACAATAAATTATCATTCTAAAGTTACCGTAACATAGGATAATGAAGGATGATTGACAAACCTGACGTTCCTCAATTCCAGAAATTTACTTCATCCCATAAAAAAGGACGATTTTTGAAGCCCATCAAATTCTGGAAGAACTTATGAGAAAGATAAAAATCCAATATGCCGACCCTCTATTATAAAAGTTCAAATTAAAACTTCCCAGAGTGAGTGAGAGTGAATTATTCATGCAAGATTTGAATTTCAAATTCCATAGCTGACTAATTGAGGCGCGGTATAAAGTCGTAAACTACCATATGCCGGCCCTAAACTGGAGCATGGTTCTCGTGCCACAACTCTACTCTGTATAGTTCTGTCCGGCGGAATGTTTACCATACGGTGGAAACATTTTAAACCCTTGTTTTCATAATTATTAGGTATATCTATATGGCGCCAACCATCAGCAACTTTCAGTTGCACGATTGATGCAATTGATGCTGTTTTTCATAATTTATGCGCCTTATTCTAGCACAATATCATATTTGTACTATTTTATATATACATATGTGATATCCTGTCGACTCTCGCTGTGGTGTGAGATTCTGAGGGTCTCTCGCTTTACTGTGGTAACCGAGAGGGTCAAACCTGTAGTAACCGAGAGGAACAGTCAGGGTGTGGAGAGTTTTCCAGTACCTCTCTGCACCTTGGAAGACCTTTAACAGTTCTCACAGAGTACAGGCAGTCGTGATTGAGGTAGAGTGGAAGACTTAGGAATGTCTACACAAAAAAAAAACAACAACAAAGGGACAGAGTTGTAATAGGAAAGTTCCGTGAACAGATAAAGTCGAGCTAGGAGCAAGATGGAGATCTGAGAAAAGTTCTTACTGGTCTACATGGTCGATGAGGTGGACCTTGGGGACATCTGACGAGGGCTTCCGCTGATGGGAAGCGACTGTGTATTTTCGCGCGAATTGACAACTTTATATACTTTGCCGAGAGGAATTATTGGGTTTCAGCGGATGCAACAAGGGCGTGGATCGAAAATGATGTCATTGTACACTGGCAACGCCTTGACAGATTCCTATCTTTAAGCCTCGTTTTTAAAGTTGTGGGAATTCTACATCTCGAACTCTGCTTTAGCTCAACTCTTAATCTATTACAGAGTTTTATTTACAAGGTATGTCCCATAAGTTCCCGGACTGGGTCCATAAAAAAAAAGGTAAGATTTTTTAAAAAAATTTTTATTAAAACTTTTCAAAGTAATCCCCCCTTGCTTCAACGCACCAGCGCCATCGTTTCTCCCAATTGTCGAAACAGTTTTTATAGGCCTCTTTTGGAATGCTCTTCAATGCTAACGGCGATTTTTCTATTATGTCATCCCTGGTGTCAAAATGTCTTCCTTTTAGAACTGCTTTAAGTTTGGGGAACAGGAAAAAGTCATTTGGTGCGATGTCTGGGAAATAGGGTGGTTGAAGTAGGATTTGTGTCCCGTTTTTCGCCAAAAAGCTAGTCATCAAGTGCGCTGTGTGAGGGCGAGCATTGTCATGGTGTAGGATCCAGCCACCATTAGTCCATTTTTCTGGCCTTTTTTTCGAATCGCTTCCCTTAGACGGCGAAGAATGCCCAAATACATATCCTTGATAACTGTTTGGCCTGCAGGAAGATACTCGTGATGAAAAATGCCCTTTTTATCCAAAAAAGCGACCAGCAACACCTTGTTTCTGGACTTCAATAATCTGGATTTTTTGGGTCTAAGCTCACCCTGACATCTCCACTCAGCAGATTGATGCTTGGTTTCAGGATCATAGCCATAAACCCATGTCTCGTAGCCTGTGATTATCTTGTCTTTCCATTCCGGATCCGTTCTTGTCATTTCCAACATGTCCTCACAGGTTGCAAGCCGACACAGTTTTTGCTCATTAGTGAGGGATCTTGGGATGAATTTTGCAGGAGTCTTTTTGATTTGGTTACGATCCTTCCAATCGTTGTTTTAGAGATGCCTGTGTCTTGCTCTAGCTCCAGCAAAGTGGTTCGAGGATTTTCTTTTATCAAATCGGTGATTTTTGCACATTTTCATCAGTCCTTTGAAATTTTTGGGCGTCCTTGACGAAGATCATCTTCAATGGAAATTCTGCCAGCTTTAAATCTAGAATGCCATTCAAAAACAATTGTTCTCTTTGGGGAATGCTTTATTAAGCATTTAAAAAGTTTCGGTTGCTGATATTTGAAGTTTCACACAAAATTCTATGCAAATCCTCTGCTTCAATTTTCGTTCCATCGTAAAATCGCCGCAGCGCTATGTGTAACCTTTAAATAAATTAGAATAACTTTGGGGCGCGTGCACGTACCGCCTCGATATTGGTACCACCGTGTAGCCAGATATTTTTTCTATAATAAACAGTCAAATTCATTTACATTTTTCATTTATTTATTTTTTTATGGACCCAGTCCGGGAACTTATGGGACATACCTTGTATTTATCCTCATATTGTACAAGGTACATTACATATGATGATGTAATGACACATGTCAATCATGTGATAATTATTTACAGAAGTGTTTATTATACAACATCTAAATCTTGTTATATTATATTCAATATGAGGTTGTTGGTTTAAATTACCATATATATATGGCTTTCGAATCAGCCATCAGCAACTTTAAGTTGCACGGTAATGAGATGCTTTTTTCTTAATTAATTATCAGTTTAAAAATACGATTATATTTCTTTCTGTTGAATATGTGAAGGGTTAAAAATGTATTTTATTCATATTTAAACCATTGTAGAGATTTTTGAAACTTCTATAGACAATAAATAACTAGCCATCCCATCATTTAAGGCGATCAATCAAGTTTATGGGCGTGTCTTAACCTTATTTTTAAAGTAATTAATTTTCTTTCTGTGAGCGCTGCTTCTTTTTCTGTCTCTGACATTAGAGATGTGGTATATGCCCTAGAGAAGTACTTGAACTGAATGATCGCTCAATCTAGTTAACCTCTAAGGATTTAATTATCATTGTTATCATTAGATAATGTTAGAGTCAATAAACGGTCTAGATCGCCAGCCAGTCCTGAATATTATCAATCATATACCTTACGTATATATAGGGATGATTGACATTTGACAAAATTATGCTAATCAATAATAATCTATTAATTATGTTGGATCGTTTTTGAAGACAACTCTCAGATTTATCAATTGAAAAACCCTGTAAGATTTATAAATGAGTTGAACAAAGCATCAAGGGCTGCGTATCTTTTATTAGAACGAATATAAAACGAGCTTTCGGGCACATACGCCCTTCTACAGGAATTAATAAAACAATTATCCAACTAGTCTGAAATAGGATTTTTATACACGTAACTATTGTTTTGCATATCGGCTTAATTGAAAATTATTAAAATGTTTAAATTTACATACAGGTGTAATGACTTGGAAAAACTAAATCTAATTAATATGCGGTAATATGCGGTGTTTATGAAATTAATTTATTAAACATTTTTAGATATAGAGAGAGAAACGAGTTAATTACCTCGTATTTAAGGTAACAAAAGAATCATCTAATTTACATACATCGTTCTAACTAGATTCAACTTGTGCAAAACAGACGACAAATGAAAAATAAACAAATAATAGAGGGTAAGTTCCTATTTCTTACAAGCTTTCACACTCAAAGAATAATCAGTTTCTTGCTTCAAATTATAAAAACCCTAATTTTATTATTGCATTTAAAAATATATATTGACCCTCGATTTGAACCTACGACACTTACTCCTATATAAAGGTCAGCGTGCCACCCAGTGACTGGAATTAGCGTCCTTTATATTCCTAAATAAATCTACTACTGATTATATTGCAATGAGAGAAATAGATGACGGGAGCCAGTGGGGAATCCTCGCAGCGCCAGTTCACACTCTACTATTATTGACTGTCCATATGTTAGGATAAACTACGGTAATATATTGGTTCCTACATCACTGTTCTAAAATTATTCTTGAATGTTAAATCAACAGATCAGTGAACAACGCGAGCAACAATCAATCAGTGTAAAAAAACGGACAACAACAAATCAGTCAGCAACAAGAGTAACAGCGAGCTTTCTATTGGTTGAAATTTCTCAACATTACAGAAGCACACACAAAAGCCTTTATTAGGGACTTGCCCCATACAGATTCTCCCAATTGGGTAAGGTAATAATCATCTTGTGTTATTTACATAGAAATTGAACTGGCTTTACTCATCGTCTCAAACTCATTCACTTGTTGACTGGTCCTTACATAATGATGATCTAAAACATTCATAGTAAGCTATTGCCTTAGATTTGTTTGCTGATATTTTTTTAAAGCAATACGTAGGGTGAAGTGTTGGTACATTTAATTTGTTGATATAGGGCCTTCCTCTCTGCATCAAGGGCTGTACAATTAAGCAGGTAATGGGGGAGTTCTTCAGTAATTTCCTTGTCGCACAGTGTACATATCGAGTTTTTGGCCTCAAACGTCAGAAATTGGTTTTTGAAGACTGTAAATAAACACTACAGAAGCTAACGAAACCATTGATGTCCATCCCAATATATTCCTTTATTGAAGTATTATATATAAATCAAAATTACAAGGTTGAGCTGACAAGTTGACATTTATATATTCACATCAATAGTGAGATACCACTTGCCATTATGTCGACTGGGTCCTACATACAAATGTATAAAGGTCCATGCGGTTCTCCGCAGCGCGGTCCCACGAGACTCTTGGATCGATATTTGATAGCGGGACTCGGGGGAAATCGCCAACTTCCTTGTCGCCAGTCCTCCTTCTTCAACCATGACAATCAATATTGTCCCATACCTGGATGTGTCACCACCATTCAGACCTATGCAGATATCTGCACAACGCAAATCAATGCCACCAACTCTACCAAGCCTTTCATAAGACAAAGATCTGATGCCACCACCCTCATCAGTTAAATGGAGGCTATGATTTCTTCTTCTTCTTCTTTCTTATCTCCACTCAATCATATTAGGATATCAAGTTGTGACCCTGATGGTGTCTGTTTGACAACTATCATGACTGGGTGAAGTAGAATGTGTCTGCCTTTGTCATTAAGACTGGGAGCACTCCTCAGTGGCAGGCCGACTTAGCTCCAAAAAAGGTAATAGCCTACAGCACCCGGTGTTCCCAGGTGGTCACTCTCCCAAGTGCTGACCGGGCCCGACATTGCTTAACTTCGGTGATCGGACGAGAACCGGTGTTTTCAATGTGGTATGGCCGTAGGCGTATGATTTCATGAAATTCAAGATTGAATTGATGAAAATGTCCGGAATGTGATTCAGAAGAAGTGACTGGGACAAAACTATGGCAGAAATAATCAGGTGACTATATTGCCTCTCTATAGAAACTTGAATGCAAATCCCATCGGCAGCCAAAATAAAGATAATGACCAATGTGCCATCTATTGGCTGTCTCACCAATCATTGTTGGCGCTTTCTATATTTTCGTCGTAGGACTTTATAGTGACGTTAATGGGCGAAAATTTCATCGGGGATGTTTTATTCGAAATTAATTTCGTATATAAACATCTCAAAAATAAATATGATGTTTTCGTCTGAATTTAATATCGAAGGAAGTCTACTTGTATTTGTGTAAGTGTGCAAGAATAACTTTATGTGAAATTTCATGCAGAATGTTGAAATGATTCGCAGAGATAATTTTAAAAAAATATATTAAATTTATCAAATATCTTCTCTGTAGTTTAAAATATATATAAAATTATTATTAATAAAATACGTCTTTTCATTTTACACCTCAAACTGCAGCTATCTTTACTAAAGATACAGATTTGTCTTTAAGGATTTTATTTCAGATAATATTAGAAAATATACCTGTATTTAGTCAAATGTGGTGTTTCTATTAGATGGCAGAATGGTGTTGCTGTATTTATAGACAAATATTTGACGTCGGAGAAAGCTAAAGTTAATAACATCATTTTGATTAGAGAAGCGTTAAATTAGTTTTAAATATTTATTTTAAATATATAAATAGTTTTAAAAAGCGATTAAAGAATTCAGATATTCCTCGAAGATATGCAGCATTTGTTGATGAAATGATCACAAAGCAGAGGCATTAGAAACTAAGAATTACACATGTGCATCATTGTTTCCATTGAAAATAAGAATACTCTGGATCTTTCTATAACTGTGTCCAAATATACTTTAAAATTTTCTTAATATTGTGCAAGTAGTAACGGAAATAGAAACAAAGAACTAAATATCCATATATCACCAAATTATTCTCTATATTCGCCTTCCCTAAGTTATATTCAAGGAAAGTGCTTATTTAATTCTAAACCCCATCTTCGTGGTACGCGATATTATAGTTTCGTACAAATACGATCTTTAAAAAGGTCTTTTGTTTTTTACAAAATCAACAACTGAATCCTCATCCTCAAATTTCACGGCCCACAAAAATTGACCCAGATAAGTGTCGAACTGAATTTAAAAATACCTTGTTAACAAATTCCAAATGTTTCTACAGGTAAACTCCGTATAATTGATACAATTGTACAACGAATCACAAGTTTTACGAAGGAGCTTCTTTATTTATACTTGAGCTAGCTTTCGAACCTTTCGGTTCTTCGACAGGCGTGGCTAGTATGACTATACTAACAGAGTATAAGCGCGCTTGAGCCATTATATACAACATATATATTTACATGCGAAGTGATATTTCAAATATAATAAAATAGAAATAAGAATTATGACTATGAAATATAAAATAAAACTATTTTATATTTCATAGTCATAATTCTTATTTCTATTTTATTATATTTGAAATATCACTTCGCATGTAAATTTATATGTTGTATATAATGGCTCAAGCGCGCTTATACCCTGTTAGTATAGTCATACTAGCCACGCCTGTCGAAGAACCGAAAGGTTCGAAAGCTAGCTCAAGTATAAATAAAGAAGCTCCTTCGTAAAACTTGTGATTCGTTGTACAAATTCCAAATGTGTATCTTGCTTTTACAAAATCTAGAGCCCACAGAAAGAGAGTCTATTATTGCTGTTGTTGTTGTTGTCGTTTCCAATGAAGAGCCTCAGATGTCTCCATACATCTCTATCACAGCAGTCACAATGTTCTCTATCTTGGGTGTGTAAAGCGACTGCTCTGGGTCCATGTCAATTTTCTGCAAGGCTGCGGCCATTGCTGGACATGAGAATATGTGAGTAGGTGTTAGTTCCACACCAGGACAATTGTTGCATGTCCTATAGGTTCTTGTGGCATTTGGATGTATTGTCATTCCTTTGTAGTGTTTCGTTCTGAGCCTTGTTTTTGTTTTTGTAATTCTTCTCTCAGAGAGAGAGAGTTTATTTTGCATATTTGACCTTTCCTTATCTTTTGTTGAATTATCTTGTATTTTGCCAAAGTATCAGTGTCAAATACTGTCATTTGTTCTTTCCTTGGCTCTAATGTATATTTATCATGAAATAGAACAGTACTCTAAGAATTAAAAAAAACTTTAAAGTGTGTGTTTTACCATTATGAGTATTATAGGCTCCATTTTCCAATACTTATATTGGTAACACACACACTTTAAAGATTTTTATTCGTAGAGTAATTGCATGCTAGTATAAATTAGGGCCCAATGGTTAAAAATATACGAATATTTGATGAGACTACGAAAAAATAAAAATCAAGATAACTTTCCGCCATGTTAATCAAAAGTATAAAAATATCAGACGACAAATGCAGCAAAAGTTCCTGATAAAAAATTCAAATGAATTTTATTTTGGGAAGTGGTGCGTGATATTTGTTTACTTTTTTCTTGAGCGGCGTTGGCACTGTTGCCAGGGCGCTATCTCCAAATTAAATTTTTGATTAGATCGTTTGTAATTTTATTGCCCGCCGCCATTTTGAAGCGGAACAGCAGAATAAACAGCCTGGTTAAATGGGGCCACTTCTCACAACCCATTTTAAGATGGAAGGCGAACTTTTTATTTATTTATTTTTGGTGAACTCTTCGCAGAGAATCAATATTCTTCCCTGGTCAAAAGTCAATTAAAGACAGGCGATGGATTTTACTGAAAAAGAAGTTTAAGATTCTTAATGCATGTCTTTGATTGGTAAAGGCCTTTTTTTACGTGATTGTCCCTCATTCATAAATAATTGCTATTTGCAAAAGCCTATTTTAAAAATAAAAAGTCAGCGCTGATTAATTTTTTATTGTAACTGAATAATTAATTTTAAAATAAAAAGCTATGTACAGCAAGCATTTATTCCTAATGGTAATGAACGCCATTTATTTATTCTTATTTCTCTCTTTCTTGATTTCTTTTTGCTATTATGTAACTTTTATTGCTTGATTACGAATATTTATTTCCGAAAATTTCTCTTTCGCCGATAGTATTAGATCTTTTAAATTTGTCACCATATTCTAAATTTTAAAATAAAATGATGTGAAAACCCAATTTTAGGATCACACCCAGATCTCAACCCATGCTAGTACAAGATAAGAGTAATGTATTACTATAAAGAGGAAAGGCGTTTTTTTTTTATATGAACCTCGGCACTTTTACAATTTGAAACTATTTCAATAAAAATATGTTAATATCGTTAAAACACTTCAATTACAAGTTTCCTGCCATTTCGAATATATTTTATGATCTATGTAAATTATTTCTAGTTGTTTTGAAGAGCACGGATCGGATTACAAAGTTAAAAATACATTAAACAATTAAGATGAAATATGAAAACCGTGTGTTTGAAGTTTATATGTTAAGTTTTTGTAATTATTCTTATTTTTTAATTCATAGAAGCATTTTTCTGGCAGATATATTCAATTTGTGTTTCATTGTTTGTTTGTTTTTTCCTTTGTTAGTTATCAAATCATTTGCAATTGTAGTTTCTTTTTTTGTTTTGTTGTGTTTCTTTTTAAGCAATAAAATATATGTAGAACTAAGGTGTAATATTCAATTCAAGCATATGGAACCAACATCGATTCATTTTTAAAACAAAGCAAAATCATAAGCTTATACAACTTTCACTTTTTCATACACCGTGATGTCATTATGATTAGCGCTAATATTTACAAAACATTTCTCCAACCTCAACAAATGGAAGATAGACATCCTGGAAGGGCCTGGCTCATCCGGAGCCAACCCTACCTGCGACTACCCCAGCTTATGTTCCGTATATCGGTGTTGGAGGTAGCAGAAATTGTTTGCATCAGAATGCAGTTGGAATTGAATGCCAATCTCAAGAGAGGTATTTTGTGACTTACCAGGTAACATCCTAGGTGCGGTGAACGTTTAGAACAAGTTCATCCTGGACTATGCCCGTTTGCGGACTCCACTTAACAAAATTCTCAAAAAATATGTGACGTGGGTCTGGAATGATGCTTGCCAAAAGGTCTTCAACGCCCTGAAAGATTGTCTCACTACACATCCCATATCACATCTCTACCAGGAGGGTCTGCCATGCCTAGTGTACGGCGATACATCGACACTAGGTATAGTAAGCATTCTCAAACAACTCCACCCTAATGGGAAGACCTATCCAGTCCAATACTTCAGCCGCGCCTTGCGTTCACACGAACGGAACTACTCCATATCTGAATTAGGATGCCTTGCAATCGTTGAGAGCATGGACAAATTCCGGGTATACTTGATGGGTAAAAGATTCACAATATTGTCTGACCATCACGTACTACAATGGCTGAAATCGATCAAAAAACCTTCAGTAACTTATATCATTGCAGTAAGGTCAGTAGAGATAATATTTGATGACATTATTGAAAAGAAACACATTGCCAGTCAATTTATTTGTTACAAATTTATAGATGACAATTGACTATATAAAAATAGTTTTACGTATATGCATATTGATTTTAATGATATATATTTTATATATGGTTTTTATTTTAATATATTTTTACAGCTGTTTTAATTTTATTTCAATATGCTAAATTAACGAATTTAGGTTAAAAGTATCAAGAAAGATATCATTAAGTAAGGTTTGAACTTCACAAGAGGTAAATATCATTGTTCAATAAAATCATTCCAGCCGTTAGTTCAGTAGTTTCATGGAAAGAGATCAAGAAACGAGTAAAAAATAGATAGAAGGAAAGTGGTTCGTATTGCTCAGGCAATTTTAAATCCTTTAGAGTTGCGGCGTAAAAAAATGTTATTCTTGCAATTGGGATCTATTAGGTAGATATTTAATTGGAATTGGGAGAGATATTTTGTAGATGTTGGATCGGTTCCAAGTTTAATTAAATTAGGAATCTCTCCTGGATAGCTAGGAATCGATGATGTGATTGATCTACGGTGTCAAACATGTAGTGTGACTGGTGTGTAGTTACTGAGTGGTGTTAAGAGCCACAGCCTCCTCAACTACTAGTTGGCTATTTGAATAAGTCCTACATGACAACAACTGTCTGTACAAGGATGGAAGTCGGTGGTGGGGCTCTGATTGTGTAAACATTCAGTATCAATATACTAGCCGAATTACACGGGCATCACCAGAATTTTATCCGAGAGCATTTTTTCCCGAGTACGTATATATATTTAATATATTCAAATATACTATTCGTTACAATTATAAACTATGACCCGGCTGGAGTATCGGTGGTGAATCTCTGATTGTATAAATATTCATTATTAATATACTAGCCGAATTACCAAGGCAAAATTCCGGGTTTGACCCGAGAGCATTTCCCTCGAGTACATATATATTTTTATATTGTTTTTTATTCAAATATACTATTCGTTACAATCATAAACTATGACCCGGCTGGAGTATCGGTGGTGAATCTCTGATTGTATAAATATTCATTATTAATATACTAGCCGAATTACCCAGGCATCGCCCGGGTTTTACCCGAGAGCATTTTCTCCGAGTATGTATTTATATATTTAAAATTCTTTGTTAAAATATTATTCGTTATAATTATGAATTCTGTCCCTGCTCCACCCGGGATCTCCCCAAGTGAATGTTTGCCTTACCAATAATGATCGAAATAAAACACTTCATGGTGTAATACAAACAAAATATTAATGCCAAGCATTCTAAAATGTAGTAAAACAATTCAGAATTTGACAACCAAATTATAAAATAGCATACATTTAAAATCTTATAAATAACATTGTGTAACGCGATTTTGTTCCTCAGTTTTTACTATTTTTTCTGGTGTGTTAGGATACACAGAATTTAAAAATAACAATCATACATTTCACACTTCGGTTTTGAGTCTAGGACATCTATTTATTTGAAAAATGCAAAAAGGACACAAGTAAAGGCCTAATAATGATTACAAGGCAATAAAAAACGAAATTAAAATTAACATACTTCCTGTCAATCTAGGCGTCTGAAAATTTGTATATTTGCATCGTCATTAGGATTGAGCGAATGTGTAAAATTTTATGATTCTAGGTAGTTTGAAAGTAGGTTAAAATGATTACAACTTTCAGAAACTATTTTCTTCCAAACATACTTCCTGAATACATAGAGGTCTGAAATTTTATACCCTTGCATTATCATCGGGATTGAGCGAGTGTGAACATTTTTAGGCTTCTACGTCGTCTGAAAGAATGCTAAAAATTGATTACAAGATTATTGGACCGTCATGCAGGTAGGTCAAATAAAAGCTTCTTTTCTAAAAAAAAAAAAAATTGCACGCGCGCCTATGCGATTTAATAACGCGTGATCAACATTTTTAAATATTAAAATTTATAGCAAAAATTATATTAGAAAACTTCAGCAATATCTGGCACGTACATTCGTCTACAATTCTCAAAGAAACCCTCTAGAATGGTGTCAGTTTGTCACAGTGACGTCGGGATTGATTAATTAATATTTAATGAAAAAAAAACAATATATAGTTTTGATGTTCATATATGAAATTTTCTAAAATAAATTATTATAATATTATAAATTAATATCTCATAGATTAGAAATTTAGAATGCAGAATCGTCATTTAAAATATTAGTGACTTATTCAACTCTATTTTTATTGGTATCTTAATAAAAATTATGTTTAGCGTGTGAATTAAATATATTTGTAAACATATTCATTAACTAAAACCAATTAAGCATGGACAAAAAAAGTTGTAGGTATAATGCAGATGACTTTTGCTTTATCTGCGGTCATTTTGTGGGAGAGAAGTTAAAAATATTGAATTCTGCTATCAAGGCATTCCAATTCTGCATGCCAATTGGCAACCAAGAGAAACCTTTGTCACCTCACTTCAATTTTAGTCTTTGCAGTTAAACACTAGAATCATGATACAGAGGTGAAAAAAGAGTAATGAGGTTTGCTATTCCAAGAATTTGGTGAGAGCTCACTGATCACTGTATAACTGCTACTTGTAAATGGTGGACCTTCTAAACGGCGAAGAGGTAAGGATGTATCTGCTATCATCTATCCAGATATTCCTTCATCCATTGCTCCCTTTCTTCACAGTTCTTAGTACCCCTCCTTGATTCGTCGGCAGATTCACGGACCATGGAGCTAGACCATAAAGGCGGGCGCGATGGGGCTATACCAAATGGCCGCTCGGTGCATGGAGAATGCATCATTCCCTTGGCTAGGTGACTGAAAAAGGACCGGCTTATGGACCGAGAGTCTGGGTGGCCATATTGCTCCTAGGAAGTCCTTAGTACCCCAGACCTTACAAGGACAGTTGAGCATTTAGAAGTCGATTTTAAAATTCCAATAGTCCTTAGTACCCAATACCTACTCCGCCAATAAAAGGACCATATACAACATTACAGAGCAGTATATCAGAGAATGAAGACATCTTTCAAAACATTTGCCCACTCGCTTAATCCTAATAACAATGCAAGTATGCAAAATTTCGCGATGGGAAGTATGTAAAGTTGTTTCGTTTTTTCTCTATGTATTGTTTTTTTTTTAGGCCTTTTCTCATGTCTCCTTCAATTTTTCAAATATATAGATGTCCTAAACTCAAATCCAAAGTTTGAAGTGTATAATTGTTTTGTTTTTTTCGATTATGTGTGTCCTAATACATAGAAAAACATTGTAAGAACTGGGGAACAATATTAATGAAACACAGTGTAATTTTAGATTTTATATTTATTCTATATTCGAATTGGTTGCCATATTTTGAATTGTATTACTATATTTCAGAATGCTTGACACATTATTTGTATTATATATTCCATATAGTATTTTATTTCAAGCATTATTCGTAGGGCAAACATTCATTTAGGGAGATCCCGAGTATAGCCGGGTCATAATTTATAATTGTAACGAATAGTATTTAAATAAAACACTTTTTTTTACCTACGCAATCGATGAAAATACTATAGGGTAAAACCCGGGTATTTCCCGGGTAATTCGGAAAGTAATTTAAAATAGAAAGGAATAGAATTTGAATGAAAAACCTTTTTTCCTACATACGCACTCGAGGAAAAATGCTCTCGGGTAAAACCCGAACGTTGCCCGGGTGACCTATGCTGTCAAGATAACGTGTCTGTAGGACCTACGCAGTCGAAATAACGTGTCTATAGGAGCTACGCAGTCGAAATAACGTGTCTGTGGGACCTACGCAGTCGAAATAACGTGTCTGTAGGACCTATGCAGTCAAGACGACGTGTCTGTAGGACTTATTCGGTCAAAGTACTGTGTCTATAGTACCTACGTCGTCAAAATTACGTGTCTGTGGGACCAACGCAGTCTAAATAACGTGTCTGTAGGACTTATTCGGTCAAAGTAACGTGTCTATAGGACCTACGCAGTCAAGAAAACGTGTCTGTGGGACCACCGCAGCCAAGATGCCGGTTCTGTAGGACCTACGCAGTCAAGGTAACGTGTCTGTAGGACTTATTCGGTCAAAGTAACGTGTCTATAGGACCTACGCAGTCAAGAATACGTGTCTGTGGGACCACCGCAGCCAAGATGTCGGTTCTGTAGGACCTACGCAGTCAAGGTAACGTGTCTGTAGGACTTATTCGGTCAAAGTAACGTGTCTGTAGGACCTACGCAGTCAATAATACGTGCCTGTAAGACCTATGAAGTCAAGATAACGTGTCTGTAGGACCACCGCAGTCAAGATGCCGTGTCAGTAGAACCACCGCAGTCTGGGGAATCTATTAGCATATAATGGGGTTTCTAATTAAAAGTAAGAGCGTGTCCGGCGACCTGACTGGACAGCGGTGACAAATAAGGCCGCAGCCAGGATTAATGGCAAGAAACTCTGTCACACGAGAGAGACACCCTATCTTCCAACAAGTTATTTACCAATCTGACCTTTGTGTCGTTTAGAAAGAATGTGAAAGAAAGAATTGTATCATCATCTATACTCTCATATTATATTCTGCTAATTTAAACGTATAGCAATAATTCAATAATACTTAATTTTATGATTATATATAAACTTATCTCAACGATTATACTTAAAAATTTAAACGTAATCAATAATTTGACAATGTTCAATTGTATAATGAGTCTGAAACAATTATCCCTAGGCAGGGCTTTTAAATTTTCTAGAACTGATGTGTGGATTTTTGACTGGACTAACGAGGCCCATAACTCTGAAACAATGTTTTCCAGGCGGGGCTTTTGAATCTGAGGTAAAAGAAGGTCAAATTAGATTCAAAAAAATATTTGCCTGAATATCAGTCTTTGTGCTGTGGAGAAGCTTTGATATTAAAATATCATTATACCTGACCAACTGATAGAGATTTTTCTTGGAAATGATTGTTTTATATGTGGCGCACCCAATCTGACGGGGACAATTCTGAGAACATAATAACATTCTCCGTGGGGACCAAGTTGATGACGGCGCAATCAGATAACTCAATCTCATTACTCTTTCGGTCGCCGCGGTGCAATACAATTGGACGGCTCAATGGTTCCTACTGCGACTGGCGCAGGATTTCTGCCAATATCAGAGTTCCTTTATTTAAAGCGATCATATACAATCGAATATCTCTCTATAGGCTAATGAATTAAAAGTTACGAGTGTATAGCAAACAGGTTCATACATCTGAAAGACAAGGGTCGCCTCTCCCGTCGAATTAGACGTCAAAACTAGACACCATCTATTGACCGTCGCCGCAAACTAGCGGCCAGGGGTCGGTAACAAAGCCACAACACTAGCTTTGGCAAACTGAAAAGCGTCCACCTAGAGGCCATAGTTTCGGGCTAATGGCCCTCGTCAGCTGTTTGACGTCCATTTTGACCTTTGACTTTTTAGACCAATATACTCCTGGCAAAATTTTCATCTATAAGTTCATACATATGTATAATGGACAAGCACACGTATATAAAGGACATGTTCATGTAAATAGCTGAGAAGTTCATATGTATTGCAAACATGTACAAATGTAATGTAGTCAAATAATGTGTATGGGGAACAATTAATGGTCTATAATAGATAAATAAAAGTGTAGAGCGGACAGGTAAATGTGTATAGAGACCAATTGAAGTTGCATAGTGGACAGCTAATGATATATATCGGTTAATTGCATAGCGAACCAGTAAAATTGTATAATGAACAAGGTATACATATATAATAGCCAAGAACTTGCGTATAGCATACAAGCCTAATTATATAGCGTACAAGTTCACGTATAGAGGGCATGTTACCATGTATAGGGGTAAAGATGAATGCGTATAATGAACAAATGAGCGTGTATAGCAATAAAAAACACATATGAACAGCAAAAGGATTGCATGCATGTAGCGGACAAGAACATATGTATAACAGGCATGACTATAGAGGACAATATCTCGAGATGTAGAAGGATGTGTCCTCCTCCCACAATGTCGCTGACAGCAGGTGCCATTGTTGCTGACTTGTTAAGCCTCGGATCAATGGGTTCTTTCCCTTCTGGCGAAGCGCCAGGTCAATGGTTGTCCGCAACTCTCTTCAAATATTTCTTTCTTCCATGGAACAGATCATTTGCGCCTCGCAACAATTTCTCCAACGGTGATTGAATCGTAACATTATTTCGGCATTGTTGGACCACCACAGGACAAGCCGAGTGGTTGGTGGGGACTCCCAACAATGGTTCTCTGGATTTTTATACGGCCCTATTGTTTCAATCACTGGGCAGGTCTAATGGAATGTTGGGCCTCGCATCAATGTCTCTCCTGCTTCCTCAACGGATTATTGTTTTAATCATTGTTGGCCACCATACTACAGGTCTAATGGAATGTAGGGCCTTGAAACAATGACCTTTGACTAACTCTTTGGCCCTATTGTTTCCATCATTGTTGAACAGCATAGCACAGGTTTAATGGAATGTTGGGCATTGCAACAATGAACATCCGGTTTTCTTTATGGCCCTATTGTTTCAATCATTGTTGGCCAGCATAGGACAGGTCTAATTGAATGTTGGACCTTGCAAGAATGAACCTCTGATTTTCTCTATGACCCTATTGTTTCAATCACTGTTGGCCACCATAGAACAGGTCAAATTAGAAGTAGGGCCTCGCAACAATGACCCTACGACTTTCTCTATGACCCTATTGTTTCAATCACTGTTGGCCACCATAGAACAGGTCAAATTTGAAGTAGGGCCTTGCAACAATTATGCCACTACTACTTCCATAACACCATTATCTATTTGATAGTTTCAATGTAATCAGAAAAGTAGCCCATTAAGGGTTTCACTATATTAGTACTTTGGCCACAAAAGTCTTTATATTTGTGACTTATTTTGAAGACTATAGACTCTGTGATAATAAAAATTGTCACGCGCTTGCCCCTCCGGTTCTCGCGACGACGCCGCTTCTTTCGTGGATCACCTACCCCGGGCTCCCGTTGCTCTCCCTCTGCAGCTCTACCCTGCAGTCCACCCAAAGACCTCCGAAAACCACCGCTCAAGTGGAACTCCTTTCCTCTGTCAGTATCTCTCGGCCTTACCACTGGTGGGGGGACACGAGAGACTTACCAGAAGAGTAGCAGCAGCGATGTCGGCGAGAGAGTCATGACAGCAACCGGCACCAAGACTTCAAACACTCCTTTTTTATTGTCATTTCTACTACATAATAAACAACGGGTATTATATTTATTTACACTCCAGAGCCAATATGAACATCTAGTTACAAATATTTTATCCGGGAAACAGGACCACAGCAGTCGCCGATATCCACACCAGTTCCAGACGGAAACAGGCGAAAGCGCCATCTATTGGCGGCGGTTGTAGGTGTTTTGAGGCCCAAATACGCGACAATATATTAGCAAGTACCTATGACTATTTTCTGATATTATGTAAAAAGGAAATTTTGAAGCTAACTACATAGGCGTACATGCAGTTCTAAGAGAGATTCCCATGGGAAGGAAAGAAATTAACTTGCTCAGAATTGCGCCTATAGATTTTCCGAAGTTCTAGATTTAGAATCCATTAGTTTGGAAACAACCACCTAAATTGTGGTCAATAGTCTGGAAACAATATCCTATATTCACAGAAATCTAAAATTAATTTGAGAATGCATCGATATTTTGAAAATGGAATTTTTTCTATGAAATTAAAAATTAATAGAAAATTGTATTTGTGATTTAAAAAATCTATTTTAAAAATTATTTTGATACATTTATTGATAGGTTTAATATGAAAAGGGTTAATCAATTCCATGGGAGATACAGCTAGAAACTCTGTTTTTATATTTCACATATACGTACACATAAACTTATACCTGGACGAATTTTGTAAAATACCTTCACTTATCTTCCAAACTGATATTTTAAACTACACAAGACTTGAAATTTCTTAAATTATTTTATAATAAATAAAGAAGAGATTTCATGTGCGTCCTTATAATTAAAAGATTGCTTGGAAAACACAAAATAATGGAATAAACCACGACAATAAATGGAAAAATAATTTAAAATCCAAACATGGACAATTGACAATTTAAACAATTTTTTGTGATTCTTCTAATCAATTGTTACAAAGGTGGAAAAAATATATAATAAAATAGTAAATAAAGGGTAGATAAATGTAGGAGAATATGTATATTTGTGTATATGTACAAATTTCTTCAGCAAGGAAGACTTACCCACCTTGAGAGAGTCCAAAAATAGAGAAAGAAATGGCAGAAAGAGAGAATCCACAAACGTAGTTCAATTTGTCTCCTAGAAAGCAAAACCCTAAACAAGGACCAACTTTTCAAACTAATTTTATATCCTACTAGATAAAGAATAAAATATATAAAATATATACACCAGAAGAAGCCTTTTCCGAAGGGACGTCTGGATCTTATCAGGAGCTACAAACCGCCTTGAGTGTGGACAGGCCCTTGCTTATTGCGTAGTTCTTGTCTTCAACATGCTCAATGGCAATGTGGAGCAATTCGCACAGAATTTCCTTGTGTTCAGGCGAGAGTGTCTCAACGATTTCTCCAATCTTAGCGTGAACCGCGTACATGATGTCGTCCCTATTATATATTTCCTCATATAGGGGGCCTAGGAATGATTCAATCTATCCTACTGGACAGAAGACCAAAGCATATTATAGCATTGAAGCTTTCCTCAATCCAATTTGACTCATCAAAATCATTTATTCTTTGTATTATAAGGATCTTATGCTTATGTGATCTTCTTATTCTGGCAGATAATTATAGGGCCTTGGAAAAGGTTCGAATATTTTCTGTCGTGCTGAGCCACGAAACAACTCTCATACTGGAACGATTAACCTTTATTGCCAAGCTAAGACCACAGTAGAAAAAGACATCTAATGTAACAAGACTACTTAACTCTGGACTGGATTCTTCAACTTAATCCATACGTCCTTTTTATAGCGCAAATAGGTTAAACTCGAACTATGTAAATTGTGCTATAGCAAAGAACATATATTCAAAGAGTAAGTATGCAAAGATACAGCATTTGCCACAGCACATTTTAAAGTTTTTTCATTCTTGAAATGTCACATCGCATTTGAGACGGATAAATACTCTATAAATGTACATTATATTTGAGATTTTAAGGTCATTCTACAACATGTGGATTACCACTTACCTTTAATACGGTGTATAGGAAACTGATTGTCGTTCCTGACCCGTACGTTGAACGTGCTGATGTAATGTTATAATTTCTTTTAAAGCTTCTTCTAGGTATTTTATAACGTTTTCCTATATTGCGAGTAACATATTTACAATATTTTATAGCTCTAGTTTCATACTTCCAAATTCTTTTTACAGAATGCCAGCTGCCAATTTTCAGCACAGAAACAACTGCGCCTATTATTTGCGCTTGAAAATAAATAGTATTTTCCCGACCACCACAACGTCCTAGAAGATTCAACTCTTGTACACTTCAATTGAATTAAGCAATTAAGGATTAAGAAAAGCTTATCAAAATTTCATAACAAGATTTTTTAGATAGACAAAGAGAACGACAAACATGAAAGCAAGAAATCTATACTCTAAAATGTCTGCCAAATCACCGCAATATAATTTATAGGTAGATCCATTTGTAATATATATTGCAGCATTAATAGGAATTGATAGACATTGTTCTATTTATAGTTATATTTATTTAAAGATTTACTGGCCGAAATATCTTTAATTTGAAGAACTATGAAGGCCGGCCAGGCAGCCTCTATCTTTACAATGATATACATTGTATATTTTGACATCAGACTGACTCGTTGTAAAAAGTTGCAGTCTGAAAAAAAACTCTCCCGTGGGATGTATGCTCTCATTATAGAATGAGTTATATCAAGAGAATGTCGCTTACCCTCTCAAACAGTCACGTCGCTCACACAGAGGTTGTTGACTCTAATCATTAAAGCAGTAGCTTAGAAGTAGAGCAATATACTGTACTCTGGCAGGAAGCCACAGAGGACGTCCCAGACAGAATCCATTAATCCCCCCATGCAGTATTAAGGCCCATGCATTATTGAATAACGACCGTTTTGCATGCGATGACACAACACACTAGGGACAGATCATTGGTGCTCAAGATAAATGCTGCAATTCCTGGGAACAACCAACAAACACATTTCATCTCCTACTTTCATCTACACCAATAAGTGATATATCGAACAAATATCGCATCATTATAGACCTGAATAAGGTGAAAGAGATCACTACGAAACTACAACTAGAGGGCAAAATCAACATTAAGCGGATTCAAAACTAACCATCTCTGCTAAGTTTACAGGAATCATCAAGATATTCTGATATTCACCGAATGCAAGCCCCAGTTCTCTGCATCACCTGAATTTTAGAGTCTATAAATAAGTTATTTGGGTTATCTGTGGGAAAAACATTAAACTGTTAGCTTATCACCAACTGGTAGATTTTATTTTGTATCGATCAATCCACGTCAACAACAAAGTCACGCTGTCGACCAGCTCTCGCTGAAGTATCAACCTATGTTCTGCTTGAAACAGCATGCTACTGCACGTATCTAAGAAATTAACCAGGGCTATCGCACATTCAAAGTCCAACTGTTCTTACATACTTTAGAGGATTTACAGTATTAGTATTTACCTATAATTTGTACCCAAAACGGCGTGTAGTGAACTTATTATGCCTCCCGTCCCTCAGGTTTGATAGCCAGCTGTAGAATGGACAATGTCAACCTGTCCAAGAGAACACCGAGAGAAGAAGTGGATCACTCCCCAGAAGATCTGCAAGATCATGGATCTGAAATGATGTGGAGACATATTTACCTCTCATATGTCGGGCACTTTGTGAATTCTCTCTATTAGTAAGATGATCTATAGATACTCTCTTCATGCACAGGACTCTTTGTTGATTTAATCAAACCCTAGTATATTATCATTACCTTATGAAAATGTAACTCATGAAGAAAATGTAACTTCGAAATTTGAGCTCAAGATGTCATTCTTCGGGGTGTACATTTTTACAGATACCTCCTACTTTGTAGATATACGTTAAGTAACTTTGATTTGGCTTTCTTCACAATATTCCGTAAACCATATATAGTGTATCTGGATAAATAAATATCAACCCGTTTATTAAAAATGTATTGAGGAAAATCTATGGATTCATCGATACTGTTTCATATGCTTCCAGACAAACACATCTCCAGAAAAGAAAGTGTAACGTTTCCCTTTTAGAAATAAGGAATAGTCACAATCCTTTGTGTTTTAATATTTAATTTATTACAACAAGGTTAACCGTAATATATAAACTAAACAAAATTTATGCAAAATTACAAAAAGTAAGTACAGTGTTGCGGACTGCCTAATAATGAAGAAAAATCAAAGAATAATTAAATATTTTACATAAATGAATACAAAGCATGGTACAGAAAGTATTGAGAATTTTAAATGCTCGAATTTTGTACGGATGTGTTCCAGACAAGATGTATCAGACAAGGTCTAGACAGTGTTCTTATTAAAGAATGTCCCCGTGTCGACCTTTTAACGTAGACAGGAGGGCGTGTGCCAGGATTGGACGGGAGATAGGATCAGTCGGCTGATTAGTATTGATTTAGTTTTACTCTTTGATAAAACCGATTTCAATTTGGAATCAACGTTAGCGAGTTATCGTGAGTATCTACAGAAGACACCTTCATTACATTTACCTCATACAGAACGCCACGTCAACAGTGATTAGAGCCATATCCCGGACTTTAGATGGAAGTCGTGGTCTTACCTAACCCAATACAATACTAGAGATGGGACTCACTTCTATAACCTGCTTCAACGTAAATTTTAAAGTCGAAGTTTGCCTTTCCAGTTGGTCTCGAGGACCACGCCATCACCATCTCCTCAGCGGCAAAGCACGCGATCTGCGTATTCTTCGTGGTGTCGCTGGAGACCCACTGGCGATTCTACACCAAACTCTGAAGCGATGGCTGAGGCGCCATATTCATTGTACATAGTATTATGTATATATATAATTCATTTTTTAAAATAGTACAGACTGTGTACTTTTGCATGTATTGACAAGATGCCAATAAAATTATATTATTTGTCATTGTAAGGAATATTGTTTCCACAAAGAGAGGTATCCTTTTTCTGAAAGCTATCCCCTTCATCATTTGGCTAAAAGAAGGGCGTATAACCGTTAGAGTAAAGCTACCTACTGTAAACTCGAGTACAAACTCAGATAATTCCTCTCCATACACTAGCCATAAGTCTGGTCAATTGAACTGGTGAAGCTTATAGGGGATTCATTAGTGAGATAAAATAGAGACTGATAACGACTATGGAATTAGCTCAGTTTTAATTAGGTTTCGATTCTTGTAATAGAATTTTCTACTGATTAACATGTATATTGATAATGTTTTTTAAATAATTGTGTTTTGTGGCCTTTTTTAAATATTCATATTTGTATTCAGATCAATCAGCGATAAATACAAACATAAAATAATATTTTGTTGCATATTTTCAAAAATGGCTTTAAATCTGTAGAAACAATCTTCTTACCGAAGTTGAAATATACAAAATGGTAAAATTTCATTTTAAATAACTCGAAGCTTGAAATTCATTTATATTCAAGCAAATGAACTTGTGACAATTAGAATTATTGTTAAATAAAATGTTATATTGTCACAATATTAATTTCTTCCTCCGGTTATATCTGTTTTTTTCTCTGTCTTTCTGCTTTTTAGTGGATTCGTTAAATCGGAGGTATGGCGAAACAGAATCGCATTCTGACCTTTTGACTGCCTATTGGTTAGATTAACTTTATACATCCAGTGCCATACAGTGTTTATTATAAGCAGAACAAGCTTAGTTCTCTCGTCTGCATGCATAATATTTCTTAATTACATATTCAAATTTCGAAGGGAAAATCAATTATGTAAATATAAAGAATTACGTCATAGAAATCAGAGAGAACAATTTAATTAGTGCAGCCCCCAAAAGTCGTGATATTTCACTGCGTCATTTAATCCACCCGTACATCTCGGTTACAACACACAATTCCTGGAAATAAAGATTTATTGATTGATTTGAACGGTGCAGAAATTTGACAATTCAATATCCCCCACTTTGTTAACTTTATAGTTTTAAAATATGTCAGAACTAATATTTATTTTAACATTTGTTTTATCCAAAGTCGCTGAGTTATATTTTTATTTAGTTTCACTTCTCTTAAGAAAGTTCTTGTTTCCAATGTCCTCTATCTTCACAGATTATATGAACGGTTAATAAATCGGTTTCAATCTCTATCTTCACAGATTCACGCAGTTCAAATTGATCCTGTCCTTAGAAAAATATAACGACGATTGAAGAGGAGTGTCTTATAATCGTGTCTTCATTCGTCGTTATATTTTGTTATTTTTATGCGAAGAGTTCAATTAAGTTGATCCTGTCCTTGTCTGGAGGAGGACTCTCTCAAGGTGGAGGAACCTCCCTTTCTGAGAACAATTTTTTATATATTTTTATCACCAAATTTCAAATATTACCTTTATTTTTGTTTATAAACAAAGGCCAACAACAACAGCGTTGTTACCGAAACGTCACACACCATTTATTTATTTGGTTTATAATATATAATCCAAATTGTGCCTTAATATCTTTGTTTAATTTATCTTGGAATTTTGTAACAATAGACTAAGAGTGTCAGTAAAATATATTGGATTGTTTATCTTCACAGCTTTCCACTTCGAATATTTCATTCAGCATACTCTCAATGTTGTTACCTGCCTTAATTCTACCATATTGACGGGATGTCTGTACTATACACAGTCCGGTATAAGACCCACAATCCAATTATCATCGCTATCCACAAATATCACATTGCTATCATATTTACACATGTCTAACCTCATCAATTAGAACGAGTATTCAGATTTACGAGCTCTGTTTTTACTGTTTTTGAATGTTAAAGTAGACTTTCTTCTAAATGGAAAACATAGGATATGTCAATATTGGGAATAACAGCAACCAGGCGATTGGAATTTGTGTAACAATTAGAATCGAAGGAATAATAAGCTATTTTATGCGATTTTTCTTTTTTCAACAAAACAACTTCCTACCGCCTTTACTGTGGTGATCTGGCTCATCGTGACGAAATATTACAGCGAAATCTCCATTTTAGTTAACTATCATCTTTATAGATGGCGCTAATGCTTTTACGAAAACAATGTAATGGGTTAGGGTGGGAGAAACATCTGATTTTACAACTGGATGATGACTTACGCCATCTAGCGGCGAAGGATGGCACAAGCATTTTAAATGATTTAAATCGTTCAGACCGTATTAGACTCATCGTTTACCCTCCCGATGAAGTAGCGAGTAGCCAAAATTCCTTCATAACCCGAGTATCTTATATAGAGTCTTAAAAGAGTAAATTGTGTCCTTTCCTTGTTTCACAACTCTTTTTTTTTAAATAAATATAAAAACTCCCAACATACACGAGTTGAACGATTCTTGATGATTTGGTTCCGCATGTCGCAATCTAGCAGTCCTGTAACAAAATTGGGAAGCTACAAGCAACTATTGTGTTGAAATGGGATTTAAACTTTACATGCCTCTGCGGATTCACAGCGCATCATTCCTGTCAATCTGTAGGTTAAAACTTCAGCCACGGAGTCTACAATAACTCCATAGTTCACACTTGTAACCTCCTGTGGTGAACTACCTTCTGTTGTTGAATTCCTCAAACTGTTGATATTTTGTCAAATAAACATGAAGTCTGAAATCTATTTAAACTTGTCGTTATAGTAAAGGGTATTGGGGGAACCACTGCTCTGAGGCTTATGACCGCTCACGCCTGCATGCAGTACACCATATATCCACACACCCTTTCCTTATAAGGTGCCATTTATACATTTGGTTGCTTGTGTTCATTGGCGAAGTATATGCAATACTTGGAGTCAATGACTATTATTGACTTGTTCTCTGGTTGCTGGCAGTTGAGGTCTACACCCTTCTGTTGTCATTATGTGGGATGTTTATTGTTATAAAGGGATTCTTACATCAGCAGTGTGTACGAGACAAAAAGGATTACATTGTAACAGTAGAATCCTGTTATATACCCACATATTTTTAAAAATAAAAGTCAATATATAATATCTCATGTACCTATACATTTGAAAATGAATTTATTTAATTTTATGTAGCAATTTGTTTACATTGTTTAAATAGGAATAAAGAGCACTCAATGAGAATTCTATCGACTATGTCAACGGAATAGATCTCAACCTAGACAGAGCATCCAGACATTGACGAAGGAAGAGCAGTCAATTATGAAGCTCGCAGTCTTCGATTGTTTGTAATTGTCAGAAATGTTTCTGTAATCCCGTTGGTGCTGCTGTTTGGTACAGCTTCTCTGACTATAAGAAACAATTTAAATTGAACCATTCAGGTCTTGGCACCAAGACTCCTCTGACGGACCAATTGAAACATCTAAGTCGTTCGACCAAGGTTGGACTCACAGTAAAATATAGAGGGCGTTAAGAATAGAGCCATACCTTTACAGAAGAGCTCTCAAAATTCCTTGAAGCTATATGGTAACAAATTATCAAGTCCTCGATCGAATAGGTACAGAACGTCAGCTGATAAAGTTCATAAAACAACGAAAACTGACGTTTACTGGACATGTGATGTGTGGATCAGCAGGAGAGACATTGCTGACAGTGTTGGAGGGAAAGCTCCAGGGGAAGAGATCGTGGGGAAGGAGACGACAGGGATACACAGACGATCTAAAACAATGGACTGGGCGACACACCTACGAGGAGATGAAGAGGATGGCGGAGGAAGTATGGAGAGGCCATGTGGCCAGCCACCCTCAGTAGAGGAAGGCATTGAAGGAGGAGGAAGGATAAAGCCAATTACAAAGCCACGGAAGATAGAGAATGGATAGCTCCAACGTTGGCTCCCCGCCATAAATCCGCCACAATTTAAGAGGCTGCCATAAGATTAAGAGTGAAGCATTGCTCTTTCTTAAATTATAACCTTCCTGGAACATTGGATATATATGTCCGTCCAATGGATGGATGGAGAATTACCAGGGCAGTGAGGCTACAATGATCACAAGTAGCCTCTGGAAGCTTGGAGAAGGCTAGCATGGATTTAATGCGGGTAATGCACACATTATAAAACACCGAAAAAATTAATTATATTTGAATTAATTCGAAAAGTATAAATAAAAGGCTTTACAAATTACAGCAATTAATTAAATACCATCTTTATTGCAGTAGAACCTCCCTGTAAAAGATACCTAATTACAGAGCCTAAGTGGCCTTTAGGGAAAGGTGTCCTCTTACCAGAGAGTTTCTCAATAGTAAAAACAGTAATTTTCCAAATAGAAACTGTCCTTTGTAGATAGGTGTCCTCTATCACGAGTTACCTCTCATTGAAGGTTCTACTGTATATATATAAAATTCATGATATTTTTCCCATAAAGTATTACAAAGAATATAATTATAAATAATAGTACATTCTTATATTCATTATTGTCGTATTGAATATGTGGCATATATAAAAATCTTTATTGAAACGATACAATGATAGGGGAGATCATATAAGATTGTGATAAATTACTAATAGATTATAAAGGGCCTGGAAATAGAAGCAACAATATGGGGAAATGTCTGGTGGTGGATTAAAATTCGAAACATTTCAAGCTCTTATATTTTAACGTATAATTTAAAAGGAATCAAATCTTAACAGCCGATTATCATATAAATTGAATCTTAAAAGATGGTCGTTCGACCAATCAAAACCTAATTTTGAAACTTGATTAAACAACATTACTATTTAATAAACCAAATTCTAACTTGATTATTGACTAAATTGCTACGTTAAGGATTTCAATTTGTGACCTGATTGCCTCTTTATTCACCTCATATATTTCATTAAGAAAATTTCAAACTAAAATCGTTATATGCGGATTTTATTTAAAGAATATTTTGATGGTTATCAGATGTGAATCCGTTGAACAGCCGCTCGAACACAATTCCTATAACATTTCTAGAACTTAGTGTATATTAGAAAATATGGAGTTTGAACTGAATTCACTTTCTATATATATACTGTACTAGCCGAATGACCCGGGCAACGCCCGTGTTTTACCCGATTGAATGTTTTTATTCAAATACTATTTGTTACAATTATAAATTGGAGCCGTGGATGTCACTCTTGTGAAACGTCCCGCTCCAAACTTTACATGTACATTAGGTCAGCTGGTATTACCCCTCATTTTCACCGCTAGAGGCGCGAGCGAATTGACTTTTTGTAAATATACATAATTATAAAGATAGAAGCTTCTATAGAAGATAATGATCATAATGATGATGCGCGCGCATCCGTGACAGCGGCCGATGAGGAATTGAGGAATTGAGGAAAGACGGTCGTGACTATATATGTTGATATATAAGACCTTATATTCATCATTATTTAATCTTATTTATTCAAATATATTTGTATTTAACCTTATCTTATATTAACGATGTAATAAATTAGTTTCAATCTCTCTCATCGAAACATAAGTTTACATTTAAGAAGAGATTCTTCTTATTAGTATTTATCTTTTGATCGAAAGCAATAAGATACAAAAGTAAACTAAGTAAGGAGGTGAAGTATTCCAAAAGATTACCATAAATATTATTCAATTTGTTTGTTATTCTTACTATTAAATTGCGTTATAAGTTTTAAATACAAGCGCTCAATCTGGATATGAAATTTAAAATTAATTAGCGCTCTATATTTTATTTTTGCCAAATAAAATAATTTTCTACTGTTTCCTCAATGTTTATATCTATAGGTAACTGTTCTACCCACGTATTCATCCAATGTGCCGGATATATAAGCCCAGTACAATTGCCTGGTCGATCAGCTTGGAGATTCACCTCTAATGATCTCTGAAGACTATACAATAATATGCCCATCGCAGAAAGAACTGATTAATAGTTTCCACTGTTCATAAACAGACAATTTAAACAAATTTATTGACTTCTAGTTGATTGTTACAACAGCAGCAGTAAAATTATATAAGACATGGAGGCGTTAAAGCACGAATATTTATCTATATATATAAAAATGAATGTCTGTCTGTCTGTCTGTCTGTCTGTCTGTGTGTGTGTGTGTCCTCTATGGATTCAAAAACCATACATCCAATCGGCGTGAAATTTTGGGATATTATGAGGTGTATCCCCGGAAAGGTTTACGAAAAAAAAATTCTTGAATATCTTGAATATCCTTAGAGTTATTTGCAGATTTGTATATTTAACTCGCAAGCAGCGATACCATTGAGACGGAGATAGGCTTAGTTTGCTGCTCCTGATGACCTTGGGTCATTGTGTGAGTCACAGCATGATGCTACAAAAACACTCTCTCTGGGGATTTTACAGCGTCGACAACCTGTAAGATTGCCTCTCTCATATATTATACTTTAAACATCTGCTTAATAAAAGCATTTTTCATTTGAAAGAGACTGCTCTCTTTACCCCCTTTAGACAACATTAAATGATATCCCGTGTCGATGATTTTGTAATGTATAGAATTAGGAAAGACAAAATTCAGGCTCACAGGGAACGGTAAAAAATGTTCACTTTATCGAGGAAATACAAAATTCGGGATGACACGGCACACAGGGACCGGGAAAAAATTATCACCTTATCGAGAGATTCACGACCATGATTTTATTCAACTTATCGAGTATTTTTCAAGGGACCGGGAAAATATGTTCACTTTATAAAACGATTATTTTGTAATATAGAAAATTAGGAAATACAAAATTCAGGATGACACGGCACAAGGGACCGGGAAAAAATGATCACTTTATCGAGAGATTCAAATTTACGAGTTTCAAATCATCAAAATATATCTTTCTTTTTTTATATGTTTATAGAGAATTGTTTTAACAAATGTTCGTTATACAAACCTTTACTCGGGTAAAACCCGGGCGAAGCCGGGCACATCCGCTAGTTTTCAAATAAAAAACAAACTTCTACTATCCTTACTGCGATGAAAAAATATTGGGAGGGCTTGACTCATTAGTAGTGAACCCTCCCAATAGTTGCGCCAATTTAATCTATCAGACCACTTCTTAGATCTTTAATACTGTATTGGACGATTCTGCGTATATATTCTACACTGAAGGGTGGAATCTTAGAAATGGTATTTAAGCAAACTATGGACATAAACTTTTAGGACAGTAGAGTTACATATCTTCGCAGTAAGGATAGTAGAAGTTTGTTTTATATTTGAAAATAAACACTCATGCTTTAATGCTTCCATGCCATATATAGATGGCACGTTTTCGCCTCTTATAGGAAAATATAGACAAACAATAATCTACAAATATATCAAGCGAGGAAGCATCTCCCACCTTGAGATATTTCTCCTTCAGACAGGGTCTACTCGAACACTTTCTAGTTCTACGCCGAGAAGCATTGTTCTGAAAATAGAGCAATCCATATTTAAATCATTAGATAATAAAAAGGTATATATTGGATTAAATAAAAGATTTATTTGCCACTATTTTGGTTTGCTGAACGCCAACCTTTGCAAAGCATTACATTCTTGTATACACAAACTCAGCGCCGCAAAGTGTTATGATATCACAGTTGAATATTATAACATTATGCGGTGTTGAGTTTGTTTATACAAAAATGTAATGCCTTGATAAGAATTGTCTTTCAGCCAACCGAAATATATTCGCAAATAAATATTTTATTCTATCCAATATATACCTTTTTATTATCTAATTTATATATGTGAGTCTTTGCAGACGCCAGGATGGCCAAAGGATCATCATCTATGTTACACCCAAAGACCCAACTCTTCAGTTCAAGGGTATTCTTGGGTTTAGGTATTTTTGAAAGGACATGTGTGTAGTTCGATGATGTTGTATTGTAAGCATGCATGCAGTTTTTGAAGACCTTATATTGTATTGAGTCCAATTTGTTTTTATACCTCTTGTTTATATATAGGTATCCGATTTTTGAAATACCTGCATGTCACTAAGCCAAAATTGTATTTGATTTAGTTTAAAAAATGTATTCACACCTAGGAAAAATATTTGTGCCAACCTGCATAAAAATACAACAATGATAAGGTTAATAAATATTTAGATAAAAATATTATATAAAATAATAAATTATGCATATATTTTTCTTTATACCTCTTCCTTTTTTATTTTTTGTAGTATTCTCAAAATATAAATAACGAAATTTTTATATTTATCCTCTCTTGGAAATATTTTTAAAAATAAAATTAGTTTAAATAAAAATATCTTTTTAAAATGAAGAGCGAAAGAGAATAATTTAAATGTCTTTTACAAAATGGGAGAAAAGTTAACACATTTTAAATGAGCTGAAATATTTGGTTAATTAATAACAAATTGAGTGAAATGATTACCGAGCCTATACTCAAAGAAGTAACTTAAGAAAATTAATTTTAGAATTTAACGTACATATATATCGATAGTAAAAAATTAAACTTCATTTTTAATTTCCTATACGACCTCAATTAATGATTCATTGTATTAAATTCTTAAATGGATGGAAAATATTCTCTTCTATATAATTGTTTTGAGTTTGGTATAAAAATGTAGGAAATTCTTTTGAATTATTATAATTAAATTCCGGTCAGTAATTTAAATAATTGCAGAACTTCCTCTCTCCCTCGCTTTTCCTTTTTTTTACATTTTAAAATATTAACTCTTGGAAGCTCTTTATACTGCACGCTAATGTTATTTACATTTACTAAACTTTAGTTAGATCATTTATGTTAATTGATAAATTATTCATTTATTTTAGAGTATAATGGTTAAATGGTTACATTTTTTAAAATTATATAATATTGATTTTAAAAATGAAGAATATTTTAATTTTAAAATATTCACTCTTTTTACAAATAAATATTACAAATAAATAGATTGTATTAATATTTTATTAAAATGTGTATTACGGAAAATATCCTTAAAATAAACATTTTCACATTAGAATTGATATTGTTTTAGAGTGATATTTCTTTAAATAAATACTGTCTCTACTGCATTGATAAATAATATTGGGTAAGCCAGTGTGATATTGCGTTGAAACCTTGTATTTGAATATATTTTTAATTAAACTATAGTATTTTATAACACAAAATAATGCGGCCTATGATTGTAAAACGACATTTAGCAATTATCTCGCATGTGTTTCTTTTGAACGAAAAATCGAAATTTATTTTGAGGAGAAATAACCCATCCCTGGACACTTTATTTTTCCGTTTATCATTACTCTTCACAATTCATCTTTTCATACCTCATCCCTAAGGTTAGAAATAATCGTTATTTCTCCTTAAAATAAATTTCGATTTTTCGTTAAAAAAAAAAAACACATGCTCCCGCATCTCTCAAATTAAGTAAAGCATAAGTGGAGAGCCGCTGTAAAGACCCATTTCTTGAGGATCTTAGCTACATTATGGCCTATGTATATACTCACAAATCTCCATCACAGAAAGAGCCTATCTACTCGGCCAGATGTATAAAATAATATACATTTGGATGACACACACAGCTTTATTAAGACTGCAACATCTTCGTACACATTTATTTTAAGCAAATCTTTATTGTCTTAGTAAAGTCTGATACAGCCTTTTATTGTTTATTTTCGGGACGCCAAAAAGTGACAAAAACAAATCAAAAAGGGATGATGATAACCTGCGTCTTGCAGATTAACATTTTCATAGAAACATATATATATACATATTTATTGCTAGCTATATATCACCATCTTCTCTCTTCAAACACGAAATCTCACAGGCGGTCTCCTCGCTCGAGGTGGGTTCCGCCTTAGGACAGGACCCTCCTCTTTCAAGGCCTCGGGGTCCAGCGAGCGAAGAGGCTCCAATGACTTTCCATCGTCTGTATCACTCTGAACCTCTGAATCTTGATCCGACCGCTGGCTAGTTAGTCCTGGCGACAGCGACTCCATATAACCTCTGTCTCGTACAACCTCCGAGATTATGGCACTGGGACCTGCTCCTCTTGAGTGCTCGGGTTGAACCTCTCCATCTCCACTCTCATCTTCCTCACCATTCCTCCACCTTTTTCTAATTTGATCCCTGTGATAGGCCTTTACCTGTCCGTGGATCAAAATGGTGTAGACTCTAGTTCCCTTCTTGCCCACAATTTTTCCTGGGATCCATTTATCACCACCTCTAAAGTTTTTACACCACACTAAATCATCTATCTGGAATTCTTCCAAATGGGTTCGCCGATCATACTTCATTTGCCTGGCTTGCTGGTCCCTAACTCTAGATGCCAAGCTGGGATGTATCAACGATACTCTGGTTCGAAGCGCACGCCCAATAAAGAGCTCTGATGGAGTCTTTCCCGTTGTCACATGCGGGGTGCTTCGATATGCCAGAAGAACTTTTGATAAGGTGTCTTGAATGGTATCCCCAATTTTCCTTTTATTTTTATCCAGGGCAGTCTTAATTGTTCTAACCGCTCTTTCAGCCAAGCCATTACTTTGCGGGTGGTACGCCGGGATCAATGTTTGTTTAATTCCATTTCCTTCCAGAAAACCTTTCATTTCACTACCAGTAAACTGAGGTCCATTATCAGATACAAGTTCCTCCGGTAGACCATAGGAAGAAAAAAGTCGCCGTAGTTGCTCAATGGTTTTGCGTGTGGTGGTCTCTCTCATTGGGATGGCTTCGATCCACTTCGAATGACTATCTACTACTATTAATAAATTAATGTTTTCCTTATTTGCAAAATCAATGTGAATTCTTTGCCAAGGTCTGGTTGACCATCTCCAGGGTTGCCATTTTCCTTTATTTGGCCCATCCTGGGATTGCTGACAGCTTCTGCACTTATTTACCAAAAACTCGATTTGGGTATCTAGATTTGGCCACCAAAAATGTGATCTTGCTACAGCCTTCATTTTGTTCATACCGGAATGAGTCTCATGAAGACAGTTCAACATTTTTATTCTGAGAGATGGTGGAATGACAACTCTCATTCCCCAAACCAAACACTCCCCATCTACAGTTAGCTCAAGTTTCCTTTGAAAATAAGGTCTGAGGTGATCAGCCACCTTTTCAGGCCAGCCTTGCTGAGTATAAAATTTGGCCAATGAGAGCACTTCGTCTTTTTCAGTTTCCGTGGCAATTTCCTCTGCTGTGATCGGCAATTCCTCCACATAGGATAAAGCATAGACATTATTTAATCTTGGAATTTCTTCACAGCCCACAGGAAAACGTGACAGAAGATCTGCATTCCCATGGTCTTGAGTTCTTCGAAATTTAATATCGTAAGTATAAGCTGACAAAATAAGCGCCCAACGCTGCAATCTTGAAGTAGATAAGGTGGGGATTCCTGATCTTGAGCCCAAAATGGTCACCAATGGCTTATGGTCTGTAATAAGAATAAATTTTCTTCCATAAATAAATTGATGAAACTTGGTAACTCCATAAATAATGGCTAGAGCCTCCTTCTCAATCTGAGAATAATTTTGTTCTGCTCCCGATAAAGTCCGTGAGGCAAACATAATCGGTCTCTCCTGGCCTTCTATAATATGTGACAACACAGCGCCCACTCCAATCTGCGATGCATCAGTGGCCAAACACAATGGCAAAGTCGCATCATACGGGACTAGCACCCTCTCAGAGGTAATGCTATTCTTGCACTTGTCAATGGCCTCTCCACATTCCTTTGTCCAAACCCAAGGACGTTTTTTGTGAAGAAGCTCATGAAGAGGCTTCAAAAGCTCTGGCAAATTGGGTATGAACTTCCCATAAAAGTTTACCAAACCAAGAAATGACCTTAATTCAGAGATATTCGTAGGCGTTTTGGCCTTCTGTATTGCTTGTACCTTATGATCTAAAGGTCTGATGCCCTCTTCCGTGACAAGATGTCCTAAATATTCAATTTCTTTTTGCAAAAATAGGCATTTTTCTTTCTTTAGTTTGATATTATACTTCGCCAAGCGAGCAAATATAGTCTTCAACAACGCCAGATGTTCTTCAATCGATGCTGTGGCTATAAGGACATCATCAATATAACAAATTACGCCTCCTATACCTGACAAAACCCTATCCATTACAGATTGAAAATAACTGGGCGCATTTGCCAATCCAAATGGCATTCTCTTAAACCTGAAAAGCCCTTTATGAGTATTTATCGTTAGTAACGGTCGGGTGCCTGGGTCCACCTCTAATTGCAGATAAGCGTTCCTCAAGTCCAATTTAGAAAAGTATTTTCCCTTGGCCAATGTGGAGAATAAATCTTGCTGTGTGGGAAGGGGATAGGCCGCAGTGTCCAAATATTTATTTAGAGTTACCTTGAAGTCGCAGCAAATTCTGATCTCTTTATTTTTCTTCGGCACTACAACCACAGGAGTGGCCCATTTACTGCTCGCCACCTCACATAGATAACCCTTAGCCACCATTTTGTCTAATGCTTCAGTAACTGCTGGCCTAATGGCGAAAGGCACCGGACGAGCCTTATGGAAAATTGGATTCACATCACACATGTTTACTGAAAATGTGAAACCTTTTATTGGTTCGGTTGTCTCCACAAATAGGGCTTGATTTTCCTTCAAAATTTCCTCAATGGTATTTTCCACAGGCATATGTTTTACCGCGAAACAGCCCAATTTCAATCTATTTATCCATTCTCTTCCCATCAAAGCCCTCTTTTCTCCTTTCACCACCAACGCTCTAAGTTTGTAAGTAATATCTTGACACTCCACTTTGACATTGATTTTACCCAGAATGGGTACCACGGTACCATCATAAGTTCTTACAATAATACTCGCTTTTTCCAATTTCAAGTGTTGAAGACTATTTTTAAAATCCTTTTCTGATATCAGTGTTAGACCACTACCTGTATCCATTTCAAATTTAATAAAGTTTCCTTCTACTTTTAACTCCATCAGATAGGGAGGGTCACTTGAGGTAAAATTAATCTTATACTCAGGTATCGTCACACTTATAATTTTCTGGACATACTCTTCCTCCTCTTCTTGGTCTCCTATCTGATGTATATTTCCCGGCTGATTCTGATGTTGCCTTAGATTTCTTCTACTGCTCCAACATATTGAGGCAATGTGTCCTTTTTTATTACACTTAAAGCATATCGCCTCCTTAAATCTACATAGTTCTTTATGCTGTTTACCACAATGTTTACATTTGCCATTCTGGAAATTTGATTCAACCTTGCGTTCCATCCTCAACTTATCTACACAATCTTCACCCTGCTCCAAGTGAAATAATTTTGTATTTTTCTCGGCCGCTTCCATAGATAATGCTATCTCAATTACTTTAGCTAAAGAAATGTCGCCCTCCGACAAAATTCTATTTTGTATTTTGGCATTATATAATCCACAAACCATTTTATCACGTAAAGAATCCTCCAGAAAATTTCCAAAGTTGCATGAGGAAGCCAAACGCTTAATTTCCACCAAGTAATCCGAGATGCTTTCTTCCTTTAATTGCATTCTTTTAAAAAAAATGAACCTCTCTACTACAATTGAGCGCTTTGGAGAGAAGTGCCTTTTCAAGATATCTATTAGGTTATCAAAAGTTTTATCTTTAGGTAGAATAGGACTGCACAAATTCTTCAAAACACCATATGTTTTACTTCCCATGAGGGTTAGGAGATAAGCCTTTTTCTTCTCATCCCCTGCCTCCTCCAATATGAGAAACTGTTCCAATCGTTCATAAAACGTTTCAAAAGTTTCAGTTTCCTCATTATATTCCTTAAATTGGTAACTAGCCATTTTTTTTTTTCACTCTTTCTTAAATTTGCATCCTAAAACTTTGCAATTTGTGACTTTTAAAATTACTATCAATTATATGCAAAATCAAAGATATTTTCTAAAAATATTTACTTCAAAATTCGAGGGTACTTACTCTTATATCCTCGTCGCCAAATGCAACATCTTCGTACACATTTATTTTAAGCAAATCTTTATTGTCTTAGTAAAGTCTGATACAGCCTTTTATTGTTTATTTTCGGGACGCCAAAAAGTGACAAAAACAAATCAAAAAGGGATGATGATAACCTGCGTCTTGCAGATTAACATTTTCATAGAAACATATATATATATACATATTTATTGCTAGCTATATATCAAAAAATATATATATAAAAAAAAAACACATGCTCCCGCATCTCTCAAATTAAGTAAAGCATAAGTGGAGAGCCGCTGTAAAGACCCATTTCTTGAGGATCTTAGCTACATTATGGCCTATGTATATACTCACAAATCTCCATCACAGAAAGAGCCTATCTACTCGGCCAGATGTATAAAATAATATACATTTGGATGACACACACAGCTTTATTAAGACCACCGGTCTTATACAGATTCACCACAGGAAGAAAGGAAGCATAGATAGAGCTCCTATACTCCAGGCAGCACAGAACCCAACAATAGCCTCCAGGTCTGACGTATGTCCAGTAGCCACACGTTCCTTCGTGCAAACGTCAAGGTTAGCGTATCACTGAACAGGCTAGTGTGGAATAAGCCACGTTCTAGTATTCGCTTTCCTTATCCAAATGGACCACGACATTCGGCGATTCTATTAATCTCCTTCTTTGGATGATACACAAGGGAACATTGTAAGCAACTAATTTAACTTCATGTTTAGAGATTTTGTTGAGAGGAAGCCGACTTTATAAACGACACTTTTAAATTGGCGTAAAACTATCTAGTGATCCTCTCATAACAAAATCTCATGAATACCATAATTGGTTTATGCTTCAATGGTGTCGCCTTTATGGTTTGCGGAAGAGCATTTCTCGATGAATATATTAGTATGTAATTCTACTGTGCTAAAGCGTATGTTTATAGTTTGCTTGAATACTTCAACTAAGATTCCATCCTTCAATGTCGCATATAAAGGCATTTAGAGCTCTAAATAGCGGTCTGGTAGATTGAATTGGAGAAACCGTCTGAAGAGTTCACCACTGATGATTCAAGCCTTCCCAATATTTCTTTCATCGCAGTAAGAACAGTAGAAAGTTGGTTTCATTTGCAAACGTAACATTCATACTAAGGAGTTATAATTCTCATTTTGAAAGTCATCTGTCCAATCTCATGGAGAGAGTAGTGAAAGAGATTTAGACAGGAGATCTTAACTGGCTAAGTGAACTAATACATTCTGAACTTACAAGATATCTTATTTGAGATTAACAACACATTTTCATTTGAAATGAAGAAACTATTTCTAATTATCGGAAAATAAAATATCTACCTTAAAGAATATCTGTCATGATCTAGGCAACAATGTCCAACGACCGTAGGTAAATGTCGCTAATCAATTGTCGCGGAGTGTTGACACTGAGGACACACATTTGTCCTCATGTTTGCCAACCACAAATTGGATTCTCTGGCCTCACATCCGTCTTCCAGCATAGTCTTCTCATATAGAATCCCATTCTTCCTTCAGGTCTGTCAGTAGTGCTTGATCAATACGCCGTGGAGCACATGACGGATATTAAAATGATAATTCACCACATTCCAACACCCTGTATGAAATTTAATAAAAGATAACAAGAGGTTAGAAATTTGACCTTGTGGGCCTCTAGTGCAACTTGGTGGGCTTGCGACCATCAACGAGCCAGAAACCAAATGCTGGATTTCACTCTTAAGTAACTACAAAGTAATTTATAGCAGCTCTTTAGGCCAATCAACGATATTTGTATTCCAATCGCCTCTATAAATTGTTTCCTTTTGTTTCACTGCTGCTTTATCAAGGCCACTATTGTGGTCACTGGTCAAACCTAGAGGAATCTGGGTGGCGATCTGCTGAATTGACAGCCGGACGATCAAGCTCTACTACATTGTGTCTTAATATTGTTTCCTACTTTCTCGGCCACTCCTCTTTAAGGACCACGACAGAATAGCGAGCACATTAGATCCCAAGTATTCACATTTATTTTAACTATAAAGTCTTAAATAGCGAACGACACCTCTAATTCCATCAGTGCCGGCTACTGTCATTATTGTTCATCCATATTTGCTATAAAGCAAGTTTCTTTTAACAGAACGACTAAATGTGGATAAGTTGAGAGGGAAGTGCTCCATTATTTTTCAAAGCTATCGCGGCTCGACCGGTTTTATGAATTAACGGGGACTCTGCCTCGAATCTCGCCCCCAAACAGTTTTAAAGAATAATCAAGTACCTCAGTGACGCTCCAATTCTTGCACACAAGTTCAAATCAACCAGCGAGTAACTAAAGTTAATGATGGCACATTGTAGGCGACGAATCAGTTACTACATGTACAGCCATATGATGTTAATGTGTTTGAAGATAACTGCTATTTTCTCCGAACTGAACTACTGATAGCAATAATCCCAGTCTTCTAGTACCACGTATAGATTCAGAAACTGTTCAAGTTATATGTCAAGATTCTGAGAAAACACGGAAAAGATAAAGTTTACCCTTGCCAGCGCCTCTGTGAAAGAGTGACCCTGCTCCCTGGTGGTCCTATGTCAGGACTTTGAGAAGACACGGAGAACGTTAAACGGAATCCATGCAATCAAATAAAGAGATATCCTGCAGATGGTGCGGAAGTTTTGCACTTCCCGTGTGACATATCAGGAAATCATAGATACGTCTTGCACAACGGCGATTGATACTGTTGGCGACATTGAGGTAGATGTAATTCACATTTTATACTCGAGGATCAAGGATCTCTCAAGGGAGGTTCCTCGCATGTTGGTGTATAAGAGCTTTGTACAACTCCTGGTTCGGATATTTCCACAGGAATAATGTCTATAACCAACCTACCAACATACATAGCCTGAATTGTTATCTACGCCGGGGTAGGGAGAGAGAATGTGGTTTTACGGGCTACTAACCAAAATGTATGATTTTTAAGCCCAAAAATGGATGTAGCAAGCAAACAAGCCGTAATGTACTATATCAAAGTATCAAGGTGCTGTACACTACCAAGTTTGTTCAAAAAAGGTTAGATTCCCCAGGCCATGGAAGTAAAGAGAGAGACAGGTGTTGATTACTTGTCTACACCGGGGTAGATGGCTCTCCATCAACCGACATGTCACACCACCCCCGGCAGCGGTCCTATCCACTTTGTTAACTAATAGGTTCTCAAATAATTGATTTTATTTCGGAGACTTTCAATAGTTCAGCTTTTTTGTTTGAATACCCTCGAATTTCTCCATCGCTAATTTTCTAAGATAAATTAGTAACTATTTTTATACTTGTAATCCGATAGTAGTTATTGCTGATATTAGTAGTTATTTGACTATAATTAAGAAAGATGATAAACGTGTGTTAACAAACTTGCGAGTACAGTCTCTGAACACTGTATAATGAGTACGGTGTTTTAGGAACAAAGGAAGAGTTGGGTAAAATAAATATCAGGCCTCCAGGAAGAAGTATATTTTCAAAAACATTTTAATCTTTAGCTTTCAGGCACAAACGCCATTCTACAGGAGAAAACATGGTACACCATGTTACCATTATACCATGTTTTATCCTGTAGAATAGGATACACATAAATCAAATTCTACTGTATTTACTACAATGAAAAAGCATATGTAATCAGAATGATTCAATACAGTATTAGAGCTCTAAAGAAACGTTCTGGTAGAGTAAATTGTCGAAACCGCTGGGAGGGTTCACCACTGATTAGCTAAGCGCTCCCAATTTTTTTTCATCGCAGTAAGGACAGTAGAAATTTGGTTGATGTGTGAAGAAATATTCGCATTTTAAAATTTTCATTTGCTATATACATATACATTATAAGATAATCAAAATACCTTAATCAATAAGTGTGAAAAGGTGTTTTTATCATTTTTATAATGAATTCTTAAGAAATGTCTCAGCCTGGTTGGTTCTAAAAAAAGCAGCAGCAGATCAATCGACAGGTATCGTAAGGGACGAGGTAGTTTCCCCAAAACATTTATTCCCAAAAGATAAATTGACCCAGGAAATGGGATGCCATTATATTTCTTACAGCTCCAGCCATATGATGGCGTTTCATCTAAGAATATTTTGGCAGGAGGTTGAGCGTTCTCCTGGAAAGGGGCTATCTGATGTTGATAATGTTCACATTTCCCGGCTATCCTAGACATTTGGACGCAGATTTATCTAATGCATATTTCAGAAATGGAATATCTTCCTTTTTTCCCATCAAATGAGTCACTAAGGATGACACTTTCTTTTTTTTTTTTTTGATTATCCCTAGTACACGTGGTACTGGCCATGATAATCATGGTGGGTAGATGTAGGCGACTGCTTTTACTGTAAGTGCATTACATGTCTACACATGTGAAAAGCAGTTCGACTTTGCACTTACAAATGTGCCAGAGCCCCATTTGGTTTACATGCATTTGCTTGTAGAGTTGGACTTTTTCAAGAATCGGGGGCCATTGGAGAATTTTTTTTTATCAGAAAAAAATGCCCAATGCAGGAATCGAACCCGGGTCGTAGCGGTCGAAAACCAACGGTTTAGACCATCCTTCCACCGACCCTCATGGCACTGTTATAATTATATAGGAATATAAATCATTCTGGCAGAGATAGAATCGCGGAGGCTATCGGGAAATAACATAAATATCCTCACTCTGAGAGAAAGAGAGATGTTAAAAATACGAAAATAATTCAAATATATGCTATGTACAATGATTATTCACAATGCCGCCTGAGAGAAATTCTTGAATAAATATAAATTCCTTATCCTATAAAATCTAAATTTAGATATATTTATACAGAGCTATATTTTATAATTAATTTACCCTCATGGAAAGAAATACATCAGTGAAGTGCAAGTAATCAAACTCCCTGGAATCTTTTATGTGAAAAATTTAAACAGCTTTTATAGATAGTGCACATTTGCATTATTGGCATAACAACCCCACTATCCTTCCGAGAAGTCCTCCTCTACGTTGCGGGCGGGAGAAGCAGCACAAGTAAGGGACTGCCCTGTAGTACGGTGTCGTGAGCCCCGAGCCGCTATGGTAACCATGAACAGGGAACTCTGAAATGTGGCTGACTAACAGGGGCAATGGCACCTTTCCACCCCTTTCCATGGAGAGCAATTTTTTATGGACAAGACACCACGACCCCACTATGGTTACATGGCCAAGTAGGATCAACTACAATTCAACAACAAACCTAATATGAGAGTATTTCCGGAATGTACCGCAGAATTTTCTGTCGTGACCTTTATAGAAACCGAAATACCATTGTTAAGAGCTTTTTCCAAAGAAGGATGAACACCTACCAGAGCAGCGGGTCGATGAAGGAGAAGTCGATCTATCAGATGACACAGCTTCCCCGGAGTTGCGACATTACTTGGAAACTTGTAATTGCTGGTTGGACGGCAAACACAACGCTGGTACCATCGACTTGGCAGGCCAACTTGTGAGCCTCTTAGACTTGGGTTGTTATCCATGCAAAGTATCACAGGTTTGCGGGTTTCGACAAATTACGAAAAGACATAAGACGCAACACGACTCTTTCATAAAAAATATTTGCCACATCTTATGTTTTTTTTGTAATTCATACAAAGCATATTTCACCGCTAGGAACATACCTGCTTATACTGTAGATGGGCCACATGCAGTACGACGTGTGCATATACAAAGTGACACAACTCCATTTGGTTACTTGCATTGTGGTTGGAATTGTACAAGTATAGGGCACCATTGAAGCCATGATGGTGGGTGAGTAATCATGGTGGGTAGAAGTAGGCGTCCGCTTTTACTGTAAGTGCACCACATGTCTACACATGTGAAAAGCAGTTCGACTTTGCACTTACAAATGTGAAAGAGCCCCGTTTTCGCTGATAGGGTTGGACTTTTCAAGAATCGGGGGCCATTGAAGCATTTGTTTTAAATCATAAAAAAGTGCCCAATTCGGGAATCGAATCCGGGTTGTAGCGGTTGAAAACCAACGGTTTAGACCATCCTTCCACAGACACCCAATGATAGCCTAAATGAGTGAACTGTTGCGACCAAATTTATCAGAATATTTCTGTTAGTTCACGGAACTTGCACTTTAACAAATGAAACAATTCCATTAAGCGGTAGAAGTCGTATATTAGTTTGAAAGCAACTGGTGTAGAAATTTATTTTAGGGTTTCGAAGCTAAATTTTCATTTCAGTATTCAGGTTGCGTGTGTGCGAATATTTGAAAAATATTGATAAGATTTTAAAAATAAAATAATAACAATGGTTGCCTGTAAAGTCGGTTTTACGGGCGAAGATTTTACGTGACAACGGTAGAATATTTATTGATATGAATATAATTAAATTGCACAATAGGAACAAGGAATTGAATGAAAATAAGAATTGCACAAATTTTAACTATAGAAATATATTTTGTTTACTAAAACATTGTACATGTAAACTTAAACTTAACTAATTCCTATTTGAGTGATTTTGTTGAGGATAGGACGATGATAGGAGAAATATGAAATGAAAGGAAGTGTTTCTGCTGTAATGTGTCTTGCGAAAGTCAAGTCGATAGTTGTTCCTTTTAACGTAGTTGACTTAGAAACGTTTGATACGCAATCAAGATTATACGTATTTTTCATGAAATTAAGAAACGAGTTGTCAGGCTTTACGTTTTTGTTAAAATCACCACACAGAAGAATCGGTATACTAGAATCAATTTGCACGAACGGTGGCACGTACTGGCTGTTGTGAATGTACGGACCGAGTCCTTGCCATAGTAACATACCAATATCCTGCATACTAGCTCCTGGATGAATATATACAGCACCGAGTATAAACTTGAAGCTAGTATTAGCGGCGAAGCAAGTAACTTCAGTCATGCACATGTCACCCTTGGTTTTAATGACACGAGTTACGTCTGTAATCGCAACTTGGAACACTTCCGCCGTAGATGTCGATGATAATTTACGATAGATCGCCACTCCACCAGCCGCGTTGGTATCTGAGTTAGGTCGATTATTTTCCCTGGGTACTGCAGACGTTGACGGCACGATATCCTCCGTCTCCATTGAAGTACTGTAAGTTGAAGGCGCCGTTTCCATTGTTTTGAGAGTGGTGATTCCTGTTGAACATTTGAAATTGAATGGATGAATTTTTAATTTTAAAGAATCAATTTGAAAATCAAAACACTTATTCAGATCGAAGGTTCAAATTTTTGCTAAATAAATTTGAAATTAAATAAAATTTGTAATTGTAAATGATGAAGTTGAAAATTAAAACATTTACTTATATTAGATGTTAAAATTCTTGCTCAACACAGTTTAAATAAAGTTTTCTTATATCTGCCACTTTTTCTTAATATTTGTAATTTTAAATAATCAATTCGAAAATCAAAACATTTATTCAGATCGAAGGTTCAAATTTTTGCTAAATAAATTTGAAACTATTTAAAATTTGTAAAATAATAATTAATTAATTAATTAATTTTAAACTAATAATTTACTTAACACTATCAACATTTATCAATAGTATGACATAACCTATAAACTCAGTTTCTCAACTTTTGTGTCAATCTAACAATTAATCAATCAATCATAGTTTACGATAATGAAATATCAGTGTACAATTATTTACCTTTATTGTTGTAGTTGTTGTAAATGATGAATCTAAGCACTCCACATTTTCACTACAGACACAGCTGACGATACTTTAACCACACGTGTGAACTTGTATTATGACGCTTTCTTGTTTTTCCAACGCCAAGAACGTTCGAGAAAGACAAAGACAGAGACAAGCATGCGCCGATTCAATGCGCCTAATTCTCTAGCGCTGCGCGCGCAGCTGCGCGCGCAGCACTCTCGTTCGGTGACTCATCGTAACGTTACCGGGCGTTACACTTTTTCATAAGTGACTCCCAGCCGCAACCTAATTTAAGACGTTGTCACGTCAATAAATAAAATGTGTTAGTTTTAAAAATGCCTCATTAACCAAAGCCTAGTGCAGGAGTCGGCAAACTGTGGCTCTTTATATAGTTCCATACGTAAATATTATTTATGCGAGTACTATTTATTGTTGGCAAGAAAACGTTGTGCGGCTCTTTAAAAACTTTAAAATTTTGTGAATTGTAATTTTTAACTCCTCCGACTCAAAGGATTGCCGACCCCTGCCCTAGTGTGATGAATATAAAGGCTTACGCTAAAGCCATATTGGAATCGACAAAACAAATATTGGATAACAATTAGTCTACGATCAACAATTCCTCAATGTTACAAGAAATGGACACCATTTTGTCTTGAGAGATATGGAAACCAGGGCATCGCCTACCATGGTAGGAACAAACCATCTTCTTCAATAAAGATAGATAGATAGGTTATGGCCCAATAAAACCTGGTTGTAAAACCATTCAATAGCCCTGCTACAAGGAAACTACATCACAAAATAACAATGACAACAATGCTACAGACCAAGTGGACTCATATCGCTGTAAATTGATGTTAAATATTTGATAGGCATTGTCGAGATATTTCTGGAAGAAGCATGATAAATAGAATTCCATCCTAATTGAAAAATTGCATATGTTATATAGACATATTCTTGAAGATTTCTTGAAAAAGCCATGGTCCACCTGTGCTGTGTGAACAGAAGAGCTTAAATTGACTTGTTCCATTATATGTATGTTCCATATGTAAATACCTTTTTTCCCCTCTTTTCGCTCTCCACTTCTCCCATCCATATTTCAAAAAAAAAAAATCTTATTTTCCATAGGATTATTCAAATAATAATCTGTATATATTTACCATGTGTATATAATCTTTCTCCATTTTTACCCCATTATATATTTCCTACTTTCATAGGTTTCTCCGTCTTGTAACCCCAAGGAGAATCCTCTGTAAGACCTGTGTGTCTTAATAAAGGCTTTTGGGTATGTGTGTATATAGACATATTATATATATATATATATATATATATATATATATATATATATATATATATATAGTAAGGACTATAACTCTTAGGAAGATACTTTCAGGAAATCGATAGTTTTGCAACTACATTCCTTCCAAATATCAAACCTAGAAAACCTTAATTCAAAGTGATTAAGAAATGTTTGAAATTCAAATAAAGAGAAATACAAATAAATGAGGGGAAGAAGTCCGACCACACGCCTGGACCCTTGGAATATTTGACCAAATTCTGGTCAAAGCACTAACGTGGAAACGGCACCCTTTTTCCAATGAAGAGCATTTGACAAGGACCCAATACAGCAGCTTTACACACCCAAGATAGAGGGCGTTACAACTGCTGTGATAGAGATGCATGGAGATATCTGAGTCTCTTCATTGGACGCGACAACAACAACAGAAAATTGAAATGGATCCAGAACAGCAGCTTTACACATCCAAGATAGAGGACATTGAAACTGCTGTGATAGAGATGCATGGAGACATCTGAGGCTCTTCATTGGACACAACAACAACAACAGAAAATTGACATGGACCCAGAACAGCAGATTTACACACGCAAGATAGAGGACATTGCAACTGCAGTTATAGAGATGCATTGAGACATATGAGGCTCTTCTTTGGACACGACAACAACAAATAAATGAAAAGTAAGAAAATATATTAACAAAACAATATCCACACACAATAATTTAGAACCTATATTGGAGGATTGAACAATTCCATTCCAGACTTGTAGAGCCGTGGATCACCATTATGGATGCCATCTTCAGGCAGCCAATGAGTGGAGCCATTTTGGTCGAAGGAGATGTGAAAAAATGATTTCAATCAAGAAGAGGCCAAGACTAAACATAAAATACTAAATATAAATGTTTGCTTATAGAGAAAGGTTCGGATTTTACACGTGAATATTCAATAAGGATATTTTAATACAAAGCAATAACGCGCCATCTATATATAGCAAATGAAAACATTAAGACGAGAATGTTTCTTTAAAACATAAACCAAATTTCTACTGTATATTGGGAGGGCTTGGATCATCAGTGGTGAACCATCCCAGCAGTTTCGCCAATTTAATCTACCAGACCGCTTCTTTAGAGCTCTAATACTGTATTGGATCATTCTGCTTTTATATGCTACACTGAAGTGTGTAATATCTCTGAAGGGTGGAATAAATTTATAATTTTTTTAGTAGAGCGGTCTAGAGATTATTTTGGCGAAAGCGCTGAGAGGGTTCACTACTGATGAGCCAAGACCTCTCATTCAATAACTTATATCATTGCAGTAAAGTCTGTAGAGAAAGTATTTGATGATATTATTGAAAAGAAACACATTGCCAGTAAATTTATTTATTTTCATGTAAAATATATTTAGCTTTGTGTATAGTTGTCGTATAGGTGTTGGGATACTGTTCTGATATATATCAGAGAAGCAGATAGATAGATGAGCTCTGATTTGAAAAGAAATTAGCTCCCAACCAAGTCATTCCAAATTCCGTAGTGCGAGAAGTCAAATGGAGAGCAGAGCTATAAAATCTCCCATCAACTGAATGGGTTTGAATTTACATATCTCGGCTTTTGCATAATGGCATCCCTCCATCAATTCGGGTTTTTTTTTTTTCTTCTTCAGTTTGGAATCTGCGCATGACCGAGTACCGAGCGCTGCCTAATCTCAGCATTTAGCTGCCTTATACCTGTAGGACAGGTGGATTCTTTGTTCTGGCTGGAATATTGTAGCAAAGTATTTATTATTTTATTAACAGGATATAATTTTTATGTTTATATTTTCCTACTCTGTAAACTTCCTTCGTTGCTTATCTTTTGTTTATCATTCATAGTTTTTCTTGCTTTGAATAAATTTCTGTCTCATCCCGAAGTGAGTGTGTGTAAAGAGATATGCGAAAACTTTATAATATTGAAACAAGGCCGAATGTGGCGAGAGATAGCACCCCTGACGTGGGTCTAGGACAAGGGTCGGCAACTTGCGGCTCGTGAGACACATGCGGTTCTTTGAATGTGAAACTGCGTGTAGTACTCGAATAAATAAAACTTTATCTATGCAAGTACTATTTATTATTGGCAATAACAAATTTTGTGGCTCTTTAAAAACTTTGAAATTTTGTAAATTGTAATTTTTGACTCTTCCTACTCAAAAGGTTGCCGATCTCTGGTCTAGGGCTACGATCTCGAACCAAAACACCAATCAATTCAATGTTTGGCAGATGACAAAAAGAGACCCAAAATTCTAGGATGGAAAAGTCAAAAATAAAGGCTCTGCTCGTCACTTTCTTCGACATCAAAGAACTTGTATATCATGATTTCATACCAACTGGGACGAAAATTAACCAAGAATCTTGATATAATGAAATGGTTACGGGAGGTTGTGTGAAAGAAACGCCCAGAAAGATGGCAGAATAAAGATTGGTGGATTTATCATGATAACGCATGGCCACATATGGCTCACTCGGTGCTCGCTTATTTGACAAAAAGATAACAGCCCTGTGCTTCCACATCCTTCCTATTCTCCTGATTTAGCCCCGAATGATTTTTTATTTATCCGAAATTAAAGATGACACTTAAAGGTCAACATTTGGACACGATATAAGCCATTAGAGAGAAATCGCTGAATGTTTTGAATGGCAAACAGAAAGACGAATTTTCCTAGTGTTTCCAAATTTTGAAGAAAGGAGGGCAAAGGTGCATTGATTCAGCGTGGTCTTTCTCTGAAAACTATATTTTTAAAATTTTGTATAGAATTGAAGCTTCAGTGCAAGAACTTTTGATCATACCCTCTGTATATGCATGTATGTTCTTCATATATATTAATTAAAAGGCATATTTTGGATCTAAAATAAAACATTTTATTTATTACAAAATGTCAATATTTCACTAGGCTGTACGCCGTCAGGTCTTTTCTTGTTTTTAAACAGTTTTGATTGATCACGCGATTGCCTTCACGCGACGATATATAAATATTTATAAAACCCACTATGGGGATTATTTCAATATCCAATCATATTATTATTATCCCGACGTTTGAGTAATTTTCCTTCCTCATATAATCAAAGTTTGCTTGGTGCTTAAAGTTTAGATGGCATTAGCTTTTCCTTGCATTTACTTTCTTGAATCGGCACACATAATGGATCTCCTCAGAATCACTTCAGGATAAAAACAAGACCAGTCCTTCTTTAAAGTAAACACATTAATTTTTCCATTGCAGTAAGGGCAGGAGATATTGTTTAATTTTAAAAAGAATCATACGCGTCTATAATAGTTTCGAATTTTCACAACAAACTAGCGCCTTTTTCAATCTATGCTCAAAATTCCTCCATATGCTGGCCTAAATTCGGCTCTATAGCATCTCCATCTAAAATATCCGAATCTGATTTTTAAAAATATATATCACATACATAATCCAAATAAAAACAATATTTGAGTAAATTTTCCATAGAAAGAATAAGACCCACATCTATATGGTTTATGGCCCACAAGTAGAAGAAGGCTTTACCAAGGCAAACAAAGGTATAGGATGAATAAGAAAGAAAGAGAATTGAGGTGAGTGCGGGAGAAAGCTATTTGAGGTTCCAAAAGGAAAGTCCGCATTTTATAGCTGAGTGGTAAATTGATGTGAATATTTATTATAGTGCTGTGAATAGAATGTTTTTTTTTCCTTATTTGTTGTGTTTATTTCTATAAATTTGAAAGGAGGTGGAATGGATTGGGTCCTTTTTTACTGAAATGGCGCTTCTGTTTGCTTTCATTTTATTACACAATTTTTATTCCTTTTATATTGACATAATTAGAATTGGCTTTTTATTCTGTTTATCTTTCTTTCTTACAATTTAGTTATTTTTATTGAATATTTTATGTGATGTAGCGTCAATTTAAAGGCACTCATAAATTTATTTGAAATTATTTCAAATGATTTTCTCCATTTGTTTACTCACATTTGTAATAAAGGCGATGATCCGAAAAGTACAAATAATTCTGGTTTGTGAACGTTTTTGTACATTAAATCTTTTTTGGAATTGAGTAGACAAGAAAAATCGAATTGGCACAATATTTCACATTTAAGGTACTTTCATTAAATCTCTATCCCGCAGTCCACCGGTGGCGGAGTCAAACCCGCGTTGGACGCTACCAATGAAGACTCTATATATTATATATATATGTATAGATGGAAAATTCGCCGGGAGGCAAAGATCTATATTCTAGCCATAGATTTGGCCCAGCCACCTTGCCTGTAGATTGTGAAGATTCCATTAGATCCCGTGTGGATCTCATGGAATAAAGTCCGTTCTAGACTGACGAGGGCCATTAGCCCGAAACCATGGTCTCTAGGTGGACGCTTCTCAGTTTGGCAAAGCTGGTGTTGTGGCTTTGTCACCGACCCGAGGCCGCTAGTCGCGGCGACGGTCAATAGATGGCGTCAGGTTTTGACGTTTATTTTGACGGGAGAGGCGCCCTATGCTTCTTTATATAAGTATATTTATCAATTTTATATTTTACATTTATTTGTATATATTTATCCCTTATTTATTCTTATTTATTCATATTGTTACGTCTTCCTGTACGACTGTAGACTGATCCATTGCTGTATGGTAAACAGCGGGCAGTCATACAATGATTTATTTAAACAAGAAAAGTATATACAAGTCATCAATTCCACCGAGATACAAACTATTTGCATATAAAATGCTGACATCAGGATGATGACGTGGCATTTAATTTGCAGAGTATCTCAATTTCTCTTTAATTTAAAAATAATACAAGATCAAAGAAAGATTTTATTTATTAATCATCAAAATAAGTCATTTCCGCATCTAAACACATATGTCATATCGCTTCCCAATCCAATTTTCGTAGCGAATTTTATAGTCGTCTTTTTCAAGCTTCTGGGGAAATTCAGCGATTTTCTATTATGATTTCTCGTGACTCGAATCACTGTCCTTTATGAGACATTTTACTGTATAGGAAAAAGACATTTGGGCAAAAACCGATGTGTATGGGGCCTGAGGAAGTATTGGAACTTTGTTCTTGGCCATGAAATTAAAACTGCAACAGCCCAGTGAGGTCGGGTGTTGTCATGGTGGAGAATCCAAACCTAAGAAATAATTTTTCTGGTCATTTATTTCTTATGGCTTTTCCTAGCCGCCGCAAACATCGATATAGATATGCAGGTTTGTCCTTCCAGAACAGAATAATGGTAAACCAGTCCTTTATGGTCAAAATATTTTACCAACAGAACCTTGAGTGCTGATTTTGAGAATCGAGAATTTTTTGGTTTTGGTTCTCTTCCACGTCATTCTCTTCCCGGCTATAACCATAAACCCGATTCTAATCTCCCGTTATCACATTCTTGAACTATTATCTAATTTCACGTCAAGAATGGTCGCACTTGTTTCTCTCATCTCTGTTTCTGTTCAAGCGTGGGATGTCTAGTGACAAATTTTGAGAACTTATCATTTGTATATTTTCGTGAATAATCGAATAAACTCAGAAGACCCGTTATGCCTGAAAGTTCCTGTATGCTAATTTTATATTTTAGTATATTTTCTCTACAAAATTTTCTTGATGTTCATTTTTCTTCTCAAAAGGTCTTCTCTAAAGGATCATCTTGGATTGAGCTTCGTCCACTTTTAAAGTGGCTATACCATTCGCAAACTGCGGTTTTCTTTAGACATATCTCTCCGAATGCCTTTCGGTGCATTAACAGCGTTTTTATAACTGGGATTTCATTTCATGATTCACGAAGCCTAACCACATGGAAAAGGTTCTCCATGTTCTACGCCCAACCACATGAAAACGTTGCCCATAGACGAGATCATCGATACGTGCCGTGGAAAAAGCCCTATGACGTTAGAAACCCGACTGGGAGAAAATAAAACTGCAGGAACTCTCAGAATTTCGACCCAGCGAGTTATTATCAGAGATTTGCGAGTGACGCTTTTAAGTAAATTTGTTCCACTCACGTGAGATAAAAATGTACGAGTTGCCATTAACTGAGTGACTCGGCGGCCTGCAATGTTAGAATAATATTTCCATTTTTGACTGGTTATTTTCTTGTTTAATAATTAATCTTTCATATTGTGCTCAATGGTGATTCAATACAATTTCTTAATTGTGAAAAAATAGTACAAATGTAACATTGTACTGGGATAAGGTGCATAAAGTAAGAAAAAGGCATCTCCTTATCGTGCAACTGAGAGTTGCTGATGGCTGGCGCCATCTATCGGAATAAATATCAACTATTCTCGTTGATTTTTAATTATTCCAGAATTGGCCAAATACCCATTCTTGATTAATCAAGAAAAGCTAACCACGGACGCGTTTCGGGCTGTTGGCCCTCATCAGCGTGGTGCACGATAAGGAGATGCCTTTTTCTTACTTTATGCACCTTATCCCAGTACAATGTTACATTTGTACTATTTTTTCACATTGTGTAGCGTCCTCACGCAATTCTGGCCTTAACTACCCGTTTCATGATTTTTCAGGATGCCTTAATGACCAATTTTTTGGTCGTTGAGGTACAGCTTGCACCACGCTGATGAGGGCCAACAGCCCGAAACGCGTCCGTGGTTAGCTTTTCTTGATTAATCAAGAATGGGTATTTGGCCAATTCTGGAATAATTAAAAATCAACGAGAATAGTTGATATTTATTCCGATAGATGGCGCCAGCCATCAGCAACTTTCAGTTGCACGATAAGGAGATGCCTTTTTCTTAATTTCTTAATTATACCTCCGTCAACATGGTGAACTGGGAATAGTACGGTACTGTGCCAGAATTAACCGCACAGTTCTAGGAAATGCGTAGGTACTGTACATTAGAATGATGATGATGCCCTCGCAGAATTAGCAACGCCATCATCCCCGTAATTCCCCAAAGAACTCAGTTAAGGTAATAACCATTTGGAAGCCCTGACTGGAATGGGAAATTGGCTCTTTGTGATTTTCTCTTTCTAGGAGTGTGAATAGAAATTTTCCCTAGAAGTTGGTTTTGTATGTAGTTGAGTATACCAATAAAACAGCTAAAGAATTCTTGGTGAATCTATGTATTGAAGGTATCTAGATATTATTCAAAGAATTATCAATAGATTAGAATTTAGAGAGTAACACACAAAATGAATTGTAAATGTGAAAAATACAAAAATAATTTCCAAAAGTTTGAAATAAAGAATCTACCTTATATAGTGAACATTTTTATTTCCCTAAATGTTTCTACGATCCACTGTCGTCCTTTTCTGAATAAGGTTCTTTTTTTTTACAAAATTCCCGGAGTTGTGAACCTGGTAGTCAAAACCAGACTATGACCATAGATAGATCATTTCGAAGGATTGAGGAAACCAACCATTCTTGATTCGTCTGAAATGAACAAATAGTTCACTTTCACAACTTGAACGGTACGTCCAACCTCTACAGCTATTCCAACAAGAATCTTGGCGTATTGATGTATTCACCAAAAGTTTTTAAAACCCTTGTTTACTCATTTGTATTTTATTCCGGTAACTATTTAATACAAACACATATTTGAGTTTTGTCCTAAAATATACATTTTCCGATTTGTGATTAGCAACTTGAACACAATATTATAATGAAGACCTTACATCTACCCATCGGTCAAGTCTAATTTGTCTTTCATTCAATTCAGGAGAATTGACTATAATACTTTACCTCTTGGAACCCGTCGACCTCGTACCACTTTTCCAAACTTAAAAAAAAAAACGGATTTCGAAAGCTTATACTATATTTAACTCAAAACAAATAATCAGTATTGTCAGTAAATATCGTTTTATTAATTTTACTATTTAAGATGTTAAACGATATCTTCTATATATATAAAAATGAATGTTTGTATGTCTGTTTGTCTGTATGTCCGGTATACAAATTCGCAGTAGTTCACTAATTCAAACCAAAATTTCCATACATAGGTAAAAGAATACGGGGAAGACGATAGGCTATTTTAAAAAATATATAAATCAATTATTAAAACTATATATTCAAATTATTCAACTTAGCTCACAAACAGCGCTCTCTAGAACGCGTGGGGATCTGACGGCGGCGCGCGCCCATTGGCTGCTTTATACTCTTTACTTTTGTTTAGCTTTTAAATAACATATTTTTTCTCTACTTTGCCTATTTTTATTACTGTTTTATACTCTTTTCTTTTGTTTAGCTTTTAGAGATCTGAGATGCCTCCCAAGAAACGCAAACCTATTGGAAAAGTCCTACCAGAAGTGAGTAAAAAAAAATGTGCGAAGTGCTGAGACTGCTGTGCAACGTGAGCATCGTCTTAGGATTAATCGAGAAAGGGCCAGTACTTCGAGAGCGGCGGAATCCGTGGGACAGCGTGAGAACAGGCTTCAACAAGATAGAGACAGGGCCAGTACCTCAAGAGCGGCGGAATCCGTGGGACAGCGTGAGAACAGGCTTCGGCAAAATAGAAACAGGGTCAGTACTTCGAGAGCGGCAGAAACCCCACAAGAACATACGGCCAGGATTCTGAATGTCAGGGAAAGAACTTTGGCCTCACGAAACTCGCGTGATAGACTTTCCAATTTACTTTTAGAAGGTTTCAATTATGATTCGTGCAAAAATTACGAACAACACCCAATGATATTGCTGTATCAGGTTTGATTATCAGATACAAAATTATAACGGGAAAAATTCCAAAAAGCAGAGACCACGGGTGAAACCAGTTCATTATTTTGTATGCAGGAACAAAATTCTAACAGAAAAACATTCATTCGAGCAGAAAACAAAAGCCAGATCATCTTTCTATAAAAATATCGCTTCTCAGACACAAAGTTTGGAGCGGTACGTTTCACAAGAGTGACATCCACGGCGCCAATTTATAATTGTAACGAATAGTATTTGAATAGGGTAAAACCCGGGCGTTGCCCGGGTCATTCGGCTAGTTGACTATATATGAATGTTTTAGATGTTATATGTTAAAGATTATAAACACAAGGTAATAATACCATATCTAAATAAATAATTAATGGGTCTAATTATTTATTTGGTCTCATTACCTTGTGTCAGCAAACAACTTCTAAATTATTCAACATTATCAGTCTTGTCCAAAATAGAAAAAGAAGGTGTTGATTTTGAAAAAAAAAATACTGTAAATGATCAAATGACGACTTCAATTTCTTTAAGGCGGAGAACCGACCAATTACATATATCCGATGTGAAGGCTTCTACACATTGCCTTATATGAAAAAAAAAATCTCATTTTGTTTTCGATTTATTAACATGGAGCGTGTTCAAGCTCGTGCCGTAAGAAAGATAGACTAGTGTTGCTTAGTTAAAAGAGTTTTAAAGTGATAATAAACCTAGGAATCCATATTCTACTGAAAAAAAGCTTCGTGTTTACATCGTATTCGGTGGCGAAGAAAAACACGCAGCTATTTATTTATTTATTTCAACACACAAAACGCGATATCTCGGCTAAGGGATAATTGCGTCGATTTACATATTTAAAAAGTAGTTATAAACATATTATACAAGAAAAAAAGAGAAACAATAAGATAGATTACAAGCATGATCCTTTCAGGTTAGAAAAATGTTGATAAATATATTTATAAAATTGGTTAAATCTGTGACAATTATCTCTAGTATTTACAAACTGATATAGATCTACAACATTGTTTATTATCTGTTGTCTAGCGCTGAAGAAGAGTGGGCATTCCAACAGCAGTCTCGAGAGTCCTAAAAGTTATTTTAAATACATATTCTTGAGAATTAAAAAAAAAACCTTTTCAAATCCTAAATATACTTGTTTCAATGCAATAAAACAATGTTTTAACTACCAGAATATTGTACCATAATAAATATGTAGAGATTCTTTGTCCGGCTTACTAGTTTATGTGGTGGTTAAGCAATTACACTCACATAAATAATTTTCTTGCAAAATCAAGCCTTTTATTAGAATCACTATGGCTACACCGCTATGGCTAGTTTGTTCAGGCAACCAACAGAATGAGAGGCAGAATAACAATAATAATAATAATTCAATCAAATAGGAAACTATATATATAAATTAGACAATAAAAATTTTGCATATTTGCAACAAACAAATATGATTTTTTTTTAAAACAATATTTACATAACACAGAAATACCAAAGAATAATTTACATGTCCCCTACATCACTCCCCTTCCAGTGACGGAAGTCACGTCCAATAGACTCATTGTACCTGGAAGGAGGTTTTATCCGTCTTCCGCTGCGGATCTCCTTTGGCAACTCGAACCGCACCCCAGGCTTAGCAGGTCGCGGTCCACTTGGACCTTCTCTGCTGGCAGGTTTAATGGGATCTTCTTTGCTGGCAGGTTGATCTAGTGTTCCCAAGATGTAAGCGGGCTTTAACCGATCAATCGATATCTTCACTTCCCTGTTCTTAATTCTTAGTGTAAAAAATTTATCAGATTTTTCAAGAACTGGATAAGGTCCTTCGTAATATGGCTCTAAAGGCTTTCTAATTCTATTTATTCTCAAGAAAACTTGATCAGATTTAAATAAATCTTTATGGATAAAAATATCTTTGGTTATATTGTGATTCGTTGTTATTGGTCTAACCATATGCATATACTCTATGAGGTTCGATATAAATAAACTGGAATCAACTCGACTTACAGGTTTCTCAAAAAATGCTCCAGGTAATTAAATAGTTTTTCCATAAACCATCTGTGATATTGAAAAACCCGTATCCTCTCGAATAGCAGCGCGTAACGCTAGAAGTATTGTCGGCAGAGAATCGGTCCATTTGACTGAATTATGAGCTTTAATGGCAGTTTTAAGTGTCCGATTAAAACGTTCAATTTTACCATTACTCTGAGGATGGTAAGGAGTAGTATGTAGCAGTTTCGTTCCGCATATCGCTGCAAGATCTTTAAATACTTGGGATGTAAATTGTCTTCCTTGATCTGAAACTATAGTGTAAGGAGTTCCGAATCTTGATACCCAGTTATTATAAAATGAAAGGGCTACAGTCTCAGATGTTATGTTCTCCAAAGGTATCACTTCCATCCAGGACGTATATCTGTCAATGCAAGTGAGACAATAATATTTTCCATTTGATGGAGGTAGTGGCCCAATTAAATCAATATGAATCACACTGAATCTTTCATCGGGCTCTCGAAATGTACCAATTTGGGATTTTGTGTGCCTTGTCACCTTTGTTTTTTGACAATTAATGCAGGCCTGGGACCATTTTAGAACGTCTTTTTTGAGTTCTTTCCAGATAAATTTTGACTTAGGTTGATTAATTGTAGCCTTTATACCCGGATGATTTAAATCGTGAAATTGATGAAAGATTTGGATTCGAAATCCCTCGGGAATAAATGGTCTTATATTTTCTGTTGACACATCACACCAAAGCATTTTGCCAGATTGTAAAGGATATTGTTTAAATTTTAGCGATGTATTTTCTTTGCGTAGATTAAGTAATTCATCACTATTATTTTGTTCCTCTGCAATTTTATCATAATCAATACTTGTAACTGCTTCTATTCTAGACAATGTATCTGCAACAATGTTTTCTTTACCACTAATATGCCGGATGTCTGTGGAAAATTGTGAAATATATTGAAGCTGTCTCTGTTGTCTCGGCGAAGCTTTTTCATTATTTTGTTTGAAAGCATATACTAATGGCTTATGATCAGTGAATATATAGAATTCTCTTCCTTCCAACATATATTTAAATTTTTTAATACTCAAATAAATTCCAAGTAATTCTCTATCATAGGTACTGTATACCTTTTGAGCATTATTTAAATTCTTCGAAAAGAATGCTATTGGTTTCCAACAACTATTTTCACATTGCTGCAACTCTGAACCAATGGCATTATTAGATGCGTCTGTACAGAGCGATAATGGAAGTGCAGGGTTGGGGTAGCATAATAATGCAGCACTTGCTAAGTCTTGTTTACATCTTTCAAATTGCAACTTGGCTTCTTCCGACCAATCGATTTTTCTTTTATCATTCTTTTTTTAATCTTTCAGATAATCATGAAGAAGAGCCTGCGTAGAAGCTGCGTTCTCAAGATATCTACAATAAAAATTTACCATACCTAGGAAGGTACGTAATTCCCGTTTCGTCGTTGGCAGTTTATAATCTAGAATTGTTTGAACCTTTGATGGAAGCGGTTGAGACCCTCCATTTGTTATCCAGTGTCCTAGAAATTCCAATTGGTCAACTCCTAAGATAGATTTATCGATGTTTATGCGCAATCCATAGTTTTGTAGTTTCTCGAGAACCAATTTTAAATGGGTTTCATGTTCTTCATGAGTTTCTGAAGTCACTAATATATCGTCCAAATAGGGAAATGTAAAATCCAAGCCACGAAGTACTTCATGAATAAAACGCTGAAACGTAGCTGGTGCATTTCTAAGGCCAAAGCTCATGACGTTGAATTCATAAAGTCCAAATGGAGTTATTATGGCTGTTTTAGGCTTGTCTTCCTCGGCAATGGGGATCTGGAAATAGGCTTTAAACAAATCAAGCCTAGAAAAAATCATCTTTCCACTTAAAATATGCTGAAAGTCCTCCAATCTAGGTATTGGGTAGCGATCAGGCAAGGTTTGAGAATTTAGTTTTCTGTAGTCACCACAAGGTCTTAATGTGCCGTCTTTTTTGGTGACCAGGTGAAGTGGACTAGCCCATTGTGATTTGGATGGCCTGATTATTCCATGCTCGATGGCGGTCCTTTTGTTATTATGAAGTGCTTCACATCGTGATTAGCCTTCATTATTCCTACGTTGGGCCTCGTAATATCTGGGTAATTAGCCAATAGTTTAGAAAAATTTGATGTTGTTCTATAAGAGCTAAAAGTCTCTTCAGAGATTGAGCAGATATCACCTTTTATTGTCAGGTTTGTTATACTGTCAATCAATTGTTTTCTATTAATATCGAGGATTAATTTGAAATTATTTAGAAAAGGGCGGTCCCAAGTTTTCCTTTGTAAGGTATTAAGGAAATATCGGCTCCACTATCCACCAAGAATCGCATGCCAGTTTTTTTGTCACTTACGAATAAACGGCTATTGCGACGTATGTTTTGTCCAGCAGCAGAGTGCGTCGCACCACTTACTGCTGGTTGGAGTTTTTCCGCATTGAACCATTCACATGGCTTTTTACATTTTCCAGGTAGGCAGTTTTTTTCCATACCTATAATGGAAATAGCAGAATTTTCCTTTTGGATTATATCCACCCTTAGATCGGGAACGGGAGCGCGCATTATAGTGATAATCACGTGATCTTCGGTCACGAGATCTACCTTGACGCTCCATTTTCATACTTTCTATTTTCTGTTCCAGAGATTCTATTTTTTTTAATAACATTTTTGTTTCATTCTCCGGCTTAGCTGCCTCATAGATCTCCGTCTTGGGGTTTAATTCGGCTATTCTATCTGCCATTACTGCCAATTTGTCGAGCTCTTCCTCGTTAATTATCAAAATTTGCTGAATTGCCTGTGGAAGTTTTTCGAGCCATAGCGTCTTTATAAATTTATTGGATAAGTCCTCTGTTGCTAATGACCTCAATTTCTGCAACAGCTGGCTAGGCTTTAGATCACCTAGTTCGATTCCTGATAACAGTTTTCGAATTCTTTTAGATTCGCCATCTTTGAATATTCTCAGAAGTCTCTCTTTTGCCTCTGAATATTTATTTATTTCTTTAGAGGTAATTATATCCCAGATGTTCTCGACATATTTTGGCTCCAATTGAGCGATCAAATAATTGAATTTCGTATTTTCTGTCTTTATATTATTTATCAAGAACTGAGCCTCTACTTGATGGAACCATATATCAGGTCTTTCAATCCAGAAAGGTGGAAGTTTAATATTCACCTTATAGGTCTCAACTATTTCCGTTTCCTCACTTTTCATTTTATCAATTCGTCGTGCTTGTTCTTCTGTTCGGCTCACCAGTTTATGTAGAGATTCTTTGTCCGGCTTACTAGTTTATGTGGTGGTTAAGCAATTACACTCACATAAATAATTTTCTTGCAAAATCAAGCCTTTTATTAGAATCACTATGGCTACACCGCTATGGCTAGTTTGTTCAGGCAACCAACAGAATGAGAGGCAGAATAACAATAATAATAATAATTCAATCAAATAGGAAACTATATATATAAATTAGACAATAAAAATTTTGCATATTTGCAACAAACAAATATGATTTTTTTTAAAACAATTAATATTTACATAACACAGAAATACCAAAGAATAATTTACATGTCCCCTACAAATATAAGATGTCTTAAGCACGCCATCTTGATCCAATAGCTAGGTTATCTGAATAAAACCACCATTCTTGCTGATGGGATAAAATGTTCAGAGAAGCTGGCTCTTCATGGGGACAAATAAAGTAGGAATTGGTTTTCTTACCCAGCATAGAGAGGCGAACTATTGGTCTACATAGGTATAATAATCAATCAGCTTGCCTCATTATTTAGTTGTTGTGATGTGCCTTTTACAAAATAACACTTGTATATAAGGACCAACTAACAGATTTGGTGGAAAGGAAATGGCAAATGTGTTGCCATGTGACTAAGGTATGATGTGATGGTGGTGTCTTGTCCCCATGGAAAGGGGAGTCAGCCACATTTCATAGTTCCCTGTTCACGGTTACCGTAGCGGCTCGGGGCTCACGACACCGTACTACAAGGCAGTCCCTTAAGGTATGATGTAATAGCGCGGATTGGGAAATCAAGAGGAAGATCTTTCAGTACCCAGATGTTTTGAAAATTGTTGAGAACTTGACTACCCTATTGCGGTCCTTCTCGACTAACCCATTGTTTTCACCTTTAATATTCAACTGATGTTTCCTGTAGTACTTCATTATTATCTCTTTGGCTACACAAATGTTTTAACCTCAAAATATTCTTTGTTACACCTCGACTTCTCCATTGTCACATCGACTATCTCATTGTTTTTACCTTTAATATTCAACTGATGTTTCCTGTAGTACTTTAATATTACCTCTTTGGCTACACAAATGTTTTAACCTCAAAATATTCTTTTTTTCACCTCGACTATCCCATTGTCACCTCGACTATCCCATTGTCACCTCGACTATCCCATTGTCACCTCGACTATCTCATTGTCACCTTGACAGCCCTCACTCCCCATTTGTCTCAACCCACCACCCCATTGCTGACACCTTGGCTATACCAATGTTTTCACTTTGAACTCTCTTTTTTTTATCTCGACTATCCTAAGCCGGGAGAATATTTTACTGCATCAGTGCTGCTGTTTATATATACAGTATAATCTCTCTTTAGCGGACACTCCACTAGCGGACACCTCTCCACAAAGGAATGTTTTATTTGCAAAATTACCATTTTTACTATTTAGCAACTCTCCGGTAAGAGGGCACCTCTCCCTAAAGGACACTCTACAATTAGGTGTCCTTTACAGGGAGGTTGTACTGTAATGATGTTTTATCAACTGAACAGTTACAAGTAGAAGATAGAAGGATAAACAACTGTCTGAGATCCTGGTGAAGAATTTCGCTCCTGGGCGGGCCGTGCCGTCCTCCCACACCGTGTTGGCGGTACCTCAAGGGCACAGTGTACCCGCCGTTCTGCATGATATATGAACACCAGATAGGCACGTTCTCTGGTGACATCCCAGTTTAAAATACTAATCTAGCTTCCATGTCTTAACACCGGATAGGCACGTTCTCCGGTCTCATCCTAGTCCAAGATTTCGTCTAGCTCCCATGACTTAACACCGGATTAAGATACGTTCTGCGATCACAGCCAAACCTAAAATACCGGTCTAGCTACCATATCTAATCGCCGGAATAGGATACGTTCTCTGGTGACAACCTAGTCTAAGATACTAGTCTATCTTTCATGACTTAAACACGAATTAAGGTATGTTCTCTCCGATCACAGCCCAGTCTAAAATACCGGTCTAGCTACCATATCTAATCACCGGAATAAGATACGTTCTCTGGTGACAACCTAGTCTAAGATACTAGTCTATCTTTCATGACTTAAACACGGATTAAGGTATGTTCTCCGATCACAGCCCAGTCTAAAATACCGGTCTAGCTACCATATCTAATCACCGGAATAAGATACGTTCTCTGGTGACAACCCAGTCTAAGATACAGTCTAAATGGTATCTGAACACCTATTTAACTGGGACACGTTCTATAGTCACAGCCCAGTCTAAGATAACGGTCTAGCTCCCATATCTAAACACCGGATTAACCGGATTAAGATACGTTCTCTGGTCACAGCCCAGTCTAAGATACCGATCTAGCTCCCATATCTAAACATCAAATTAATTAAGATACTTTCTCTGGTTACTGTTCTGCCTAGCTCCCATATCTAGACACCAGATTAAGTCACGTTCTCTGCTCACAGCCAAGTCTAAGATGTCTGTCTATCTCTCATGTCTTAACACTGGATATATAAACACCGGATTAACTAAGACATATTATCTGGTCACACCCCAGTCTAAGATACCGGTCTAGCTCCCATGTCTTAACACTGGATTAACCGGATTAAGATTTGTTCTCTGCTCACAGCCAAGTCTAAGATGCCGGTCTATATCTCATGTCTAAACACCGGATTAACCGGATTAAGATACGTTCTCTGGTCACAGCCCAGTCTAAGATACCTATCTAGCTCCCATATCTAAACATCGAATCAATTAAGATACTTTCTCTGGTTACAGTCCTGTCTAGCTCCCATGTCTCGACACCGGAATTAAGTTACGTTCTCTGCTCACAGCCAAGTCTAAGATGCCGGTCTATCTCTCGTGTCTAAACGCTGGATATATAAACACCGGATTAACTAAGACATATTATCTGGTCACACCCCAGTCTAAGATACCGGTCTAGCTCCCATGTCTTAACACTGGATTAACCGGATTAAGATTTGTTCTCTGCTCACAGCCAAGTCTAAGATGCCTGTCTATCTCTCATGTCTAAACACTGGATATATAAACACCGGATTAACTAAGACATATCCTCTGGTCACACCCCAGTCTAAGATACCAGCCTAGCTCCCATGTCTTAACACTGGATTAACCGATTAAAGTACGTTATATTATCACAACTCAGTCTATAGCTCACAATTCTCAACAACAAGTTCCATTAGTGAAATATTAATACCCCAAATGTGTATGTGTATCCTTATAAAAAATAGATGTATAAAACATGGAAACTTCATCACCTTTCAACGCACTAATTGGACGTACTAATTGTAAAGAAGCAATCATCATTTGACATGCATGGTCAGATTACACCCAAATTATCCAATAAAAACACCAAGCTCCATTTACTTCAATTTGTCACAATTTTTATTAATTTGACACTCTCTCGAAAATAATATTCAATTATTAGATAAATAAGGCATAATTAAAAAATAAACCGAAAATTCACAAAATATATAGCTGGTTATCTTGCTCTATATCAACTTCAAGTTCGAATGAAAAAATGATAGGGTCAAAAAATTAAAGCCCGAAACCTACCAATAAACTAATTTTAAAATTATATAAATTCTACAACACACTTACACAATGTTTCTACTGAACATATACTATATAATATGATGCATCAGCACACCATCTGTTATGAAAATTCGAAACTATTATAAACGTGTATGATTCTTTTTAAAAATTAAACAATTTCTACTGTCCTTACTCCCATTAATTTTTCCATTGCAGTAAGGGCAGTAGATTGTTTAATTTTTTAAAGAATCATACGCGTCTATAATAGTTTCAAATTTTAATATACTATACATTTTTACCTCTTGAAATATTAATAATTCCTATTAATGAAATTTCCTTAACACTTGGAGAAAGGATCATACCAAGTTAGTCTATTTGTTAAAATTTCAAAACATCTGCTTATTTCTAATTATTCATATTATTAGAGGTTGTTCCAAAAGTTCGTAAACATATTATGATTTATATTTTGCAAGTGTTTACGAACTTTTAGGACAACCTTAGTAATATTGGTAACCTTTGAATAATTATAACAGAATTATTATAGAAGAATGAGCTAATATCTGATTCTCTATATCAAGGGTGGCCAATCAGCAGATGGGCCAAGTTACAGAATTACAAGGTTGTTTCAAAAGTTTATAAACACTTTCAAAATATAAATCATAATATGTTTATAAACTTTTAGGACAACCTTGTATTTCAAGAATAAGCTGATTTACCATTATAAGAGTGATGATAATATCAACGAAGTGGTCATTTAAAATTGAAAGAAAATCACAGAGAAGAAATGCTCTTTTCTCCAAATGCCAATCGATAAGTAAGCCAATTCCAACATACCACCAAGGAAGCTTACACGTTAGAAATGTATTGGATTAAAACTTTCAATTTAAACAATTCCGTAGAATTATCTGTAAAGACATCTCTAAATATTCACTAAAGGATTTAGAACTTCTTTTGAAGGAACAATAGCGTCTTAGTTGCTAGAGGCTCTTTTGTTCTGTAGGCCTTTGGGGAAATTCCCAACTCTCTCGATAGTAAAAACTTCAAAGTGTCTGCTCGATATTTTACTTGGAATTCTCCTTCCAAATCCCATTTTCTCTAACTTCCATATGTTACGATATACTATAAATGGCACACAGTTTGTTTAAATAATATACGAGTCGAAGAATAATACATGTTTAACACAACTGATATTTATGTACAGTCTACTCTCGTTATAACGCCACTAGATATAACGCCACCCTCGTCTTACGCCGCTTTTTCGTTTTGTCCCAATCGACATCAATGTATTTTTCTCGATATAACGCCACTCCCTCGCTGTTCGCCTTCCGCCGCTGATTTTTCGTATCCCAAGTAGCAAAAACCACTCGTTATAGCGCCACTCACAACGTCCCTCACCCCTCCCTTTTCCTGCCTGATTTTTTTCCGCCAGCGGCACCGGACTTTGTTTGCTGTTGACACAACAGATAACAGATTGTGTGAACAGCCAGCAGACCCTTTTCCTGCTTGTGCCTGGGACATACACAGTCGCTTCATCCTTTGCTAACGTCAACACAACAACTTTATTGTCGTATCATGAGTTCCCAAAAGCGTAAACGTGAGTCAATCACCATTGAAAAGAAGAAGGAGATATGCCAGTTGGCAAGAAATAACCCTACGATGTCGAATAATGAGATTGGAGAGCGTTTCTCACTTCCACGAACAACTGTCCGTGATATTCTCGCTCAGGCTGAGAAGTGGGAAAATTATACTGTTGGTTCTTCAAAGAGACAAAGAGTCGAAAAATTTAGTGACTTGGAAGACGCTCTCTCCAACTGGTTTACCCAAAAGCGTGCCAATAATATTATTATTACTGATGACCTCCTAAGAGAAAAGGCAAAAAAACTTGGCGAGCAGTTGGCCGTACCAGAAAATTTCGCGCACAGCAGTGGGTGGCTGCAGTGATATAAAGGGAGATTCCATATTTCGCAACGACGGCTCTGTGGGGAAGGCGCATCGATTTCTCCAGCTATCATTGATGAACACCTTACAAATTTGAACAGTATTCTGGCAAATCTGGATATGACCCAACCAACATATACAATGCAGACGAAACAGGATTATTTTTTCAGCTCATTCCTGACCGAACACTTGCTCACAAAGATGAAAACTGCCGTGGTGTCAAAAGGATGAAGCAACGAATCACTGTTCTACTGTGCTGCAACTCTACTGGAACAGACAAGCGGCGATTGCTGATTATTGGAAAATCGGCAAAGCCTCGATGCTTCAGAAACTTTAGTCCACACTTCTACTGCAATCACACATCTAACAGCAACGCATGGATGACCTCTAGCATCTTTCAAGAATGGCTACTGCAGTTCAACAAGCAGCTTGTCTCTGAAGGACGTCGTATCCTACTGTTATTAGATAACGTCTCACTGCGTCCCTAATGATGGTCTCAGCAACATAAATATACACTTCCTGCCACCAAATATGACTGCCAGTCACTGGATAGTGGCATCATCAAAAGTTTCAAGGCTCAATATCGCAAGCTTCAACTCCAGAAAATGGTGGAATTGGCGGATGCCCATCTACCCACAGAATTACGTCTGGATTACGCTGTGCGCTATTGTAAAATGGCTTGGGATTCTGTGAGCCCTGATTCCATCAGCAACTGCTGGAATCACACAGGCATTCGCTTCACTTCTACTGCTGCAGTTGAGCCTCTTAATTATTAAAATCTGCTTGATCGCATTCGCGACATCTTCACTATTACACCAGAGAATTTGATGACTGAAAGGGAGTTTCAACTGGTTGATGATTCCCAGGAGGCGGAAATGAAGCTAACAGATGACAATTTGCTAGTGTCCACTGTTACAGCGAAAGAAGAACTTGGCGAAGATGATGATACAACAGTGACCCAGCGCCTACCATCGTTAAGGGAAGCCAGAACAGCTGCTGAGAAAGTTTTGTTGTTTCTTGAGCACTCCAAGAGAGCAACATCTGACGACGTCAATCTATCTGCGGGTTTGTTACGCCGTGTCTATGCCATAAGTTAGGGAGAGAAAAGACAAGTTGTGATCACAGACTTCTTCAAGAAAATGTAATTACTTTTTATGAATAAATAATAAATGAATGCTTTCTATTTATCATATTAATTAATTAATGCCGGTTTTGCATTGCTTAGAGTATAAATTGTTATTAGTAATTGTTATAAATAATTTATTGTATCTTTAAATTTCACATTTTAAACGTGTTCGATACAACGCCACCCTCGCCTTACGCCGCTTTTTTGCAAAATCCGGATGGTGGCGTTATAACGAGAGTAGACTGTACTATTATATTGTCACTGTATAATATTTGCATAGCTTTAATATAAATGTAAAAAATCTAAACGATAGCAATGCGTTTCTTTATTTTCTATATTAAATATTTTGTTCAATAATTTGGAATAAAATATTCTGTGCTCAGTTGATATTGTAGCAAAGTATTTATTATTTTAGAAGCAAGAAAACTTTCTCCACTGATTATATTAACTAGAAATAAAGCGTAAGGAGAAACGATTATGTGAATAAAAAATCTTTTCTCCTTACGCTTTATTTCTAGTTAATATTTATTATTTTATTAATAGAATATCAATGTTGATGTTTATATTTTACTACACTGTAAACTTCCCTCATTGCCTATCTTGTATATTATCAATTATAATCCTGCCCAGAAGTCCTCCTCTACGTGGTAGGCAGCATCACAAGTAAGGGACTGTCCTGTAGTACGGTGTCGTGAGCCGCTACGGTAACCGTGAACAGGGAACTCTGAAATGTGGTAGACTAACGGGGCAATGGTACCCCCCTTTCCATGGAGATGGACAAGACACCACCACCATCAATTATATTTGTTCTTACCTTAAAATTCTCTTTCATCCTGAAGTTTGTCTTTCCTAATTTTCCACGTGGCAATATTGACTCCCAAGAATATCACCATAGTCCAACAAGATGTACAGAAAAGGAGTGGATCTCATAGAGAGTATTCTGAATGATTTTATTATCATTTGAGTGAATCAGTCTTAGGAATAGTATGTCTTCTTAATAAGGCTCGTCTATGATAACCGATCCATAACCCCAATGATGTAACAAAGACAAAGGAGCCAGTAGTGAATCTCGACACAAGATCTCCACTCCATCCTGGGGTCAGTAGCCTGAGCAAATCGATCGGAATAATCGATAGCTGCCAGTCTACACCATGGATTCTGTGACAAGATGTAACAGTCAACATAGAGGCAATTTCAAAGTCTCACTTCTACACAGCAAACTGTATTTTAGGATGAAATAATGGATTGAAAATAGTGGAGAAGATGGAAGTAATTATGACTTGAAATCATGCGCTACATGGTGTAATAAGTAGAGAGATGGAGAGATATATATAAAACGACATTCGAAAATTATCCCGCATGAGTTTCTTTTCAACGGAAAATCAAAATTTATTATAAGAAGAAATAACGATTATTTCTAACCTTAGGGATGAGATATGAAAGGATGAATTTTGAATATTAATGATAAACGGAAGAATAAAAGTGTCCAGGGATGGGAACACTTGGACACTTTTATTTTTCCGTTTATCATTACTCTTCACAATTCAACCTTTCATATCTCATCCCTAAGGTTAGAAATAATCGTTATTTCTCCTTAAAATAAATTTTGATTTTTCGTTGAAAAGAAACTCATGCGGGATAATTTTCGAATGTCGTTTTACAATCACAGGCCGCATTGTACTGTATTATATATATATAATGTTTTCAATTTAACAAAATCAATAAGCAATCAAGGGCTCTTTCAACTATTTTTTATTTCTCAAGATATCGGGCCAATATGCCCTTCAACAGGAGACCTAGAAATACCATTTCCAGCAATTACACATGCCGTAAGGACATCCTATAGAAGAGCTGACAACGGGCAATGAACAATGGGTTAATTCTGAAGAGAAAAGAATGAAATGTAAAACATAACGATATAAAAAGGTTCAATTAGACAGAGTGGGAATAACGTTCGCTGAAGAGAAATTCTGTGTGTAAAGGAATAAATCACCTTCTCATTCTGTTAAATTAAAATGAATTATTGACCAGAGAGACCTCACCAGACCACCTCTTGGAATGCATGGGAGCCTCAAGACTGGACCTATGTTAATACCAACACTACCAAGATTGTGAATTTGATATACGAATTTAGTCTCCATGACCTTGTATAATTATACAATGGGATCATTTTGGCTTGCATTAGATGCACTAAACAGGACCTTTGGGAGAGGCCGCTGCTTATCATAAAACAGCTCGAGGAGCATTGACTCATGGAAATCGTGTAATCCTCATACAAGGGGATAAGAAACAACAACATAAAATGGGATAATTAAAAAAAAAATGAATTATTAAACTTAGTATAAAGGATGAATTCGTAACCTTTTAACTTTGAATATTATTTTTTTATATCCAAATATACAAAACAAACTTAGTATTATTTATATGAAACAAAAGAACAATAATAATTATATACAAGAGATCCTTTTCAAACGCGAGAGCTCAGCTATAGTCATTGCTACTCTGTGAAATATTCCAACACCTGTATTTAAGTGAAAATTTCAAACCGCAATGGTGATTTTCAGGTAATAAGGATAAATATTGCTTTAATCCTATCTTTATCTTTACTTATAATCTCACATGGATAAAATATTCAAAAGAAAAATATTATAAAATATGACATTGAATCAAAAGGATAATCTATATGCATCGCCAAGATGAAGAAGCTGTTCAAGAAGATGGTTTATCTTTTCCGTGACAAAAAAAAAAATATTTAAAAACTTACAAATTATATAAAAAAGTATATCCTTATCGTGCAACTGAAAGTTGCTGATGGCTTGCATGCGCTTTCAGTTGCACGATAAGGAGATGCCTTTTTTTTTTCAATTTATGCACCTTATCGCAGTAAAATATCACATTTGTACTATTTTTCCAAATTATAAAAGATTTAGATTATAAATATAGGAAACACATATTCAAATTATTGATATTAAATAGAAATTTTGCAATAAATGTACTGGCAGAAAATGTCAAGATGAATAGAAAATGTGGGATATTAGCTTGTATTTCTGACATAACATCTTAGGGATGTTCTCTAATGTAATAGGGATGTTCTCTGACGTCTGCCAAGACACATATCTATAGGTACTTCCTCGGTGTGGAACTGAGGAGTGTTCAAGAAGACCTTGTCTGGAGGAGAACTCTCTCAAGGTGGGGAAGCCTCCCTTGCTGAAGAAATTTGTACACATACACAACTATATAAATTTACCTATATTTTATATACCCTTTATTTACTATTTTATTATATATTTCTCCACCTTTGTAACAATTGATTAGAAGAATCAATAAAATTGCTGAAATTGTCAATTGTCTAAATAAGGAATATTCAAAATATATAAAATCGGGAGGGAGGGAGTTAAAATATGCCATTAACTAGAATGTATGCGACTGGTAGAAGGTTACAAGGTTGTCCCAAAAGTTCGTAAACACTTGCAAAAATTGAAATACCAATATTATTCGCCGTTATGTATAATGTATTTATATTATGTATAAAGTAATTGTATTATGTATTATTATGTATTCGCCGTAATAATATTATTCGCCAAGTAATAAGAAAAACAACATTAAGGAAAAACACGAAATTTTGGGACAAACCTTATAGTAATTTTGGCAATATAGCTTGGTTTTTTTTTTCTTCATAACTCAAAAAAATTCACAAGTTATATACAAGAGTAGAAATATTCAGGAAATAATTCAGGACAAAATATAGAAGGTTTTCTCTCACTAGGTTTTAATACTCCATCTTTGAAGAAGAAAAAAAGAAGCTCTGAATATATAACATTTCCCAGTTTTTCCGTTGCAGAAATATTCCACTGTATATAATTTGAAGCGTATTTGCATGAATATAGTTTTCTTCATAAAATGGAATAATCCATAGTGAATAGATATTATAACTTGAATTTGTATTTTATTAATGCCAATATTCACTGCGCAGACTGCCCATTTTTCTCTAAATCGAATATTCTTCAAATGCCATTAACAACTCATCTGTTGTAATCATTAATATTCGAATCCTACTTACTATATAATTTGTGTTTTGGTCGAAAATAATTTCAAATCCAAGGTATTCATCGAATCTCCATGAAAAATCATGTTCAAAAAGTCATCATTCCTTTTTTAATATGTATCAAACTATTGGGTTTTCTGGTAACTACCTAAATGAAAATGTTTCGGAGCAACACATTTTCTACAACATCAGGTTTTGTTAAAATCGGACAAACACCTTTCCATCAATTATATAGGTGTATGCGTGTATATGTGTGTATATATGTTTATATTTTTTAATTTAATGATGTAACTGAAAATAAAATTCAAAGAATATCTCTATATGTAAATAATATTTATGAATCTTTCTAAGTCGCTTTCTGTGTATCTTTCCATGTTGAATATTTTCTTTGTTATATTTGTATGTACATTTAGCGAAAGTGTCCCTTGCGTTCTAGGTAGACCTCTCTAGGGACGATCGCCCATCTAGTTAAGCTTTAAATTTTCCCTGACACATTAAGATTGGCGGCCGCGCCCTGATTGCCCTCATTACACTGGCCTTGGGCTGATTCACTGTTGCACGGCCCCCGGGGACTGTCTCGCCACTGTTGCTATCCATTCTCGTTCCCTCTGGTGTGGTTGAATGATGAAGTTAAATTGACCCTCCTACCAACCAGAGAGCTGTAGATGTTTCGTTTCAAGAAGGAGGGTTCCGACTTATGGGCCTTCTAGGCCTGGGTGGTATTCTGATCCCAGGAATGTTGCTGGCTGGCTTATGGACCGAAAGGTCTGGGAGGCCACTGCTTCTAAGATGTAGCTACCCTAGCTGGCGTACAGACTTCGGTCTAGGTAGCCCACTATCCAATGGTTTTGCTATCCTGGACTTCCACAGACTGTCTTGGTACAGGAATTGGGGTGTAGCTTTAGCCTTGACTGCTACATGTGTTGGACTGTTTTGGAACCAGGATTGGTGACACTCACGGGCTTTCGGGATTCTCTCGGCCCGGAGTGCCACAAGTGTTGGACTGATAGAACACTTGGCCGTGATATAAAAGTCTTCTTTGTATTTCAGCCAGGAATTTAGGGATACATCTTGTCCAGGATATATCTTGTCCAGGATACATCTTGTCTGGAAAATATCTTGTTCTTTATCCCCAGAATCTATTTTTCAAAATTGATATTATGGCTTGAAACAGACATTTCGGTTTCGAATTGATTATAAGTAAATAGAAGTGTTTTATGACAGTATCACCTATACCACAAACTAGATTCCAGGTATCTTTATGAGTCTCAATAAAACTTTTAACTATTATTTCTAAGTAGGTTAAGACATCACATATACCACGCACACTTTATATTTTCCGTTTTATTTATCGTTGAACCTCAGTGCATACTTAGAAGCTATTTCTTGAATAATGGTCCCTTGAACTAAAGCCTGAGTTTGTAGCTCACAATACTTGACTCGTAGTTATCTGCCTTGTCAGGAAATATGTTTGTCATACCTAAGTATCTTAGACACATCATAGGTTCAAACGCTCATTTGAACAATTGTAGCCTTGATATTGTATTTTTATCGATAGTAAGAGGTGTTTAAGAATCTTCCAGTTCTATATAGCGTGATATTTAGGCGGCCATTGGGTTTTCTTGATCTTCAGTTCTTTCTTTTTACTTAAAGACAACATTTCCTTATGTCAACAAATCTTGAACTCAGGGCGCTGTGTACATGGCTGGCCCGATATGCACTAGGAATACTGCTCTGTAGTTCATCAACAGCGGTCGCCGCCATTTTACTGCCAAATGGTGGTGAAACCAGATATATTTGTCTCCACGACACAGATTGAAAAATATTACAAAAATTAAATTCATATATTTTTTTACAAAACACAAAAACTGTTTGCCTGAAAGTTATTTTATTGTTGTTAGTACTTCCAACAACATGTGATCTTTATTTGCTGACAACTGAAAAACTATCGGCTTACAAGGAAAATGACAAGAAACTAATGGTTGTGACAAGGGAAACTTCAAATTAAAATCACTTATATTTTATTATCAGCATCAAGACGTTTTAAACTGTAACACGGGGATTCAATAATGTAACATTTCTAATCCCAAAAAGCATACACAACCTTCAATAAACCATCGTAGAAAATAAAAATGTTAATAAAAATAGTTATAAGGTAAATATAGAAATGTTATTTATCCTCGGACTTTTTTATTAGAGAAGGTAAAAAAGAGGGGGCGCGGGTGTCACGCAAGATCCCAGAATAACTCGGGGGTTCGGCAGGCAGTCACATCCGGTGGGGGGTGACATGTGGCGTCTGTCACACGACAGCAGTGCTGCATCTTGTCTACTTTCTCAGGAAACCATTCGTACAGGTCTAAGCCAATATTTCAAATGTGTAAAACCTGTAAAAATATTCTGAAATTAAAACTTCTTTTGTTGTTATCATTGGCAAACTTTTGAGTCGGAAGAGTTAAAATTTACAAAATTTCAAAGTTTTTAAAGAGCCACAAATTTTTTCCTTGCCAACAATAAATAGTACTCGCATAAATAATATTTACGTATGGAACTATATAAAGAGATTCACATTCAAAGAGCCGCATGTGGCTCGTGAGCCGCAGTTTGCCTGGTCTATAGTAAACAATGTGTCTCTTCTACATCAATCAACAATCTCCATTCTCGATGTCCTCCCCTTTGTGACCAGTTAACCAAGAAAAAAGTGAGTAAGATGTCCATTTCACATTCTCTAGCCACAATATCTTATTCACCTACGGAGAAGAATCATAACAGAAACCCAAAGTAATAAGACCAAATACAAATAAATAAATCGATTTAGTCTTTTTACTTTGTGTTTCTAATCTATATTCCAATTTGTGTCTTTCATTATACAACAATAACAAAAGCCTTTATTAGGGACACTCGCCCTATACAGGATTCCCCTAATTGGGTAAACAGAGAGAGAAGCAATATGTATTTACAGAAAGTGGAGAACAACATCAATCTTTTTCAAGTTGGATCACTCATCTGTGTTACGTCTTTTTACTGTGTTGTTCTCCAGAATTTGTGAAAATACAATATATTGGTCTTACTTGTCACTACTTTTGACAATAAAACATATAGCGGACACTCTTCCTATGCAATCTTTTGTTGGAGAATTATTCTCTTATCCTCCAAAGCTGGACAGTAAAACATGTAGTGTGGAAAGTCCTGACTAAATTCACTATTACACAGAGTGTACTTTAATTTCTTCGATTTTAATAATATAACGTGATTATGTTTAAAAATAGTCTAAAAATAATTCTCACTTGGGCAGCGCATCGCTTTACAATCCTTGGACTATCATCATTAAGGTAAGACACAACTGTAGTTGTGTAAAAATACTTCTATTGGGAATAAAGTACATAGTTTCTTATTCTTACCTAATCCAACTGTATAGACTGGTCTATTGTAGTTCTAATAACTAGAGGAATGTTTCTTTGTAAAGTATTGATCCTTTACATCTAACACAAACCATTAGAAAACGGTGTTATTCGATATCTCCGTTACGCTTTTTACCAAACCGATATTTTGTTTTGCAGAGGTTTAAATATCCCATAAATGTACCAGACAAATTGTAGGAAGTCTGTTATAGTCCATTGTTAGTATTTTAATTCCGAATTTTGAAGTCAATTTCTTCACTATGATATCGAAAGTATTTCTCCCTGTTTCTGCCCTCAGAATATAACCCGGAGTATAGCTTGGAAGGTTTAAATATCGCCTAAGGTATCCTGAATTCCATTCAGTATTAAGGCCTGATCATGTGCCCAGGTTGGTGCCACATAGAGCAGAACCGCTAGAATAACGGAGTCCAATAATTCTATACTTGCGTGAAAATAATCTATCTTGGATTTCAAAAGGATCTCTCCAACGGCCCCCATCGTTGACATAGCTTTACCATTATAGCTAAAGACAGCTTGGGTAAAAGAAATTGAATATGTATATTTCGACACGACGTTCAGAACACACTGTCCCCAATACCATTATCAGACCAGGCCGCGATCGAAAGAAGAACAACACCTCGAGAAACATCGAAACTCCCGATATCTTCTAGAGGTGGTTGTTCTCACCAGAGGACAGAACTTTCTTGGTTTGACAAAATTCTCGCCCGTGGGTGGCTGACCATATGGGTCTTTCCTAATGGTTTCCCTGGAAATATTGACAAACCAAACAATTGCTATCTCTCACTCTTCTAACAACTAATTATTTTATTTTAACCTTTTAAAGCTTCCAGAAAGTGTCCCTTCTTCATACCAACCTATACGAGAGGTAAATATAAACGTCTATTTAAAGAAAACAGTCATAACCTAAGACCAACTTTCGTATATAGGCGGTTATACGCATCGCGTCGTGGAAGGGGAACTTGCTGAAACTTAAAATGGTTCAAAAATTGCATTATTGGTTAGAATGGTGAGTCCCTAATCATTTGGTTTTACAAGGTTCCCTCCTTCAATGCCTTTCTCTACTGAGGGTGGGCCACATGGTCTCTCCATACTTCTCTCCTTCAATGCCTTGCTCTACTGAGGGTGGGCCACATGGTCTCTTCATATCTCCCTCCTTCAATGCCTTCCTCTACTGAGAGTGACTGGCCACATGGTCTCTCCATACTTCCTTCCTTCAATGCCTTCCTCTACTGAGGGTGGCTGGCCACATGGTCTCTCCATACTTCCCTCCTTCAATGCCTTCCTCTACTGAGGGTGGCTGGCCACATGGTATCTCCATACTTCCTTCCTTCAATGCCTTCCTCTACTGAGGGTGGCTGGCCACATGGTCTCTCCATACTTCCTTCCTTCAATGCCTTCCTCTACTGAGGGTGGCTGGCCACATGGTCTCTCCATACTTCCCTCCTTCAATGCCTTCCTCTACTGAGGGTGGCTGGCCACATGGTATCTCCATACTTCCTTCCTTCAATGCCTTCCTCTACTGAGGGTGGCTGGCCACATAGTATCTCCATACTTCCTCCGCCATCCTCTTCATCTCCTCGTAGGTGTGTGTATCCTGTGTATCCCCGTCTTCTCCTTCCCCTCGATCTCTTCCCCTGGAGCTTTCCCTTCAACACTGTCAGCAATCTCTCTCCTGCTGATCCGCGCATCCTATGTCCAGCAAACGTCAGTTTTCTCTGTTTTATTAACTCTATCAGCTGGCGTTTTACAAGGTTCATGTGCTATCAAATGTCACTGGTATGTAAATTAGTCAAATTGTGCAAATGGAAGAGCTGGGGCTGGACAATGTGACAATAGACAAAGCCGATATTGAAGGTCTTCCGACAATAATGACACGACAATTTAATTGTTGTCACAATGAGAATTCAATTAGCCTTGGTAAGTTACCTTTATTGTGGGATTTATTCTATAGGACCCCCACCACATATATATTATTATTATAATTATTTAAACTCAGATCTCTTCTTCTCCTTGTACGTCATTTCAGTTTTGTTTTTTATGTTTAAATTGTATACACACACAAATGTTTTGCTCCTATTTTAAATTTATCTATATTACAAGATTGTTCCAAAAATTCGTAAAAACTTGCAAGACATTGAAATACCAATATTATTCACGTCATCATCGCGTATTATAGGCGTCAATCTGGGCATTAAAAAAGGCCAAACCTTTTGGCGAGGGCTAAAAATCTTAAATAAGATAATCAAAAATCAAAGTATTTAATATACTTTTTATAACCATGAGATTTTGTGTATTCACAGGGTTTCTTATGGTCAGCTTATTAATGGTTTTAGCTCAAGCTGAAGAAATAAAAAAATAATAAAACATGGAGGAACAAATCACTGGCACTCTGATCATGACAACGCATCGGCTCACACTGCATTGTCTATCAAGAGGTTCTCGCCAGCATCTGCATTCTTCAGTTGACTGGTGCCACGTATTGTGGCGGTGTCTTGTCCATAAATCTTGAAGTAAACTTTCCTTTTCTGCTTCGAGGTGTTTGTTGAGTAGACTGCGCCTATGATTAGTTTTTGCGGCTTTAGTTTGGACTCGGTTTGGCTGAGTTTGAAGAATGGCTCCAGATTGGAGAGGCATATTCTAATCTAGGTCTAACTATACTGATGTAGGTGGTCCTGAGAATTTGGGCTTTTGATTCCCATTTGCTCATGCCACGTGTTCCCAAGGTCAAAAGGACATCATGAAGGGAACAAGATTTCATATCGTTGATGTTGTTAAAGGAAAAGGTTTCACGTGTCATGAAGGAACTCACAGAAGATTCCCAGTGAAAAATGGAAAATTCACATTGAGGGTTGAAGGGATAAAGGAGAGGTGTATGTTAAAGAGGATAATAACTAAATATGTATTAATTTTAAATAAAGTTTTTTACACAACAACAGCTATAGTATCGTTATAGTCACATCATGTTGCGGCCTTATATCAAAACAGAAACTTCAAACTTCCTAGCAGAATACTCTAGTATAACATATAGCAACACTTAAAATAAACACTCACATCCATGTAAAAAAATAATACAATTATGACATTGTTGATTAATCAAGAATGGGTATTTGGCTAATTCTGAAATAATTAAAAATCAACTATTAGTTGATATTTATTCCGATAGATGGCGTAAGCCATCAGAAACTTTCAGTTGCACGATAAGGAGATGCCTTTTTTTTTAATTAACTAACATCTATTTCAGCTTCTAAAAATATAAAATATAATTTTAAAAATGAAGGATAAATGATTTAGTTTTAAAAAAATGAATTTGCGCTGATAAAATGATGAATATACCATAACATCAGCTTTAGCAAATTCAAGAAAAATTCCAATCTGAATTACATGTTTTTTTTACTATGGCCCTCATCAATATACGAACTTAGAGAGTTAACATAATCTTGGCAACACCGTGATTCGTTAGCTGGTGAAGTATTAAGGCTGAGATTTAGACCATAATGCAACATATTTTGCGGACGCATGTGTAGAGTCCTTTATCTGCATTCTTTTTTTATCATGAATGAATAAATGTATCTACCACCCAATTAGAGAAAGAGTGGTATCTGGGGTTAGAAGGTGGGGGTCCAGAAAGGCGGAAAATCTAAATGATTGCCAAGATGGTTGACCATTTTATCGACTCAGCCAACTGGCCACTACCTGAAGACTTCTCAGGAGTTCACAGAAGTCACTATCAAGTGTTTAAAACGGAAGACCCTCTGAACAATATTGATATGAGGATGAATGGGGGGGAGAAATCTGACCAACCCCCTGGCCCCTTGGAATATTCGATCAAATTCTGGTCCAAGTGACTAACGTGGCAACGGCACTTATTTTTCAATCTTTGACATGGACCCAGAACAGCAGCTTTATACACCAAAGATAGAGGACATTGCAACTGCTGTGATAAAGATGCATGGAGACATCTGAGGTTCTTCATTGGACGCGACAACATTAACAATGAATAAATGAATGCTTCAAGAAGTTAATCTACTACTACAGAGAATAGATTGTGATGAAGGAAGATGTAGACGCCAATAAATCCAAGGAATTTAAGAAGAGCTCAGAGGTTCAGCTATACGGTGGAGGCATCGAGACGGTTCAGCTGTCCCAACAGATGATACTTACACGCTGATCCGGTATATTATTTCTATTACAACATAAAGTTGTGGGAGTATGATATTCATGTACCAAAGGAGACATCTCTCTCTTTAAATGTGCATCAGAACGAGGGCACATCACTCTGATAAAAAACGTTACTGGTGATGATAAAGTATAAACTACGATACCAGTTTAGACAAATTCAGACCTAAGCGTACGCTGCTGTATCACCTCATAAGCATAAATAAATAAATAAGACAAAAGCTAACTTGTATACCTGTAAGCACGGAACTATGGTATACAGGTTGATATTTTGTATGAATTTGTCAAAATTTGTGTTGAGGCTCATACTTTATCATCACTAGTAAAGTATTTTACCAGAGTGATGCAATAGTGTCATCGTTCTGATGTACCTTTAAAGGGAAATGTGCCTCTTTTGGTTCATTATTTCTTTTATTATCAATATTTTCTTAAATGATTGTCAGGATCTTTGTCAATGATAAGTTTTCATTAATAGCTAAGGTGTCATTGACTACTGGAGTACCCTGCAAATTTTGCGTACAGCTATTAGTGAATAAGGAGATATAGTATAGGAGCAACACGCCTCTCTTTATCAAGGCTTGTCTTTGATTTAAACTAAATCACGTGGGTATGTGATCCACTCACGCTATACAAGACCAAAGCGAGAAACCATTTAAATAAAATATATATATCTGTACATACATGACTACTTGAAATTGTATCCATTATTCCTGTAGAAGGGCAGCTTGCGCCCGAAAGCTCGAATTGATTTTTCAAATAAAGAAACTTATCCTTTTTGAATATATTCGTTATTATTATAGATATAGTATATCTATAAATTAATATGGAATATATTAAATGAAATCACAGTTAAATAGTAATTCTTGGTGTTGAGATATACGGGGTATTCCAGATGTCTTTGTGTGTAGCCAGCAATTGAAAGTTAATATCTTGTGATGAAACAAATAGTTGTAAAGTAATTTGATGATATCTGATATATTTATAAATTCAGTTTCCATCTATCGATAAAATTTGTAACAAATAAAATTACTGGCAATGTGTTTCTTTTCAATAATATCATCAAATATTATCTCTACAGACCTTACTTTTATCATTGTAGTAAGGTCTGTAGAGATAATATTTGATGATATTATTGAAAATAAACACATTTCCAGTAAATTTATTTGTTAAAAATTTTATATCTGATATACTTATAATACCAATAGCTATACATTTCGGAGAGCCTGAATACTGAATAATATGTAGGGACAATGGAATCTTTCAGGAGCGCTTATTTTTCGTTCGATTCATTCTTTAATTTCTACCAAGAGTAATCCTTTCCATTAGGCAACTAACACGAAACAAATAAATCTTAATTCGTACTTTAGATGTCTTGCTTTATCTTGATCAGTAAAAACTACTCTTTTTTTCATTTTATTGAACAATCAGGCGCGATATTGAAATATTTGAGCCTACCAAAACAACAAACAAATTAGAACTTAAAATTAAATATTTACAAATTTACATGTATTATTCGAGCGAGTTCATAAAATGTATATAGACAAAGTGGCTGATGTAAGAGAGTTAAATCATTTAGATCAGGGAACAATCGATGTCTCACTTCTCTAAAGTTCGGACAGTCGTAGATAAGGTGAAGAGCAGTTTGTTTAGTTTTTCCGCAGGAACAATTTGGTGTTTCTGATAGACCTCTTTTATAAAAGTATTTCTGGAATTTCAATAGAATTTCTTAGGAGCGCTTCTTCTAATTAGATTTTCCAACAATCCATTCTTTGAATGCTCCCACGAGTAACCCTTTCTTTTAGGAAACTAACACGAAACAAATAAATCTTAATTCATATTCTAGATGCCTTGCCTCATCTTGATCAGTAATAAATGCATAGAGTTTGACCATTCTGAGACCAGACCGATTGTCTCAACTTCTATCTACACCAGTGGCTGGTCGAACATCTTTTATATTGACTTCTTCCAGACATTTACCTCAGGCTCCGGCAATTTATTTAAAACAACATGTGTGTAAACACCTTTGTTCGTTTTATACAAACTGCTTAAATTTGCTCTATCTTGTTTAAAACCTTTATGGGTGTTCTTTTTACTACCCCGCCCATAACCCTTTATATTTTACCTGATCTTGAGTGTTTTTTGAGGTTGTGCGTGATATAATTAATGATAGTTTATACGTGTGCTTGTGTTCAATACTTGGTCTATCTAGATAAAACAACTAAGACAAAGTATAAAGTCTGGAAGATATTACTATATAGGGCAATGAATAAAGGGCATCCTTATCCTTACATCAAATATTAGTTTCGAATTTTCACAACAGATGGCGCGCTAATGTATCATAATATAATTGCAGTATATATTATTAGAATCGTCCAATACAGTATTAGAGCTCTAAGAATCGGTCTTATAGATTAAATTGGCGAACCGCTGGGAGGGTTCACCACTGATGAGCCAAGCCCTTCCAATATCTATTTTCATCGCAGTAAGGACAGTAGAAGTTTGTTTTATATTTAAAAAGAAACAATCGTGCTATAATGCTTCCATTTCTTAAAACAATATTGGTTGGGAAAACTCAGGCCGTTGTCTATATACTGTTTCGATATATCTACAATAGCTTTGTAGAGAGAATCCACTATTCTTGTAACCCGACTTTGACGGTCCCAAGTCCGGATGAAAAAGGAGGAGGGGGAGCAGTAACAAGCTTGGTAAAAAACCTGGGCTCAGCTGGCCCGGCTGATAGTACTCTGTAGGGTTCCTGATCTAGGTATACAGGATGAGTCTGTACTCCATGTTAGAAGCGGCTGTACATGGTGTCTGTTCCTCATGTCAGAGGTGGCCATTTCATATCGGAATTAAGTCGGCCTGCCACTGAGTAGTGCTCCCAGTCTTAATGACAAAAGCAGACACATTCTACTTCACCAAATCATTATGCTTGTCAAATCTCTTTTGATGAGCTCTACTCATCTTCAGCAGACGCCATTAACAATCTCTACAAGCTTGATACCCTAATATGATTGAGTGGAGATAAGAAAGAAGAAGACGTATTCTTGTGTTGTATTTATTGCTGAACCTGTCTAAACCGACCAGATTCACGTCTAATTTTGGCTGGTCTTCTAACGAAGGTTTCCCTCTTATCTATTTCTTTTAACTTATAGACCTTTCGAGAAGTATTTTATTAATTTTATACTATTGAGCCCTTTTTAAAGCATCAAACCTCCTTTAAGCATCTAAGCATTAGGTTGATCTAAAGAGCGGTCATATATCGAGGTCATACAGTAACTTTAATATTTTCTTACAATGATTTTCTTTCTATTCTAAAATGCAATCTTTCAAGCGACAATCGCTCATTAACAGGCTTAATAAAAAAACATGGAATTCCATGGAACAAACAATGTTGTAGATCTATATCAATTTGTAAATAGCAGAGAGAATTATCATAGATTTAACTATTTTGTAGATATATTTATGATTATCTTTCTAACCCGAAAGGTTCAGGTTCCTAATATATATTATTGTTTCTCTTTTTCATTTTTGATTACTTTTTCTTGTATACTATGTTTATAACTGTTTCTGTTTAAAGAAATGTAAATCGACGCAATTATCCCTAGCCGGGATATCGCGTTTTGTGTGTTGAAATAGATAAATAAAAAAAAACATGGACTATATCTTACAAGAAATATATTTACAAATATATACTTTTTTTCACTCTCTCTCTTTTAATATATTTATAAATATTTCTTGTAAGATATAGTCGATGTTTTTTAATTAAGATCTTTGAAGAGCGATTATCACTTGAAAACTTGCATTCAAAAATAGAAAGAAACTCCTTGTGAGAAAATGTTTTTGTATTTTAAGATGTTTTTACACAATTTATTATGAATAGAGTTTAATCCCTACGTTAGCATCTTCGACATTAGGGACATGTGAGCAAAAATAATCGGTATGGAGTAGCTACTATACAATCCCTTTAGTCCTTTCTGTCCTATGGTTTGGATGTCCTACGACAAGGTCCCGGGACTTGAAGAATCCATCTCGTTTCTTCCATATCTCGGACGCCATGTCTTATCAACAGGACTGACTGCTAGCCCTAACTCCATCATCAACTTAAATCTACCTGGATTCTGTAGATCCATCGGTCGTTTGAAGCATAACCTTCCTTTAACAACCAAACAATTAAAAGCAAACAAACTAAGCGCCGTTTATTTAACCGTTGATTTATAATAATTCTTATTCATTTGAATTCTTACCGCTAACTACCAAAATTTTAGAATAATGTCGATATATAAAGTTATTTTGAATATCAAAACGATATAACGATATATATACGATATTCTACTATTAGAACCAATATGTAAATATATTTTATATGTAAATATGAATATTTGTTGTAGGAATGTATGCGGAAAGGTTACGGATGCAGAGATATGCAGTTGAATGCGACATGGAGTAGGGTACGGGGACCAAGAAGTCCTACGATAAGATCTCTCACCTGGATCGTGGGTATCCTCGCACGGGCGACAGTCGGATCGTAGCCCTCTAGCGGCGGCGGAGAGAACTACACCGGATGGCCCGGTTCTAATTGGAAATAACTGGCTGGAAAATTGGGCGACCTTTCTGTGAGTTATTCCGCTATTTTCTTTACAGATCGTGATAATCATGGTAGGTAGAAGTTGACGACTACTTTTACTGTATGTGCATCACATATCTACACATGTGAAAAACAGTTCGACTTTGCACTTACAAATGTGCCAGAACCCCGTTTGGTTACTTACACTCGCTGGTGGGGTTGAACTTTTGCAAATATCGGGAGCCACTGGAGAATTTTTTTTTTATCAGAAAAAAAAAAGTGTCTAATGCGGGAATCGAACCGGCTCTTAGCGGTCGAAAATCAACGGTTTAGAACATCCTTCCACCGACCTTCTTATTTTCTTTATTATTTGACCAACGATCACGCAATTATTTTCTGACATCTTCTAGGTGGTTTTTTTATAAGGTAATTCTTATATTGGTACAACTACGGAGGAATATCTGCAGGTTCACCTATGGGACCGCTTTCACAAGATTCCTTCTCGAAATGGCGTTTATTGGAGCTGCTTGAATTGTCTTTTGGTCAACCAAAAAGGTTAACTGTCTATGCAAATAGGGAATGCACATTGAAACATTTAAAATTAAGAAAAGAAAAAATGGCATCGCCTTATTGGGTAACTGAAAGTTGCTGATGGCTTACACCAACTATTGGAATATAAATATCAACTATTCGTTTATTTTTAAAATTATTCCAGAATTTGCCAAATACCCATTCTTGATTAATTAAGAATATTTGACCAATTCAGGAATAATTAAAAATCAACGAATAGTTTATATTTATTCCGTTAGAATGCGCAAGCCATCAGCAACTTTCAGTTTCCTGATAAGGAATTGTCCTTTTTTTCTTTTCTTAATTTATGGACTTTATCCCAGTACAATATCACATTTGTACTATACTTTTTCAAATTAAAAAATAAATTTAATGGTTCTTGTACAATTCAACCTCACTACATCACCAAATAGGGGTCAGCCATATCCAGTAAGTGTAAGTTCAGACTGGTTCTACAAGTATAGGTTCCACACATGCAGAACCTGCAACACATCGCTACCTATTCACGTCTTTTTAGGATAATCATATATACATTATGTCACTTTTTGAATATCATTAGATATTATTTTCTTGATTCGAAAGATTAGAGTACTAAAAAACCTGGGCTCGGCTGGCCATGCTGATAGTACCCTGTAAGGACTCCAGGGATACAGGATGAGCAGCTTTTGTACTCCATGTTAGGAGCGGCTGTACATGGTGTCTGTTCCTCATGTTAGAGGCGGCCATTTCTTTTGGAGCTAAGTCGGCCTGCCACTGAGTAGTGCTCCCAGTCTTAATGACAAAGGCAGACACATTCTACTTCACCCAGTCATGATGGTTGTCAAGTCTCAAGCTTGATACCCTAATATGATTGAGTGGAGATAAGAAAGAAGAAGAATACATAAATATTTAAATTGCAGTCGTGGTAAAAATAATGAAATATTTGAAGCTATTATAGACGCGTATGATTATTTTAAAAATTAAACAATTTGTTCAATTCTTAAAAGAATCATACACGTCTATAATAGTTTCGAATTTTCTTAACAGATGGCGCGCTAATGCATCATGATATAATGAAATATAATAAAGAATGACAATTTACTTTAACTGTACTAATGAAGTATAGAATACATAATTTAAGAAAGTACTACCTGACTTAAGGCGCGAGTAGATGAAGGATTACGTATTTGCATATCTACAGAAAGATTTGAGCCGGCAAGCTTTGCCATCTGGCGGTCGACTTTACAGAGTATTTTATTCTAGAAATTCTATTTTTTTTTTAATTAAAATTTTTTTATATAACATATATATTGTGTCATATCACCCTTTATTATTCAAAATCAAAAATGGTTTTGAATATGATAATTTATAAAATATTTATATTATTATTATACAGTAGAACCTCCATGAGAGGACACTCGCGCTTGAGGACACCTCTCTACAAAGGACAGTTTTCATTTGTAAAATTACCAATTTCGTTATTTAGAAATTCTCCTGTAAGAGGACACCTCTCCCTAAAGGACACTCAGGCTTTGCAATCAGGTGTCCTTTACAGAGAGGTTATACTGAATTGAAAAGCCAATAAAAATATACTCTCTCTCTCTCTCATTGCAAGCTAATTTTTAACTTTGAGTAGGTATACCTTGCAGCTATAATTGTTCATGGTAATATATAAGCCTGCGCGTATTTTCTTTAAACAAAATGATTCTGAGACGATAGATTGATATCGTAAAGATGGAGGCTGTCTGGCCGGTATTCATATTTCTATGAAAAATAGACACTTCGGCCAGTTATAGTTTTTTATTTTCTCAACGTTTCCTTTGCTTCTCCTGACGAAGACAAAAGATTTTTGTCGAAACGTTGAGAAAAATAAAAAACTCTAACTGGCCGAAGTGTTTATTTTTCATAGAAATAGATCGATAATTATTAGTTTTGTGCTTCCCGAAAAATGCGTCAAATTTGTCTGGTCGTTACCGAATTGGTCAAAGGCTGACGTTTCTGTCAATATATTTATTCGAATCTGTACAATTTTGGCTGAAAATAATTATTTTTAAACATTTTTAATGGACTAGATCACATGGATAGCATCGTCTGGTAATCTTGAAATATAGCTTTACCCAATCTTTGTCTTCACTGGTGAAGCCCTTTTTTGGCAGATTGAGTTCACGAGACCTCCAATCACTAAATCCTAGCCACCTCTGTACTGAAGAGGCCAATACAGGATATATAGTTTAAATAGGACTCTAGAATCTAGTACTGTGCTCAATTGCTCCATCTAAATCGGGGAGTTAATCAGACCAATGTCTTTGTTTGCCTTTTTATTTATTCACTTCTGATCATTTATATTGTAATACAAAGCAATAACGCTCCATCTATATATAACGAATGAAGATATTAAGACGCGAATGTTTATTTTCACAAATAAATCAAACTTCTACTGTCCTTACTGCGATGAAAAAATTTGGGAGAGCTTGGTTCATCAGTGGTGAACCCTCCCAGCGGTTTCGCCAATTTAATTCTACCAGATCACTAATGTCTTCATTCGTTAATTTATATCATGTTGATTGTAGATATTGCCAGACATTTCTTTCTTTTATACACAGTTCTCTGTTCTCGTTAAGATTTAAGAGGTTCCTTTGTCCATAGAATGCTTAAACTCTTAATTTTTTTTCTTCTCATTCAATAATAATTATAAATGAACAATTATTATGTAAATGTTTGATGACAATGTTTTTATTATTATTATTTTCCTTCTATATCCTTGTTAATATCATATGACTATTCTTTACGGCCTAAAGTTATTGTAATTATAAATGTATAGACGCACAAATGTTGAGGCATACATGTATGACAGCGTAAGTGTTCCATGGGGAATAATATTAATGAAGAATATTTATATAGTAAATCATTAAAAACAAAATTGGCATTTCCTGAGTGCACACATGAGCATTTTTAGATGGCAGAGCGCCATCTAGTGGAACAAAAATCAACTAAACGTTGATTTAGCCTGTTCCAAAGATATTTGGCCAACGCAATTTCCTGATAAATCAAGAAATTGGGTTGGCCAAATATCTTTGAAACAAGCTAAATAAACGTTTAGTTGATTTTTGTTCCACTAGATGGCGCTCTGCCATCTAAAAATACTCATGAGAGCTGTCAAGAAATGCCAATTTTGTTTTTAATACCAACACCTGACCATTTTTCTATTTTTTTCTTGATTTATAACAAAGTAAATCACATAAATAAACCCACACACACACGGAGAGTATACATATATACACATCTATATAGATAATACCGTAACAGAGTTTTCCATTGTAAAGTCCTGAGCTATCTCCTCCGAAGATTCTGAACTACACATAACAATCTATATACCAAAATTTTCGTTATTTTTTTCTTCGTGTCATAGGCCTGTTTTTATTTTCCTAATGTTAACAGTTATTTTTATTTTTTAATTTAATCTATTTTACAATCGTAGATTTTTTGCATTTATCATCATCAATTCTTTTGTTTACAATTGCGTAACTTTTATAGAGAAAAATAAAGAAATACATAATTGATTAGATACAAAAGTGTGAACCAGAAAGTCGATTTTTAAAAATGTTATTATTTAATATAAACTTATTTTAATTTAATTTTGAAATGAAAAGGTAGTGTAAAAGTGTATATGAGGTTAGATTCAAATAGGTTAAATTATGTTAGTTTAATCGCTAAATAAGGTTAGTTTTAGATAAGTTGAATTAGGTTAGTTTCAGATAATTAAAAAAAATAATGTTCGTTTTTAGAAAAATAATTCGAAATAGTAAGTATATATATTAATATAAAAGATCGAAATGTAAAAATCAACTATGTCCAAAATCTTCGCTTTAACTCGTGTAAAACGGCTCGAAGGTACGGCGGTGTCAACGTGTAAAACGGCTCGAAGGTACGGCGGTGTCAACGTACAGCGCCGCCTACCAAAGTTAACCTTTTCTGGGAACTCACCAGGTTATATTATTTTTCGAATTGTAGATTGAATTATTACTTTTATTCTATCTTTTATAAGTGTTTGTTATAGTTTTTCATTTGAATTTAGCACAATTTTTGTATCTGGTTATCTTTTTTGGCATCTTATTTTCTTTTATTAATTTGTTATAGTTTTTCATTTAAATTTAGCTCCATTTTTGTGTCTGTCTTTTTTTTTTCATCTCATAAATAGGCTGATGCTGTATTTGTGTACTCAATTGTTGCTTTTTGTGTCTGGTTTCTTTTTTGCAGTATTTTTTTGGAATCCTTTTTTTTTTCATCAATTGTTTCCTCACATGCTTGGAATTTTCTTTTTATGCCTGTCCTGGCTTTCAGTTTTATAGATTTCCTCTGCTTGGTTCTTATTTTACCTTTTTTTTTTTTGAGCGTCTTCTGTCATGCCTCGGAAACGCCGTGGAAGACTCACTCCCCTGACCGCTAGGCTATTTCTCTTGTTTACTTTTTTACCAATGGCTATAATTTTTCACCTGAAAGATTTTTTTTTATTTGTTATTCAATAAACTATTATCACTTATTTTTGGTCTTCTTTTTATTTACTTATTTTACTGGGGGTTGGTGGAAGGATGGTCTAAGCCGTTGGTTCGGCTCGAAGGTACGGCGGTGTCAACGTACAGCGCCGCCTACCAAAGTTAACCTTTTCTGGGAACTCACCAGGTTATATTATTTTTCGAATTGTAGATTGAATTATTACTTTTATTCTATCTTTTATAAGTGTTTGTTATAGTTTTTCATTTGAATTTAGCACAATTTTTGTATCTGGTTATCTTTTTTGGCATCTTTTTTTTTCTCATTAATAAGACCTAATCCAAATAATTTAATAGTGTGTGACTTTTTTTTTAATTAAATTATTTGGATTAGGTCTTATTTTCTTTTATTAAAGAATTTTTGTGTCTGTCTTTTTTCTTCTTCTCATAAATAGGCTGATGCTGTATTTGTGTACTCAATTGTTGCTTTTTTTTTTAATTAAATTATTTGGATTAGGTCTTATTTTCTTTTATTAATTTGTTATAGTTTTTCATTTGAATTTAGCTCCATTTTTGTGTCTGTCTTTTTTTTTCATCTCATAAATAGGCTGATGCTGTATTTGTGTACTCAATTGTTGCTTTTTGTGTCTGGTTTCTTTTTTGCAGTATTTTTTTGGAATCCTTTTTTTTTTCATCAATTGTTTCCTCACATGCTTGGAATTTTCTTTTTATGCCTGTCCTGGCTTTCAGTTTTATAGATTTCCTCTGCTTGGTTCTTATTTTACCTTTTTTTTTTTGAGCGTCTTCTGTCATGCCTCGGAAAGGCCGTGGAAGACTCACTTTTCATCTCTCTTTGGCATCTTTTTTTTTCTCATTAATAAGACCTAATCCAAATAATTTAATAGTGTGTGACTTTTTTTTTTAATTAAATTATTTGGATTAGGTCTTATTTTCTTTTATTAATTTGTTATAGTTTTTCATTTGAATTTAGCTCCATTTTTGTGTCTGTCTTTTTTTTTCTTCTCATAAATAGGCTGATGCTGTATTTGTGTACTCAATTGTTGCTTTTTTTTTATTAAATTATTTGGATTAGGTCTTATTTTCTTTTATTAATTTGTTATAGTTTTTCATTTGAATTTAGCTCCATTTTTGTGTCTGTCTTTTTTTTTCATCTCATAAATAGGCTGATGCTGTATTTGTGTACTCAATTGTTGCTTTTTGTGTCTGGTTTCTTTTTTGCAGTATTTTTTTGGAATCCTTTTTTTTTCATCAATTGTTTCCTCACATGCTTGGAATTTTCTTTTTATGCCTGTCCTGGCTTTCAGTTTTATAGATTTCCTCTGCTTGGTTCTTATTTTACCTTTTTTTTTTTGAGCGTCTTCTGTCATGCCTCGGAAAGGCCGTGGAAGACTCACTTTTCATCTCTCTTTGGCATCTTTTTTTTTCTCATTAATAAGACCTAATCAAAATAATTTAATAGTGTGTGACTTTTTTTTAAATTAAATTATTTGGATTAGGTCTTATTTTCTTTTATTAATTTGTTATAGTTTTTCATTTGAATTTAGCTCCATTTTTGTGTCTGTCTTTTTTTTTCTTCTCATAAATAGGCTGATGCTGTATTTGTGTACTCAATTGTTGCTTTTTTTTTAATTAAATTATTTGGATTAGGTCTTATTTTCTTTTATTAATTTGTTATAGTTTTTCATTTGAATTTAGCTCCATTTTTGTGTCTGTCTTTTTTTTTCATCTCATAAATAGGCTGATGCTGTATTTGTGTACTCAATTGTTGCTTTTTGTGTCTGGTTTCTTTTTTGCAGTATTTTTTTGGAATCCTTTTTTTTTCATCAATTGTTTCCTCACATGCTTGGAATTTTCTTTTTATGCCTGTCCTGGCTTTCAGTTTTATAGATTTCCTCTGCTTGGTTCTTATTTTACCTTTTTTTTTTAGCGTCTTCTGTCATGCCTCGGAAAGGCCGTGGAAGACTCACTCCCCTGACCGCTAGGCTATTTCTCTTGTTTACTTTTTTACCAATGCCTATAATTTTTCACCTGAAAGATTTTTTTTTATTTGTTATTCAATAAACTATTATCACTTATTTTTGGTCTTCTTTTTATTTACTTATTTTACTGGGGGTTGGTGGAAGGATGGTCTAAGCCGTTGGTTTGCGACCGCTACGACCCGGGTTTGATTCCCGCATTGGGCACTTTTTTCTGAAAAAATAAAAAAAAAAGCTCCAATGGCTTCTGATTCTTGCAAAAGTCCAACCCCACCAGCAAGCGCAAGTAATCAAACGGGGCTCTGGCACACTTGTACATGCAAAGTCGAACTGCTTTTCACATGTTTAGACATGTGGTGTACTTACAGTAAAAACAGTCGCCTACTCTACCCACCATGATTATCAAGGCCTGTACCACGTGTACTAGGGATAAGCAAAAAAAAAATTATTTTACTCATTGATCTATACATACAATTATTTGCATACAATTATATACATACAGTTTTCTACATTTTTGCGCTCTGCAGTCTAATATGTTGTTAACTAGCCGAGTGACCCGGGCAACGTCCCGGGTTTACCCGAAGGACCCGCAGGTGAGAAACTATAGAAGAAAAATTTTAACAAATCAGAAAATGAAATTGCAAACAATGTCCTTTAAGGACATGAGAGCACATGCACTGTATCACCATACGTGTACCATTTTCAAAGACCCTGCTTAGGATTAAAACTTCTCAGAAGCATAACAATAGTACCAACCTAGAGGTTAACTGGTGTGGATGCATTCCTCTGGGAGTAAGACTATTGAGAAATTCAGTAGGGAGTTATTTTGCTTCTCCGCATTCTAACACTCCAACTGTTAACACTGTGGAAACACTGACTCATTTTTGGTAAGCAATTTCAGGGAAGAAACTATAGACATTGGATTAAATAAATTATTAATTAAATTGCATTAAATAAAAATTATTAGATTTAAATAAATATTATTCGAGTGAAAAAAAAAAAGAAAAAATTAACAAATTAGAAAATAAAATTTCGAAAATACAACTATATTGCAGATAAGATAAGAGGACCTTATTAAAAAATAAATAAACAAACTGTAATTCGATGGTCATGGTTATGGGTCATCTTTACATGTATGCTATCCAATGTTCGCACACTTGAAAAAGCTACATATAAAGTTGTCCGTGCGTAAACACAGGCTCTTGTAGCCAAGGTTTGGCCTTGAGCCTTATTTATAGTCATAGCAAAAGCCAACCTTAGTGAAAACTAACGCCTCTCTAGAATGAAGCGAAGGTTGGTATCCGAAGGGGCCAAAGATATTTCAGACACTATACAGTGTGTTCAACTTTGGGCACTGTCAGTATATGTGCTTCAAGGACATGAGAGCACATGCGCTGAAACACTATACGTGTTCCATCGCAAAGATCCTAAAGGCATTGGTGAAAGTATAAATAAATATTTTGGAAATGAAAAAAAAATACATATATATATAAGAAAATAAATTGGAATAAAAATTTACAAACTATATTTCAGAGTGGATACATATTTAAAAGGAAAAAAAAAGAAAATTGCAAACAACAAAACTATATTACAGATATGACATGAAAACTAACGCCTCTCTAGAATGAAGCGAAGGTTGGTATCCGAAGGGGCCAAAGATATTTCAGACACTATACAGTGTGTTCAACTTTGGGCACTGTCAGTATATGTGCTTCAAGGACATGAGAGCACATGCGCTGAAACACCATACGCGTTCCATCGCAAAGATCCTAAAGGCATTGGTGAAAGTATAAATGACCCATATATTCTGCTCCTTCAGATTTCAGTCTTCCATTCATTCTGAAGAGGCATCAGTTTTCACTAAAGTTTGCTTTTGCTATGACTATAAATAATATTTGGGTTCTTGCTACAAGAGCCTGTGTTTATGCATGCAAAAGCAAAGTTGTATTTAAACAACAATCAACCTTGTAAATTTGATTTTTAAAATGGTCGAATTATCGAAAGTGTCGAATTATCGAAAGTGTCGAATTATCGAAAGTGTCGAATTATCGAGTGTCGAATTACAGTTTGTTTATGTATTTTTAATAAGGTCCTCTTATCTTATCTGCAATATAGTTGTATTTTTCGAAATTTTATTTTCTAATTTGTTAATTTCTTTCTTTTTTTTTCACTCTAATAATATTTATTTAAATCTAATAATTTTTATTTAATGCAATTTAATTAATAATTTATTTAATCCAATGTCTATAGTTTCTTCCCTGAAATTGCTTACCAAACATGAGTCAGTGTTTCCACAGTGTTAACAGTTGGAGTGTTAGAATGCGGAGAAGCAAAATAACTCCCTACTGAATTTCTCAATAGTCTCACTCCCAGAGGAATGCATCCACACCAGTTAACCTCTAGGTTGGTACTATTGTTATGCTTCTGAGAAGTTTTAATCCTAAGCAGGGTCTTTGAAAATGGTACACGTATGGTGATACAGTGCATGTGCTCTCATGTCCTTAAAGTAGTGTAGTTCTGTTGTTTGCAATTTCATTTTCTGATTTGTTAAAATTTTTCTTCTATAGTTTCTCACCTGCGGGTCCTTCGGGTAAACCCGGGGCGTTGCCCGGGTCACTCGGCTAGTTTATTTATATTCTCAAAAAGCTCACCAAAATCGGAATTATTTAAATATAAATTAAGAAGTTTCAGCCCCATTTTCAGTTGAGCTATAAAACTATTTTTTTTTCTCGAGCTATATTTAAAATTAAAACAATTTAATTACAACAGGAACCTCTCTCTCTCTAGATCTAGCTTATCAGTGGCTGACTGCTCCAGAGTTTCGCCACGGCTAGTCGGGTGCGTGTAAACACTTCCAAATAGTGTCCAAGAATATGCCACACACAATATTGTAATTCCCATCCATTGAAGTAATTAACACAGGGCGTGGCGGGCAGTTTAGACCGAAGTCACGTACACTGATTAAAAAACGGACACAGGAAAGCGTTTATAATAAATTTGCATATTCTTATAGATAACGTTTTGAAAATAGAGCAATCCATACTTAAATCTTGTAATATCCATACTTAAATTTGAGAAAAAAAATGTTTTTTTTTTCTTTACAGATCCAGGTACGCCCTTTTATATAAACTTATTTGATGGATCGCCTTTTGACTCAAAATAAATATATACTTGTAGTAATGTAGATAGAGAAGTAAATAAACACTCCAGAGGTTAGTGGCGACAAGAAGGCTACGTTCCAAGAAACAGACGTACTGACATGGCTCCAGCAATGAAACGGCCCAGTACCACCATATATCCTTTTATCTCTACCTCACTACTGCCTGTAACTAGCCCCCAGCTCTATTTTTAGCCGGAGTGTTCCCCTATCTAGTGCAAAAGTCGTATTTTCCTGTTCCCTGTTTTCCTGTTGTGAAGTTATGTGGCGCTAAGTTGCCAGGGCTATCTCTGGGGTTAACTGCCTTCCTTAAACTTAATTAACGTAAAGATAGAGGCTGCCTGGCCGGCATTCATAGTACTTCAAATTAAAGATACTCAGCCTGTAGATATTTTATTATCTCGACGTTTCATCAAAAATCTTTTGTTCGCTCCTGACGGGGACAAAAGAATTTTGTCGAAACGTCGAGATAATAAAAAGATTTACTGGCCGAAGTATCTTAAACTCAATTATTTCCAAGCAAGTTACAATAATAAGGAATATTGCGACCGCGTAGATCCAATGCAATACGCAAGCAACTTTCCAGGGGTTGGGTTCACGTGTTCCTTAAGAAGAAAGCCTAAATTAGAACTTAGCAACAACTACACAGCGACTGACACAAATGACTTTTAATTCTATGCTGAACTATCTACACCGATTAAATAAGAAAATTAAAAAATGAAAATTTCTGAAAAAATGCAATTCATCAAATATTCTAAATTTACATCCGCCAACAAATATAAATCAAAGATATAATTAGCATATATAAAAAAATCAAATATTTCAAAAACTAACATAAATAAACAAATAAAAATACAAATACAAAAAAAAAAATACAAGCATTTACACTGGCTTTCAACAAGGGATATTTTGATTTTTATATTATATACTTCTATATGGAAAAATAGTACAAATGTAATATTGTACTGGGATAAGGTGCATAAATTAAGAAAAAGGCATCTCCTTATCGTGCAACTGAAAGTTGTTGATGGCTTGCGCCATCTATCGGAATAAATATCAACTATTCTCGTTGATTTTTAATTATTCCAGAATTGTACCTCATTGAGGTACAGCTTGCACTACGCTGATGAGGGCCAACAGCCCGAAACGCGTCCGTGGTTAGCTTTTCTTGATTAATCAAAAATGGGTATTTGGCCAATTCTGGAATAATTAAAAATCAACGAGAATAGTTGATATTTATTCCGATAGATGGCTCAAGCCATCAGCAACTTTCAGTTGCACGATAAGAAGATGCCTTTTTCTTAATTTATGCACCTTATCCCAGTACAATATTACATTTGTACTATTTTTTCACATTGTGTAGCGTTCTCACGCAATTCTGGCCTTAAATACCCGTTTCATGATTTTCAGGATACCTTAATGACCAATTTTTTTAAATTTTTATTTATTATGTTTTTGGTCATTGAGGTACAGCTTGCACTACGCTGATGAGGGCCAACAGCCCGAAACGCGTCCGTGGTTAGCTTTTCTTGATTAATCAAGAATGGGTATTTGGCCAATTCTGGAATAATTAAAAATCAACGAGAATAGTTGATATTTATTCCGATAGATGGCGCAAGCCATCAGCAACTTTCAGATGCACGATAAGGAGATGCCTTTTTCTTAATACTTCTATATGAAAAAATAATAGAAAAAATAAGTGAGTCAGGTGTTGATATTAAAAATAAAAAGGCATATCCTGACCAGGAGCACATGTGCTTTTCAGAAGGCAGAGCGCCATCTGGTGGAACAGAAATCAACAATTCATTGATTTAACTTGCTCCGTGATATTTGGCCAACCCAATTTCTTGATAAATCAAGAAAAGCCATCCACGAACGCGAAACGCGCATATAAACGCGCATTCTTAAAAAAAATATTTCCTTAAACTTCATTACCATTACTGTGATAGTAATTTAGGGAGTGGAGGATTTTATATCTACGTGGCCTTCCTATGGAGTGTTGTTGGAGTTGTAGGAGCCACGTACTACGACAACCACGACATGTACAAGTACTAAAGGACACTCGCCACGTGTGTCGACGGCGTCCACTCCTGGATGTCTCAATCTCTCGCTTCCTACCTGTGTGGACAAACAAGTGTATATCACACCCTTCAAATACGTGAATAGAGTGTCCACGCACTAGCTGTGCTATCTTGTCTGAGGATTCTATATATGCGCTACTTTATCGAGAATAAAAATAAAATATTTTAAGGCGCCTTTTTAATTGTTCCTCTTTTTATTTTACCTTTCGGGAAATTCCTCTTTTTGAAAAAGGAATAAAATTTAACGACAATGAGTTTCTTTTATAAGGACTTTTCAAAAGATTTTGTATAATAATCATTTATTTGATTAAGAAAAGTTCTAATTATGTAATAAAAGAAACACGTCGGCGTTAACTTTTATTCCTTCTTCAAGATGATGTCTGGCGATTCCTTCTCTTGTGATTTGAATTCCTCTTTTCTTGATATATACAAATTTTGAAAATAAAATTATGAAACCTCGGCATGGGAGTCAACACACAACGGCGTTCATTCAAAAATTAATTTATTAAAAAGAAAGAAGAGATGTCTTGAATGAAGAATCACTAAACCAAGATTATTCATTAAATATTTACAGAATGTTAATTAAAGAAATGTAGATAACACGAATTAAGCACTGGTTTCTTGGCACAGATTCTTTGCCTTCAAAATTAAGATGCTATATATTGCCACGTGGAAAATTAGGAAAGACAAACTTCAGGATGGCACAGCAAATTATTTTGGGCAAATACAAATTATAAAGGATAAACAAAAGATAAGCAATGAGGGAAGTTTACAGAGTAGTAAAATATAAACATAAAACAGATACTCTTAATAAAATAATAAATATTTCGCTACATAGCTCCTTCCCTATTGGAGCTGTGACTCACAGCTTGCAATTATTGTAGATACTGACATTGATTTGACATGCTTCTGCCAAGGATTCCATCGAAGTCTTGGAACTTTGTCCCTAGTAGCTTTGCGTTCTTTTTCTTGAGGCGTGAAGAGCGGCTTTGTCGTCGTATCGTCTATAGGGACATCGTCATCTTGGAAGGAAGACTTGGCTTTGACACGGCGGTGGAATCCTGGAGCCAGTCTCCAAAAATGTAGATCACAGCACCCATGGCCTCTAGGTATTCTCGGCGATCTTCAGTTTGTCTTCCCTAATTTACCCAGCATCTCCACCAAAATGCTACTTGGAAAATTAGGAAAGACCAACTTTAGGATGACACAGCAATTTTATTTGAGGCAAGAACAAACTAAGAATGATAAACAAAAGATAAGCAATGTGGGAAGTTTACAGAGTAGCAAAATATAAACATAAAAAAATGATATTCTGTTAATAAAATAAAAAATACTTTGCTACAATTTTAATGACCTTTTTAAATCTTCCATTGTTAAAGATTGAAATTTCTGTCGATTACTTTTCATCATTTATTATTATTATTATTATCTACTATTATTATATATTTTTTGTATTATTAGTTAATATTATTTTATTATATTAAAATTACTAATATTATTTGGTATTCTTGAAGATAGAGGTTGTCTGACCGGCATTCATATTTCTGTAAAAAATAGACACTTCGGCCAGTTAAAGTTTTATTTACTCAACGTTTCAACAAATATATTTTGTCTTCGTCAGGAGAAATAAATAAAAATAAAGCTTTTGGAAAGGGGTTAAAAATTGTTCTATTTTTTAACGCCTTCCAAATGCTTTATTTTTATTTATTTCTCCTGAGGAAGACAAAATATTTTTTTTTGAAACGTTGAGTAAATAAAACTTTAACTGGCCGAAGTGTCTATTTTTTTTTACAGAAATTATTTGTTATTGATTTTATATATTCATATAAAATATTGGTGTTATTTTATTCAAATGAGGCTTCTATATGTTTTGCCAATGGCATCATTAATTTGAGTTAATTGGTGATCCATCAAATATAAGAATAACAAAGAAAAAAATATATATTTTTCGAAAAAAAAAATATTTTAACTATTTTCAATAACGCGCGGCTTCCATGAGGCATGTAGTTTGTAAGTATTGTTTTATTAATTAATAAACGAGAATAAAAAGTAAAATTTCGATATATTTTATTTTTTGTCTTTTTAAAAGGCTTTTATTTAACTTGCGTCTGGTGGGCAGTCTCTCTATTCTGTCCACAAATCTTTTGATTAAGCATTCTCACCGATCACAAAGAAGTAAGAAATTTGGTACATTTGTTCAAACATTAAGAAAATGAAAGTTAACCAAATTGAAGACTTCTGGATTTTCTCGAATGGGTTCATTAACCTTTTTCCTTTGGAATTTTTTTTATTACGAACAATTTTTAATATACAAAGGTGGATCAATAAAAAAACGATAAAAGTTTTTAAAAAGTGCAAATTAAAATACAATTTTATTTTTTAATCCCCTACATAACGCCCTCCTTTTTCTATACACTTCTTCCAAAGGTCAGGTAGCTTGTAAATTCCCTTTAAGAAAAAATCTTGTGTGTGTTGGGCAAGCCATCCTGCACCGCATTTTTAACCTCATCATCAGTCTTGAAAGTCATGCCCCTTAAAATCTTTTTAAGTGTCCAAATAATTAATAATCACTCGGGGCTAAATCAGGAGAATAAGGGAGATGGATTGGAACTTTAAAATTTAATTTATTGATGGTTTCAATGGTGAGATTTACCACGTGGGGCCGAGCATTATCATGCTGTAGACAAACACCTTTGCTCAACAAACCATGCCTTTTGGATCGAATTTTTGGCTTTAATTTTTTTCAAGGAGCTCAGAATAAACTATGCTATTAACTGTTTGGCCTTTAGGAAGATAGTCTTCTAATATGCATCCTTTGCTGTCCCAAAAATAGTCAAGAGTACTTTTCCAGCAGAAGCTGTTATCCTTGGTTTCTTTGGTGTTGGTGAACCCTTGTGATGCCATTCTGCACTTGTTCTTTTAGGATCAGGAATGTTATGGTGAATCCATGATTCATCTCCAGTCAATATACTATCAAGAACCTTCACCCTGAATTTCATAGCGTTCCAAAAGCTCTTTACAAGCGTTAAGCTTAATCAATTTTAGCATACTTCTAGAACACGTAGAATTCTGAAATTTTGTAAACTCATCAGAACCTGATGACAATGCAAGTTGACAAATTATCAGAATTCTCGGTTATCAGAATGGCCAGGAACGGCAAATTCAAATTGTCTTTTAAAATTTTAAAGTTAATTTTAATATGCTTCCCGATCACATAGAAGTATGAAACTTTTAATACTCAGTGTCCATATCGAGCAAAATATGCATCGCACTTTGTTGATAGAGTTGAATAAAAATGTAATTTTTGGGTTAAAATGAATTGTTTTGACATCCGTCTGCTCTCATTTGTTAATACACGTGATAATAATCTACATGAACAAGCATTTATAAGATACAAAATGAACTGAAACTTCTTTCTAACTTTTATAAAATGGATAGTTCACAAAATAAATATATAGAACAAAATAATTGAAAGTATTTTATCATCCCGATATAAATTGAACTGTATAAAATATATTTTTAACGTATTTTTTAACTTTCGATATTAAATTTCATTAAGAAACTTTATCTCAAACTGAAAGAAAAATTTATCAATGTCTTTCGCCAAAATAAATGGCTTCCTCCCACTTAAATTTACTCCTAAAGACTTGTTCTTCATAAACTTTTGATGAAGTTTTGTTTATAAAATTTGTGTATTTTTTAGATATTGTTGGAGCCAGAAGTTTCATGGCGTTTTTATACTTTATATTCAATAAAGATAATTTCAAATATTTTATTGAAACTCTTTGTCCTGAAGATAGGGGTTGTCTGGCCGGCATTTATATTTCTATAAAAAATAGACACTACGGCCAGTTAGAGTTTTTTTTTATTTTCTCAACGTTTCGACAAATATCATTTGTCTTTGTCAGAAAATAAATAAATATGAACACGACGACAACAACCTCTGACATTAGGAACATAGGCCATGTACAGCCGCTCCTAACAAGGAGTACACACGCTACTTATCCTGTATCCCTGGATCAGGAGACCTTACAGGGTACTATCAGCCGGGCCAGCTGAACCCAGTTTTTTTAGAAAGCTTGTTACTGCTCTCCCTCCTCCTTTTTTCATCTTATTTAATTGTTACAAAAATTAATGCGAAATTAAACAAAGATAAATGATATTATTTACAATTTTGTGATAAAATATAAAAAACTGTTCTCAGAGATGGAGCTCCTCCATCTTGTCCTCCTCCAGACAAGGACAGGATCTCTTTTATCCGCTCTCAGTTCAATGTTTATATAATACTTATGGAGACACGCCTTTGCAGACGCCAGGATGGCCAGGGCGTCTTTATCCAGGCCTCGCCCAAGACCCAGCCCTGCAGGTCAGAGGACCGCCCGATGATGGTAAATGTCTCCCGGATCAGAGGCTTGAGAGGCCATTATTCAATATGTATGCTTAAAACTTATTGATATATTCAATAAATTTACGCGTGTTATATGTGTGCATACAGAGCTAACATTACTTATTTATAAATTGAGTGGAAATATTCCATTCCCTATCTGAATAGGTTGTGCGATGTCATCTTGTAGTCATACACATCGAGCATGTGCACACTAAAAATGCTCCCCAACTACTGGATGAGTTTAGGAAATGCCATAAGATCCCAAACTTCACCCTTGCCGGTCCAAACCCGGATGAAAAATAAGGAGAGGGAGCAGTAACAAACTCACTAAAAAATCTGGGCTCAGCTGGCCCGGCTGATAGTACCCTGTAAGGTCTCCTTATCCAGGGATACAGGATGAGCATTGTTTGTACTCCATATTAGGAGTGGCTGTAGATGGCGTCTGTTCCTCATGTCAGAGGCGGCCATTTCTTTTGGAGCTAAGTCAGTGGTCTGCTACTGAGTAGTGCTCCCAGTCTTGATGACAAAAGCAGACGCATTCTACTTCATCCAAATCATTATACATGTCAACTCTACAAGCTTGATACCCTAATGTGATTGAGTGGACTTGTGGGGTTGAACTTTTGCAAGAATCGGCGGCCATTGGACCTTTTTTTTTTATCAGAAAAGTGCCCAATGGGGTATTCGATCCCGGGTTGTAGCTGTCGAAACCAACGGTTTAGACCATCCTTCCACCGACCTCCACATGTACTATTATTATTTTCACTAATGAGTTAACAGAATCATTGCTTTGGGGACTAGAGGTGGTAGAACGTGTAAAGATGATATTTATTGAAATTTAATCATCACTCCTCACCTCTTCAGGTACATCCACCATTGCGATAGTGCCAACAATTGGGTATATGTAAGCTACAACCTCCTTTTTAATTCATCCTTATTCAAGGTTTTACCTGATCTTAGAAATGTATCCACCGCGACAGTTACTCACAAGGCGTAAGCTTGATAATATCTCATGAGACAGAGATGAAAACTTTTGACACGCGGTGTAAGGCCAACAATAGCAAACAAGTAATAATTTGGGATATAGGCTCTCAAAATATACTGTAACAACACTCAACTCACTCCGGACCATATATACCCGGCCATCCTTGCAGCCCTCTATATGGCAGACATCAATCCAGAAGAGGACATCCATACGGACAAGGCACCTCGCTTGGCCGGTATTGTGATCAGGGGGCATGGACAGATCAGATCTGCTCCATGGACAAGACACCACCACCCCCTCAGTTGGCCGGTATTGTGATCAGGGTGCATGAACCGATCTGATCTGCTCCATGGACAAGACACCACCACCATAAATATATTGGTGTAATTTTAACAACCCAGTCTGATAGACTGCGTTTCTTTTTCAATCTGGACACACCGCCTTCAGTCTCTGTAAAGGATTTTGAACTCTCTCGAAAGCTCGCGGTGTTTTGTGATAAATAAACTTATTGCGAGAGAGGTTTTTAGATATTTTTATAAACACTATAATTATAGTAAAATTCGAAACTATTTTAAACGCGTAAGATTCTTTTTGAAGTTAAACAATTTCTACTGCTCTTACTGCATTGGAAAAATTAATGGGAGGGCCTGGCTCATCAGTGGTGAACCCTCCCAGCGGTTTCGCCAGTTTAATCTACCATATCGCTGTTACATTGCATTTTATAGTTCCAAAAATGCAATATAACAGCGATATAGTAGATTAAACTGGCGAAACCGCTGGGAGGGTTTACCACTGATGAGCCAGGCCCTCCCCCATTAATTTTTCCAATGCAGTAAGGGCAGTGGAAATTGTTTAACTTCAAAAAGAATCTTACGCGTTTAAAATAGTTTCGAATTTTGATAACAGATGGCGCTAGTACATCATACAATAATTATAGTGTTATGATAGAGCAATATCAATAACAACCGAACCGGCTAAATGTCAAAAGATATTAAATAAAAGAGCGAGGTTTTATCCTTTATTTTTAAATAGTATCCTTTTGAAATTTTTATTTTGTATTTTCCATGCACACATAAATATTGTTTTCATTAAATCAACCAAACCAAGCAGAAATTCTACAAAATATTCCACACAAACAAGAAATATTTATTCCTACAAAAATTACACTATATATATACACGTATTATATTAAAATATTGTTTTTTAGAATAATTTCTGATATATTTATTAATTTTTAACTTCTTTGTGAATATTTTATATTGAATCTGTCGCTATATAGCTTGAAATAAATAAATAAATTGTGAAGCATTCAGAAAGAAAATTCGATAAATGTAATCAGACGATGGAGCGGAAAGGGATTGGCTGGAATAATTTGGAGCAGAAGATAACACCAATTTACCTCTGTGGTGGCAAGTCATTAACATTGCAGACTATATCCACCAATTTATCAACGTGGCCGGATGTCAAATTCTGTTTGAGCACTCTCTCTAATGCGATTGTTTATCTGTGAGTTTGCAATTGAAATTTGTGGTGAATAAAGATAGGAAAGGTTGATTGAAATGGTGTGTAAATATGGGTGATAAACATGTTGTATATTGCAGAAAATATGTAATTATTTTCACGTTTAATATTTAATATAGAGGATTATATTTCTCGTTAAGATAGAGGCTGCCTGGCCGGCATTCATATTTATATAAAATATAGACACTTCGGCCAGTCTCCAACTGGTTCGGCCAGTCTCCAACTGGCCGAAGTGATTATATTTCTGTTTAAATTTTATTAAACAATCTTCAATATAACTAATTTCTGATTTAACGGTAATCTCTAATTGCACTGATTGAAATATTTTCAGATCAATCCCCATATAATGATTGATAGCCTCGGTATAGCGATTTTTTTAAAAACATTCCTCATTTTTACTTCAATTATCACGGAGATAAATATCAGTATATACCATTCGTATATACATATGGAAGCAATGGTCGCCTCTCCCGTCAAAATTAACGTCAGAATCTGACGCCATCTATTGACCGTCGCCGCAACTAGCGGCATCGGGTCGGTGACAAAGCCACAACACCAACTTTGGCAAACTGATAAGCGTCCACCTAGAGACCATGGTCGGGCTGATGGCCCTCGTCAGTCTAGGGCGGACTTTATTCCATGAGATCCATTAGCCCGAAACCATGGTCTCTAGGTGGACGCTTATCAGTTTGCCAAAGTTGGTGTTGTGGCTTTGTCACCGACCCGATGCCGCTAGTTGCGGCGACGGTCAATAGATGGCGTCAGATTCTGACGTTAATTTTGACGGGAGAGGCGACCATTGCTTCCATGGATTAATTTCCTCCCGGCAAATTTTCCATCTATGTTTTGCCAATAGATTTGGCCCAGCCACATTGCCAGCAAAACACCTCTTTGGTAGATTGTGAAGATTCCATTAGATCCCGTGTGGTACGCCCCTTTTATATAATTTATATTATGTTGATTTTACATATTGCCAGACATTTCTTTCTTGTGTACAGTTCTCTGTTCTCGTTTTTTTCTCTCTCTTTCTCCTTGTTAATATCATATGACTGTTCTTTACGGCCTAAAATTATTGTAAATATATATTGTCAAGAAGCTAAGCGGCTCCAATCACGAGAGGCCCCATGGGACGTCTGTCAATCATCGCTGGACACCGGGTGTGAGGGGTTCTGGGGAATCTGGCCGGCGGGGGGGAGCTGAGGTCCCTCATTAGGATTAACTCCTAATGAGGTTCTTTACGGCCTAAAATTATTGTAAATATATATTGTCAAGAAGCTAAGCGGCTCCAATCACGAGAGGCCCCATGGGACGTCTGTCAATCATCGCTGGACACCGGGTGTGAGGGGTTCTGGGGAATCTGGCCGGCGGGGGGGAGCTGAGGTCCCTCATTAGGATTAACTCTGCCTTGGGGTAAGTTGTATTGACTCTCTCTCTCTCCCTATCAATACCCCTTATAATAAATTAATTATCCCCAAACTTGCCCTTGCTTTATTTATCTCCGCGACATATTTTGGCGGAGACGCTGGGTAGCGTGACGGAACTTCGAAGAAGTCGACGTCTACAGGGACGTGAACCAATTCTTCAACCTTTGCCACAACGAATAGAAATGGAAGACGACCACAGACCTACTGTTAGCGGATCCTACCTCCCTTGTCAGCGCCAACGAGATCCTTCTACCTTTTCTGGAGATGGAAATATAAACCCTGGACAGTGGTTGAAAGAGTACGCGAGAGTGTCGAAGTACAACAGATGGGACGAGACCATGAAGCTTGCCAAGGTCGTATTTTACTTGAACGGAACTGCTGGAAGGTGGTTTGATAATAACGAAGAATCACTCAACTCGTGGAGAAGCTTTGAAGACGCATTCCGCGGTGTGTTCGGACTGCAAGAGGATTCTGCTCGACGCGCCGAGGAAGTTCTGAAGTCAAGAGCACAGAAGGCCGAGGAATCCAGCGAGTCATACATCCAGGAGATTCTTAGTCTCTGCCACCAGGTGAACCCTCGCATGGAAGAAGGTGAGATAGTTGCTCACATTATAAAGGGAATTTCGGAGGACACAGACCAGGTATTGGTGGCGAAAGACATACAGACGGTAGATGAGATCCTGAAGTTCTGCCGTCATCTGACAACCGTCAAGCAGCGCCGGATCGGCCGTACGAAATTCGCCAGGTTGTCAAACGTAATGCCCATTTCGTGTGTTGACGACTCAGACGACTTGGCCGGCTTAATTCGCCGCATCGTTAGAGAAGAGATACAAAAGGTTTTCTCAGCACCTGAAGTGATCAATCCGCTCCGAGAGGTGAACGCCCTGGAACAGACTGTGAGGGAAGAGGTCAGCCGTGCTCTACAACCTACCAGACCACAAGTCAACGTGGTAAAACAACAACCACGAACGCCCTTTTATAATATCGACCGACCAACCCAACCCAGGAAAACGGAACATTGGAGAACCTACGACGACAAACCTATCTGCTTCCACTGCGGACGACCCGGGCATGTCGTCCGTTATTGTAGGGAACGACGGCAGGTCTTCGCTGAAGCCAGGTCAAGGAATGGCGGAGAAGGAAGAAATGTTGGATTTTCGAGTCGACCCCCGAGATATGACGCCGACGACGACTATGTAACGCCCCAAACCTCGACGTACTTCTACCGGAGCTCTTCCCCACATCCAAACCGCGCAAGGTCACCAGCCCGAAGACAATCCCAGTCGCCAGCCCGTCGTTTTAGCCGTTCTCCCATGCCTCAGAATGTGAAAGACTAAGTGGAGCGGCTTCTAACGGGGGTGAGGTCGCCATTGAGGAAAATCCTCCAGGGTATATCGCCGCTAAATTAAAAGAAAATTTTGTTATGGTCGAAATAAATGGACGCAAAATTAAAGCATTGGTGGATTCAGGAGCCGACTTTTCTGTTATTTCAGACAAATTTCGACGCGAACTAAAGACACCTCTCTTCAAAGAACCAGGTCCCATTCTTAAAGCCGCAAATAAAAATTTAATAGAGACCCTAGGAAAATGTGTCCTGAACATAGAAGTTAATGGTCTGAATATCTCATTTGAATTCGTTGTTATGGTGGAATGCAGCCATGACATCATATTTGGATGGGACTTCTTCAAGGCCACCGAGGCCGTCATTGATTGTGGCAGAAATGAACTCCATCTCGGGGAAACCTCCGTCCTGGAATCTCGAGAGGAGGAAAACCAGAGATTGTTTGCTTCCGACGACTTTGTCATCCCGCCTAAATCAATAAAGAAGATCAGTGTGATGAACGAAGAAATATGTGGTGTTAGAGATGTTTTAGTCTCAACTTCTAAGGACTTATTATTAAGAAAGGAAGTTCTTATACCAAACTCATTGGTTACATTTCGACACGGCCGAGGTAGCATTTGGGTGGCGAATGGAGCGTCTTGGCCGCAACTGATTCCATCAGGAATGAATATGTGCACCATGGAAAGTTATGAGAATGGGAATATCTGCAGTCTTATTGAATCCAGCGATAAGTTACAAGAAACGCAGCTAAAGTCACGTGAATGGTCACAGAAGATAAACCTTACTCTAGATCCAGGGCTGTCTGAAATTCAAAGGTTACAGCTTGTTTCATGCCTTGACGAGTTTATTGGCAGATTTGACTTTGGGAGTACTCCTATTAAGCCCACCAGTACTGTGAAGCACAAGATAAACACAGGCGACCAGTCTCCTATCAAACAGCGGCCCTATAGAGTAGCACCAAGTGAACGACGACTAATTCAAGATGAAGTGAACAAGATGATTGAAAATCACATCGTGAAGCCCTCTGAAAGTCCTTGGTCATCTCCAGTTATTCTAGTTCGAAAGAAAGACGGGACCTGGAGATTCTGCGTAGATTACCGTCGATTAAATAAGATAACAAAAAAAGATGTTTACCCGCTGCCACGCATTGACGATGCCTTGGACAGTTTAGCCGGCTCTAGTTACTTCTCCACGATGGATCTTCGGTCCGGGTATTGGCAGATTGAAGTGGACGAAAAAGACAGGGAGAAAACTGCTTTCATCACTCCAGATGGGCTGTATGAATTCCAAGTAATGCCTTTCGGTCTTTGCAACGCTCCAGCAACGTTTGAAAGGATGATAGATAGTGTTCTGGGCAGTCTTAAATGGAACATGTGCCTTTGCTACCTGGACGACATCGTAGTTTACGCACCTACCTTTGAGGAACATCTACGTCGTCTACAACTTGTATTAAGCTGCATCCAGAAAGCTGGACTAAGCTTGAACCACAAAAAGTGTCTTTTTGGATCAAGGAGGATAAAGATTTTGGGACACCTTGTTGACGCCAATGGAATTCATCCAGATCCAGATAAAGTTGAAGCCGTCTCTAAATTTCCGAGGCCAAGGAATATCTCTGAACTGAAGAGCTTTCTTGGATTATGTTCCTATTATCGAAGATTTATTGAGAACTTTGCCGACAAAGCTAGATCTTTGCATGACCTACTGAAGACTGAAAAACAATTTTATTGGGATGCAGCTCAAGAGAAAGCGTTTGAAGTCCTTAAAACAGCTCTAATTTCAGAGCCTGTCTTAGGACACTTTGATGAATCCGCTGATACCCATCTACACACGGATGCAAGCGGACATGGTATTGGAGCTGTTCTTCTACAAATACAAGGTGGAAAAGAGCGGCCTATAGCTTATGCATCTAGAAGCTTTGACAAAGGCTGAAAATAACTATTCTACAACGGAAAAAGAATGCCTTGCTGTAGTCTGGTCTATTAGCAAATTCCGCCCATATTTGTTTGGTCGACCATTCACGGTTGTCACTGACCATCATTCTCTATGTTGGTTGGTAGGGCAGAAAGATCCTTCTGGCCGTTTGGCAAGATGGGCGCTGAAGTTGCAAGAATTTGACGTGACCGTTATCTACAAGAGCGGACGCAAACATAAGGATGCCGATTGTCTGTCAAGGAGCCCGCTTGAGAACGATCAACCAAGTGCTGTGATGTCACTAACCAACGTCGATATAGAGCAGACTAAAGACCCGGATTTAGCTAAAATAATCGATAATTTAAACTCGGGCTACACCAGAAAGGAATTCAGCATTATCGACGGCATCTTATACAAGAAAAACTATAGCACAACTGGAAGACCCTGGCTTATGATGATCCCTAAGCACTTAAGATCGGAAGTTATGGCAGATTTACATGATGCTCCTACAGCTGGGCATTTGGGTTTCGCCCGGACGTATGACAAAGTCAAAAAACGATTCTATTGGCCTGGCCTTTATAGAACTGTTCGCCAATATGTAAGCCATTGTCGGGAGTGTCAACGAAGGAAGAAATTACCTCGACGTCCGGCTGGACAACTTGTATCCATACCGCCCGTAGAAAAGCCATTCTATAAAGTCGGGGTTGATCTCCTTGGAAGATTTCCAGTTTCTAAAGATGGAAGCCGTTGGATCATTGTGTGCACCGATTATATGACAAGGTATGCCATAACGAAAGCGATCCCAGACGGAGGAGCAATCGAAACAGCTAAGTTCCTGGTTGAAGACGTCATCTTAAAGCATGGAGCTCCTAGAGAAATGATAACAGATCGCGGCAGAAATTTAATTTCTCAAGTAATAAAAGAGATCAATGCTCTGTGCGGAATTGTGCACAGATTTACAACGGCCTACCATCCCCAGACCAACGGCCTGACTGAAAGGTTCAACAAAACTCTAGGAGACATGTTGTCCATGTACACAGGTGTTGAGCAGAAGGACTGGGACCAAGTTTTGCCCTATGTAACTTTTGCTTACAACACTGCTAAACAGGAGGCGACCGGCTACACCCCGTTCTTTCTTGTCCACGCCCGCGAGGCCGAGACCTACATCGATGCCGTACTACCCTACCTACCAGATGAGATCTCTAACGACTACGTTGGAGAACTTGTGACCAGAGCTGAGGAAGCGCGTCAACTCTCCCGATCACGCCTTCTACAATCACAGGCGAAAGACCGTAGACTATACGACCAGAAACATACTCCAGTCTATTACCAGAAGAATGATCTTGTGTGGGTTTTTACTCCCATCCGAAAAGTAGGACTATCAGAAAAGCTACTGAAGAGATACTTCGGTCCCTATAAGGTGACCAAGAAGCTTTCAGAAGTTACGTATGAAGTAGAGCCCGTGGACCCCTCTCCCCGATCACGGAAAGCCAAGGATATCGTCCATGTCATTCGGATGAAGCCCTACCTGGACCCTGAAGAACAACATTCTATTCTGCTAGGGAACACCAGCCGTGATAGATTTCCTTCCAGAACAAGGGCTGAGACAAGCTAATCAGCGGGTCGCTGTATTTTTTCTAAGGAGGGAGTAATGTCAAGAAGCTAAGCGGCTCCAATCACGAGGGGCCCCATGGGACGTCTGTCAATCATCACTGGACACCGGGTGTGAGGGGTTCTGGGGAATCTGGCCGGCGGGGGGAGCTGAGGTCCCTCATTAGGATTAACTCTGTCTTGGGGTAAGTTGTATTGACTCTCTCTCTCTCTCTCCCTATCAATACCCCTTATAATAAATTAATTATCCCCAAACTTGCCCTTGCTTTATTTATCTCCGCGACAATATAGACAAATGTAAAGGCATACTTGTATGGCAGCGCAAGTGTCCCTAGGGAGACATAGCGCTTTAAATTGAAATAAATAAATACCATACTTATATATTATTCACAATAGCAATTATTTCTATTAATATTATTTAATAGATTTTGATAGTTATTATCTTTGTGTTAAAGAGTTTATTTATATTTCTTCCATGTCTGCCCACGAATTTGTAATCAATATTTGATAGGAAGAGCATCTAGAAGCCCGAAATTTTGTAAACTTGTTCGAATCTGATAACAAAACAAGTTAACAAAATTTCTGACTTCTGGGTGGTTGGCAATAGACAAATTTTAATTTCTATATTTACTTTCAAATTTATGGGAGTCGGTGGAAGGGTGGTTTAAATCATTGGTTTTCGACCGTTACGACCCCGGGTTCGAATCCCGCATTGGGCACTTTTTTCTTATTAAAAAATAAATGCTCCAATGGCCCCCGATTCTTGCAAAGGTCCAACCCCACCATCGAGTGCAAGTAACCAAACAGGGCTATGGCACATTTGTAAGTGCAAAGTCGAACTGCTTTTCACATATGTAGACATGTGGTGCACTTACAGTAAAAGCAGTGGCTAACTACCCACCATGATTATCATGGCCTGTGCCACGTGTACTAGGGATAAGCAAAAATAAAAAAACTTTCAAATTTTGTGATTAATTTTTTGACAACAAAAAGGTCTGAAAATATGTCGACAATACAGCTAAAGTTGATTGTAAGAGGTTTTATCGACTCTTTTCAGCATCAAAAAATAAAACTGCTGTCGCTTTTTTCGTACTTCAATGTGGTACTGTTCATGAATAAAAAATTGGCTAGGCTCATGTCAAATCCTTCATTTGTCATATTCCTTAATGATGGCGAATGGCGAAGTTCGCATTTGCAACGATTTTAAAATAACTCTAAATCCTCTATTAGAGGGGCTAACCAATATCCCTTACATAAAATAGAAGATATATTTGCTATAGAAAAGTAATTAAATTTTAAACAAAATATATTTATCTCAGACAAACATTCAATTATAACTAGATGAATCATCAAGGAAATTATCTGTAAACAATACAGATAAAGGCCTCTATAGATTCAATAGGCTACCTTTTGGTATAGCTACAGCCCCGGCAAGTTGGTAAAGGATTATTGAACAAATTTTATCAAGGATACCAAGTACGCTAGTTTATTTGGACAATATGTTAATCACGGATGTGAAACATAAACTGATCATTTAACAAATTTAGAGTCGGTTTTAAATAGATCAAATTAATATGGTCTAATGGCTAATAAAGAGAAATGCAAATTAATTCAAGACCGTCTGGAATATTGCGATCACTTAATTGATCGGAATGGATTGCATAATTGTGTTGATAAAATTAGAGCAATTATAGATTCTTCTGAACCTTTGCATATATGCGTGAACATTTGGGTGCATTTATAGATTCTGTTACCGATTACCAGAAATTCATTCGAAGCGTTGGGAAAGTTTTGTCACCCCTATATAATATTGTAACAAAGTATTTATTAATTTTATTATTTTTATTAATATAGTGGTCATTTTTATGTTTATATTTTGCTACTCTGAACGAGTATCTCTTCGTAGTACTTCGAGTACTCTGTCGTGAATGTCCCTCGTGGCTTATCATTTGTTTATCATTCATTGTTTGTTCTTGCCGGAAATAAATTGTTGTCTCATCCCGAAGTTGGTCTTCCCTAATTTTCCACGTAGCAATATTCTCTAAAAAACTCAGTTAAATGTTATGTTTGACAAAAAAGAATAGAATGTTGTGAGTAAATAAGTCGCATCATCTATATTTCAGCTTCTAGAAGTTTCTGGAATATTGCCGTGCCTTTGGCTTCAGAAACATACTCAGCTCATCTTCTAGACCCTCAATTGCAGAGATTTCTTAGTTACATTCCACCGTGGCTACGTATATTAGATGACACGGCAACCTAGTTGGTCGCTTGTTGATTGAGTTCCGGTCTGTAGATCCTTTCTTCACAGTACCATTCTACATCACCGAGTCATTCATTGCACGAACACACACATCTATATATATTATATTAGGTTGGTTTAAAATGATGACTTATATTGATTTTGTGGCGAAGAAATAATTTATATTTTATTATTTTATTTAATTATTTAATGGAAATATTCAACATATTATATAAATATATGTGATAAGGTCCTGTCGACTCATCTGTGATGAGGCATCCTGTCGACTCTCGCTATAGCTGTGGTAACCGAGGGTCAAACCTTTAGTAACCGAGAGGGACAGTCAGGGTGTGGAGAGTTTTCCAGTACCTCTCTGCACCTTGGAGGACCTTTAACAGTTCTCACAGAGTACAGGCAGTCGTGGTCGAGGCAGAGTGGAAAGCTTGGGAATGTCCACACACACAAAAACGAAGAGACACAGTTGTAGTAGGAAAGTTCCATGAACAGATAAAAGTCTAGCTAAGAGAAAGATGGAGTTAGAAGGGTTCTTACTGTTTTACATGGTGATGATGTGGACCTGGCTACGAGCAAAAAGGGCTCACGCCGACGGTGAAGAGACTGACTGAGTTGGGCTAAAACCGAGGTTTTTATATACCATTCCCGAGGAGGGGGGGGGGGGTTGGACTTTGAACGTCTGGGGCATTCTGCACCCTTTGACCTCGATGGCAACGGGCTGCCGAATTCCTTTAGGGTTGTCTCGATTTTAGACGTTTTTGAACTTCTCAATCTTGCTTTAACTCAGCTCTTAATCTATTACATAGTTTTATTTATTCATCCTCAGTTTGTACAAAGTACATTACATATGTTGATGCAATGACACATGCCAATCATGCGTATAATTATTTATAGAGGTGTTTCTATATATACAACATGACAATCTTGTTCTAAGTATTATACAATATAGGGTTGTTGGTTTGAATTACCATATATATATTATTCTGTATTTGTAAAATCATCATCAAAATATTTCTTTGCTTGCTTGTTCAAGATTCTCTAGCTGTAGATAGTTTTGTTGAGTTGTTGATAATTGTCGACTGGTTGCGGTGACGTCCCAAGCCCTATGAAAAAGGAGGAGGGGGAGCAGTAACAAGCTCGCTAAAAAACCTGGGTTCAGCTGGCCCGGCTGATAGTACCTTGTAAGGGCTCCTAATCCAGGGATACAGGATGAGCAGCGTTTGTACTCCATGTTAGGAGCGGCTGCACATGGCGTCTGTTGCTCATGTCAGAGGCGGCCATTTCTTTTGGAGCTAAGTCAGTGGCCTGCCAGTGAGTAGTGCTCCCAGTCTTAATGACAAAGGCAGACACATTCTACTTCACCCAGTCATGATGGTTGTCAACTTTACAAGCTTGATACCCTAATATGATTGAGTGGAGATAAGAAAGAAAGAAGAAACATCTTAAGATATTCCAAGACTTGATTTCTACGCTACAATATTTTATATATTTTTTCAAATTAACTATTTCATTATAAATTTACCTTATTAATTGAATTGATGAAGTTATCCACACGAAATAAAAAACGGCGTCGCAGACAAGGACCAAAGAAGGAAACTCCCGACAATATCATTAGAATCTACACGCTTGGGTATTAAGAAATATATATCTATGTATTGTGTCTCTGTCCAAATTCAAGATTTCAGCATTCACAATAAAATATTGCTTTACTTTAAAATTAAGTGTAAAATATTAGGCTTTCTGGGACTAAAATAACACTTACCCTAGAAGTATTGTTTTCACTTTAATATTTCAGCTTTACAAGGTTTACTCCAAAAGGTTTTGCAATCAATATTAAATAATTAAAATATTAAAAAATAAATTATGCCATTAAAATCTCTAAATACGTTTTTTACCTTACATAAACATTTTCATAAATAGCAACAACAATGACTCATAGAGGGCGCGACTTTGTTTAAAGCGGCAGCGGTAATTTCTAAACATTGCATTAGACACAATAGAGTTGACTAGAGAAAGTTAACGCGCCATGATCTTTTATGATTATAAAAGTAATTTAACTTCTAAATGGAATATTGATGAAAGATTTAGGAGATAAAGATCCTTCTATTTGAACAGTTTTTAATTGGTTTAATGAATTTAAATTTGGAAAAATCAACCTTGAAGATGAACCTCGTTCAGGTCGACCACCATTGTATTTTATCAATTTTTGGTTATGTGACATGATTTATAGAGATATAAAAAGTTAGGTGCGGCCTCAATTCATCAATTATGGACGTGGAGAGGGCTGTCTTGTATCTGTAACGCTGTACAGAATAGACTTTGCACACAAGAACAATTGAGTTATAAATAAAGGAAAGTCGCACATAACTTGTAAAAGAAGAGTGTGTTTGAGAGTTGCTAAAAATATTCGTAAAAATATTTTACCCACCCCTGCTGGGAGGAGACAGGAATAGCTCAGGGGACACAGGGTGACGGTTTGTCTATGTCCCCTTTGTAGACCCACCGAATGTCTTCACTTCTTTATCGCGTGTGTTCCATCCCATCATGTCTACGGAGATTCCATAACTCTGTCTTATCTACATTCTGCTATAGCAATATAATTTATATTTTTTCATTTATATCTTTCTATAAAGGTATTTCTGGAATATGAAACACTGTCTCAGCTGGTTATAAGTCATGTTGGGAAAATTTACATTTTTTGACAATTTAAACAATTCATTGATTTTTCTAATCAATTGTTACAGAGGGAAAATATATATGTCGTAAACCCGGGTAAGCCAATAAGTGAGTTGGAAGCAGTCAGGGTTGAGTGGCAAGGCGTGCAGTGTGGGAACCCTGCACGGGACAGTAAGTACAAAGTTTGGGATCAAAAGGCGCTCTCCTAGGACGTCTCAAGTGGTACCAGAACCAGGGGGAAGCTGAGGACTACCAGAGGAAAATTCGGCGTCCAGCCTGAAGCCGCGGGAGCAGGGAGGAACCAAAACTGAGGCCACGAGGGCCGCCGTGAGATGACAACGGACCTATCAGTGAGCGTACCTGTCAGAAATATCAACTATAACTCTAACTGTGGACAGTCGGCCAGCCTTCCCTTTCTTCCTGCCCGGATCCCCGGGGATTTATTCCCATTGGTCAGTGACTTATGTGGGTCATCCTCCCCTCCCCTGCGGTCCGGTTGCAAACTAGTGCCATCCTGAGACGACTGGGAAGACGTCATACTTTATTACTTACACTAGCGGATGTACCCGGCTTCGCCCGTGTTTTACCCGAGTAAAGGTTTGTCTAACGAATCTCTCGATAAAGTGAACATTTTTTCCCGGTCCCTTGAAAAATACTCGATAAGTTGAATAAAATCAATATTAATCGGTACCCGAGTAAAGGTCTGTCTAACGAACATTTGTTTAAAACAATTCTCTATAAACTTATAAAAAGAAATAGATATATTTTGATAATTTGAAACTGATAAAGTGATCATTTTTTCCCGGTCCCTGTGTGCCGTGTCATTCTGAATTTTGTCTTTCCTAATTTTCTACATTACAAAATCATCGTTTTATCTAGTGAACATTTTTCCCCGGTCCCTTGAAAAATACTCGATAAGGTTGAATAAATTCATGGTCGTTTATGGAAGATGGACGAAGTTCCCGGAGGTCATCTTGGGCAAGCTCCCGCGAGGCTTTTTTTCTTGTCTACTTGGCATAGCTGTGTCACCAACTCTGCCCTGATTGGTCGGTGGGTACTTGGACTGTCGGCCGGCGGCCGGGCGAATCCATTCTCTCACGGGGTGGGGCAGACCCAAGGTCATCAGGAGCAGCAAACCTAAGCCTATCTCCGTCTCAATGGCGGCGCTGCTTGCGAGTTAAAGCTACAAATCTGCAAATAACTCTAAGGATATTAAAGATATTCAAGATATTATTTTTCGTAAACCTTTCCGGGGATATGCCTAATAATATCCCAAATTTTCACGGCGATTGGATGTATGGTTTTTGAATCCATAGAGGACACACACACACACACACACACACACACAGACAGACATTCAATTTTATATATATAGATAAGGCAGATTGTGATATTTTAGAGCAATAGAGTGGTTAAACATAATCAATAATGTTACAATTTATATGGATTTATACTAATTTAACTATGACCTGTCCTATGGTACAAACATAATAAAGATTTAAGTTATATTAATAAAGTTATAATTAATTACACGAAATATGTGGTGAAAGCAGATGGGACAGAGTTAATGGTTATTAATATGGTACAAGCTTAAATAAAGACTATTAACTTATATAGCTTTGTTTAAATTACGATATATATAATAATAAAGTAAATAAAGGGTAGATAAATGTAGCGTAAAATATATAGTTGTATATATGTACAAATTTCTTCGTCAGGGGAGACTTCCCCACCTTGAGAGAGTTCTCCTCCAGACAAGGTCTTCTTGAACACTCCTCAGTTCCACACCGAGGAAGTACTTATAGATGTGTGTCTTGTCAGACGCCAGGATGACCATGGCGTCTTCAGCCAGGCCTTGCGCTAAGACTGCAGGTCAGTGGGCGGCTGGATAATGGTGAAGGCCTCCCGGATGAGAGGCCAGATTCAGCGTGTTGGGAAAAGAGGAAGAGATGTTAGATGAGAATCATATCTAAGACCAAGTTATGTTTTATAAATCTGGATCCTCCACGTCGATCCATCCATTGCTTTCACTGGTGGCAAGACTTGGTTTCCTCCTTCAGATTGTCCACAGATGTTGTTCGAGGATGCCCATTTGATCTGACGTTTACTCAATGTTTCAGTATCATACCTCATCATCCACACACTTCATAATTTAGTTACATTGGTATTGTTGATTGCACTCAATTTTGAGGGAAATCAAGGCATTATGTCTGCACGCATGTTATAGCTGGCGACAAATGTGACATTCCAGGGTCAAATTGCAAGAAACATTATAGACTTTTATCAATGTTAATACCAATAGGTGATCTATATTGTAACTAAGCTTTCTTTAAATAAAATTCTTACCCAGCACAATTACAGAAAGTACAAATGGGTATATCGGAGAATTTCGCACTTTTATCAAGAGGTTGGCGGAGGAGTCATAATATCGGCAACCAAACTATTGATTCCCAGGTTGAAACGTTAACGAATCAAACGAGAAAAGCCATGACAATAGCGGGTATGTAGAGGGAGATTAGACCAGGCCATCCAAAATCAAAACAATGGTTTGATGAGGACAATTATTTACTGAAAAAAGGAATATAAATTATAACTTTTAAGATATATAAAAACGAATAATATATAATAAACGAATATAATAAAATATATATGTTATTATATTTTAGAAAGTGTCAGCGTGTGTTGTCCTTATAATGTCTCCAGGTAGATGTTTTAGTGTCATCTTGTAAAGTAGCGCTTCATGTCACACTCTATCAAATACCTTGAAAATGTCAAAGAAGATATTTCCAGTCATTTTATCATTGGCCATTGCTCTTCTCCGTGACGACAACTAATTGGTGGAGTGTTCTGGCCGGAAGCCAAACTGTTCTGGCCTAACAGGGCTATTTTCGTTTAACGGTTTTCCTCAATCTGGTTATATAAGATTATTTTTCCATAAATGTTTGAAATGTCAGGTAAGAGGGATATGGGCCTATAACTAGAAAGGTCATTCTTTGATTCATCTTTTTCAAGATGGAACAAATAATTGATATTAACCATTGGTCTGGGAAGTATGCCAATGCAAGTGACGCATTGAAGACTTCGCTGAGGAATTGAATCAGGTGTTTTGGTAGAAGCTTTATCGCTTCATTGGGTATTTTGTCTATTCTTGGGACTTTTTAATTTGGCAAGGAAGCAGTAATTGTTTCAAGTTCAGTGATATTAGTAAGGTCAAAAACTTTACCTGTATTTTCGTTCAGGTAGTTCGTTATTTCCGCTTCGAGCTATGGATTTGGTTTTGAAAATTATGTACAAGGGTTTGAACAAAATTGTTTTTCATAGCTGCCTGCTAGGATTCTGCCGACTCATGCGAGGTCAGTGTCATTATATTGTTTGTTTTCAAAATAATTTCTCTTTTTTCAGTACCGGAAAGGCGTTTGATGGCTTTCCATATGGTTTGATCAGATACATTAAGATCTTCAATGTAGGAGTCCCAGATGGGGTTGTCATGCTGTCTTGTACAGTTTGGGGAAACTCTCCGGGCCTTGAGATAGCCTCTTTGTCTTGAAGGTCAGATGTTTTCCTTAGGCGGTTTGTTAGACGAATTTTTCCTTCGATATTAGGTGGGCATCTTCTGTTTATATTAGTGTTTTTATTGGTGGTCGCATATTGTTGAGAATTCATTGTTCAAAGGTAGTGATGGCTTGATCTATGTTGTGTTTTGTGTTCAATAGGTAATTTGTTATCTCAATTTTCTCCATTTTGTATTTGAAAAGTTGCTCAGTCTGTGATTTTGATTTTAAGTATTAGAACTTGCCAGTTTGAAGTATTGTAGGACAACTAACACTGGAAGATGGTCAGATGTCAATTCATGTAGTACTTTAGAGGTGATATTCTGGGTTAGATTCTTATGTATGGCAATATCAAGGATGTCAGGTGGGGAATCATTTAGTTATAAGGGGTCATTTTAGACATTGATTATAATCAATTAATAAATCTTATATCTAATCTAATAATTATTTTTCTATTTATCTAATTTATTGTTCAAATTATCAAATTTATTATATTTATCTAATTTATTGTTCAAATTATCAAATATTGTTGTATTTATCTAATAAATATTAGGTATATTGTTGCACCAAGTTGCAGCTTTACGGGGTCGTCCCCTTGGTTTCTTGGTGTTATACACGTTTCCCCTCCGGGTTTCCATACTTAAAGCAAATAAAGAAGAGAGAGTAAATAAAAATAAATTAATTTTAAATTTATTGTGTTTATTTATTCGTTGTCTTCCTCGTAGGTCGTGATCCGCGGTCTAGGTCCTCTCTCTCTCCAATAGAGAGGTATCCAATAGATATATGTACAATAAATATTACAAAAGGAATGAAACTATAAAAAGGAATGATGATAATCTAAATAATCTGTTTAAAAAAAAATTAAATATCATAGAATATTTTGAATAAATGTAGGGCGCATTAAGATTGATGCAACAATAAATACCTAAATTCTCAATTGCTTGTGACTAACCTAAATATCATAGTCAAATAACAATAAAAATTCAGAGAATTCAATATACGAGGTAATAAACAGAGAATACAGAATGTACTTGTGTATAGTGAGTAGGTAACTACCATTCCGTCAGACATGGTGCCGACATACGAACAGAAGAGAGCGGAAGTTGAATGCCGACATAAGATGATAACCGGAAGTCGTCTGGAGAGAAAGTTAGAGAAACTTCCATTTTATTACAAAAAGAGGGAAATATTCAACAGAAGAAGTAATACCAGCCGATATTGCAAATGTTATAAAATTGGAGATTCTTCAAACTATTCTTTTTTTTTTTTCGTTTCTCAACTTTTTCCAGGAATATTTTGTTTTAAATATTGCGTAAGATATTTCTATTTTTCATTTAGAAATATCTGACTTATGATTCTTGAGGTTTTTCCAACATTTAATTCACAATTTTTAAAAATATTTATTGAGTCACACACAAATTGTATTTTTAAAATAAAATTTATTTTTCTTATTTTCGCCCTTATATATATCGACCTTTTTTTTCTTCAAATATCTCCGATGAGGTTTTCTATATTTAAATTGCTTCATAACAACGCAGTGGTCTTTAATGTAACATTACTGATAGAAACTATATTGTACTACATGTGCTATTCCTGGCCAGAAGTCTTCCTCTACGTGGCGGGCGGGAGAAGCAGAATAAATAAAAGACTGCCCTGTAGTACTGTGTCGTGAGCCCCGAGCCGCTACGGTAACCGTGAACAGGGAATTTTTGAAATGTGGCTGACTAACGGAAAAATGGCACCCCCCCTTTCCATGTAGACAAAACACCACCACTTGCACAATGTACTATTATACTATGTACTTTTTTTCTAGGACATATATAATCGTTTTTTTTTTTGAACAGTTGGAAATTTTTCCTCTTCATTTCGTTATCATATAATTGCTTGCTAACTTACAAAGGATATGAGCGATTATAGGTGTTGTTTATGTTGGTAAATTGAAAGAAAAAATTGTGCGACATCAAAAGTTGAACCATCAGCGTCTTATCTACAAGGGGAAATCGAAGGTTTGATTTTTCCAATAATTTCTCCTTACACACACACACTTATTGGTTCCCTATTTCATCGTTTAAAAATTATGGAGTTTTAGAGGGCTCATCAGTGGTGAACCCTCCCAGCAGTTTTGTCAGTTTAATCTACCAGACTTCTCTACTGTTGAATTTGTAAAGAATTTATTGTTGAAGGTTCTTAACGAAGAGTTTTATTTTTATTAAGGGGAAAGTCGCAAGCCTGAAGGGATAATGTGAAATTATACTGGCATCAGGTCGATAAATTAAGTAAACGGTATCTTCTGATCGTGCCACTAAAAGTTGCTGATGACTTGCGTCATCTACGGGAATAAATTTTGCCAAGTTACCTGTTTTAATGTCCATCTATACAGAGAGCAAAACAACAACTGACTCACCCGTGCTGGCAAGGTCACGCTCCGCTGCGTCACGTGGGAAAACATAAGTAGATGTTCTCGTACATGTTCTCAGCACATCCCCCTTTTTAAGACTTGAAATATATATATACATTACAAACTTTAAATGCATAATATAATTAATAATGAAGGCGATCCACAGGTTTAACAATTCGTCCACCCCGGGTTCTTATCTGGCCGTCTTCTGAGTCGTTAGAGGGATAATCCACAACTGGGGTCTTTTCATTTTCAACCAGTTCCTCCCCCGAAAAGGTCGGCGTCGATGGGTCGGCTGGATATTGCACTGTAACTCCTTTTCGTAGATGGAACCTGTTTCGACGTAAAGTCCCAACTGGAGTATCAACCATATACGACCTTGGTGTCGATGCTTTCTTCTTTACAATCCCCCAGGTTCGCATATCTGTAATCCAAACCGTGTCACCTTCGGATAGCTCCTCCATGTCCGTAGCTCCGCAGCGTCGATCATATCTGGATTTCATATCCTTTCTCCTTTTCCCCTCCTTTCTTTTCAGGGTCTGAGAGTCCACCAACTTTGGATTAAGAATCTCTGGTGCAATTGGCAAGGTCGTTCGGAGTTTACGTCCCATGAGAAGCTCAGCAGGGCTGTAACCGTTCTCCAAAGGGGTCGATCGATACTCCAGGAGTCCAAGCGATGGGTCTTGATTTTTCTTGAGGATCAACTTAGCAATTTTCACACCTGCTTCTGCCATCCCATTGCTCTGCGGGAATCGAGGACTTGAAGTGACATGTGTGAATCCGTACTGCCTTGCGAAATTTGCAAATTCACGAGCAGCTCCAAATTGCGTCCCATTATCGCTTACAACAGTTTCTGGTATTCCATGTCGGGCAAATATGGATTTGCAACTACGCACCACCACACTGGCTGTGAGCCGATCCAGCTGAACCACTTCAGGAAATCGAGAATAATAGTCAATGACGACTAGATACCACTTATTCTCGAACTTGAACAAATCCATTCCAATCTTTTGCCACGGTCGTGTAGGAAAGTTGGTTGGTATCAAAGGTTCATGTTTTGAGACGGCTTCCTGGATACAGACACTGCACTTTCTGACCGTTTCCGCGATCTCCTCCGAAATTCCAGGCCACCATACCGTCTCACGTGCGCGAAGTCTTGTTTTTGTAATCCCGAAGTGCCCAGCGTGCAACTTATCTAGGATCTCCAGTTTCATACTTGCTGGAATAACAAGACGACAGCTACGCATCAGTAGTCCATTTTGAACGCCGAGTTCATCCTTGACATGCCAATAAGAGAGCAGAGCCGGTGACATCTTCTTCTTATCTGGCCAGCCTTGCTCAAGGTAGTTGACTACTGCTTTCAGGGTCGTATCTTCTTGTTGAGCTTCAAAAATCTTCGTCAACATCTCGTCTTTGATCGGGTTAATTCTCGTCGCAACCACTTCAATTCGCCTCGCCAGGTTCAAGAGCTCACATGCCCGGCGACTCAGAAGAGGTTCACTCAAACGACGAATGACATAAATCTTCTCCTTGATTTCATAATTGCCATTTCGCAGCGTTGATAAAAACATACCCACAGTCTGAAGTTCGGAAAATTCAGCAGCTCTAAGGTTGATATCACTTTCCACTCGTCGTTGCTGTCCCATTATCTTCTTGAAGAGACACAGAGGAACACATGTAACATCCGCCTGGGAGTCGAGCTTGAACTTCACCTTTTTCCCGTTCACTTGGATTTCTGCTGTCCATCGCCTCCTGCACTCGTCTTCATCATTATCGAGATTAGATGAATCCTCCACAGCTGAGACCTCCAGGAGAAAACCAATTTCTTCATCAAGTTCAGAAACAGCTTTGACTTCCGCAGTCTTCGCCTGCTTATCTGGGCAGCAACTTGCAAAATGGCCTGTTTTTGAACACAGGTTACATTTCTGTCCTTCAGCACGGCAAGCCTGTCCTTCCCTGTGGGTGAAACCTCCGCATTTTGGACATCGTGATCTTGTTTTGGCTGACTTCTCCTTCTTCCTCGAAGGCTGCTGTTGTTGTTTCGGTGAAAAATTCTTCGAGTTGAACTTCACCTGATTGACCTTTTGGCTTGTTGAGGGACGCTGCAGGTCGACTTGCTGCTGTCGAACGGCTTCCTGCTGTCGAACCATTTTCACCGCCTTTTCCAAAGTCAGTTCGCTGTCCAACTGCATTCTTTCAGATAAAGCTTTGTCCCTCACTCCAACCACTATTCGGTCACGGATCAACTGCTCATGAAGACCCTCAAATTCGCAACTATCAGCCAATTTGTACAATGAAGTGATGAATTCGTCCACTGGCTCCCGATCCTCTTGGATTCTTGAATTAAATTTCGCACGTTCGTAGATAATATTCTTTCTGACACAGAAGTGGCTGTCGAACGCCTTGAGGACGGAATCAATTTTCGTTGCCTCTTCCTCCTTTTCGAACTTGAAGGTCCTGAATATATCATCCGCGCGGTCGCCCATCAAGTACATGAACAAATCGATCTTGTCCGCCTCCTCTTTCTTCTTCATTCCACTGACCACGAGGTATCGTTCGAATCTTTTCCTCCATTTGGGCCATTCGTTGGGAGTCGAGAAGTCGAAAGTTTCTGGAGGTTGAATCTGAGCCATGTTGAATTATCTTCCAAGGTACGCAAAAATCGATATTTTGCAATATACGGGTTCGTATTTTATCCAGTTATCGCTGCCACCATGTTTTAATGTCCATCTATACAGAGAGCAAAACAACAACTGACTCACCCGTGCTGGCAAGGTCACGCTCCGCTGCGTCACGTGGGAAAACATAAGTAGATGTTCTCGTACATGTTCTCAGCACATTACCTTTTATTCATTAATCAAGAAAGGATATTTTGGCCAATTCTGGAATAATTAAAACCCAACGATTAGTTGACATTTATTCCGACAGATGGCGCAAGTCATCATCAACTTATAGTTGCACGATCAGGAGATGCCTTAATTCCGGAGATATCTTTTTTAATTTCAATTCACAAATCTCTAGCTTTCAGGCACGAAAGTCACAGATACAAGAGAAGAGAAAACACGATACACAATCAAGATTCCGTAACCGAAAGCTAAAAGAAAAAGATTTGTGAATTAAAATTCTAAGAGAAACTTATCCCAGAAATGTATTATTGATTATTTTATTTATTTAATTTCAATTTAGAGCGCTATGTCCCCCTAGGGACACTTGCGCTGTCATACATGTATGACTTTACATTTGTCTATATATATATATATAATAATTTTAAGCCGTGAATAGAATAGTCATATGATGTTAACAATAGGAAAGCGAGAAAAAAAAAAAGAGAAAGACCTGTGTACAATTGTTAAAAAATGGTTTTAATTGTTAAGGAATGGTTATGATTGTTAAAGAATGGTTATTTGGCCAATATTTTGGAATAATTATAAATCAACGTTTATTTGATATTTATTCCGACAGATGGTGCAAGCCATCAGAAACTTTCAGTTGAACGATAAGGAGATGTCTTCATTTATCCCTAGAATCCTGTTATCTTGAACTTTATATTGATGCTAGGGATTATTTTATTGAACTATGAACTCAAAGTTTTATATTCCTCTGAGACATTAGAACTATGATGAACTTCCACATGGCTAAGAGAACCAATGAAATAGGGCGTTACAAGAGATTATGAAACTTACAAAAGATAGCATGGAACGCACAATGTTTTCTGCAGACTGGGAAGTATTCCACGACCTGAGACCAAATTGTAAATAGTGTTGGCGTTCTTTGGATACCACTTTGTCGATTTACATTTTAATCAATTTTTAACACGGTCTTTGTACGAAAATGTGCAGAACTAATATTTATTATAATTGGGAATGAAAACATTGAGGAAATAATGTTTATTTTACTTATTAATCAAACTTCTACTGTCCTTACTGCAATGAACAAATATTGGGAGGGCTTGGCTCATCAGTGGTTAACCCTCCCAGCGGTTTCACCAATTTAATCTACTAGTCCGCTTCTTTAGAGCTCTATTGGAACATTCTGCTTATATATGCTACGCTGAAGGGTGAAATCTCAGAAATGGTATTCAGGCGAAATATAGACATAAGCTTTTAGGACAATAGAATTACATATAAATATTTGCATCGAGCTCTTCCGCAAACACTAAGGACAAGGCCAGTTTTTATGCAGTAAGGATAGTAGAAGATGACAAAATATAAACAACAAAATTGATAACCTGTTAATAAAAAAATATTTTGCTACAATATCAAAATAAGTCTTATTAATTTTCTCGGAATGTTGTGATATCGAATTTTAGAGTATTGGACTTGGATGAAACACAGATTATCTGAGAATTACACTATTCTAATTACGTCAGTTTTTATATAACTCCCGTAATAGATTAAGTTGCTAATTAAATACCCGTAGTTTAAGTGCAATTAGATCATTGATCGTAGATTCAATATTGGTGTGAATTGTACTTGATTTATGTTCAATTAAAACCATTGCTATACTGGGAGAATCCTGTATGGGGCTTGATCCCTTATATAAAGTTTATTTGTGTTTTTATAATGGTTAAACTCCATACTTAACTCCATACTATACGCGTACGTGGTTAGCTTTTCTTAATTAATCAAGAATGGGTAATTGGCCAATTCTGGAATAATTAGAAGTCAACCAGAATAATTGATATTCATTCCGATAGATGGCGCAAGCCATCAGCAACTTTCAGTTGCACGATAAGGAGATGACTTTTTCATAAACTCTATACTTGTTTGTCACTTCTCTCTCTCTATTTTGTAAACAGTCTTTGATGGGATCAGTTTAGTTAGTGTAATCTATATCAACCATTATATTTCTGTTTAAAATAAAATGGGTTTTTTTTATTAATCAACCAGGCGCGATATTGAAATTTTTACGTCCATTTCAGATGAAACAAACAACAAACAAATTAGAACCTAGAATTAAATATTTACAAATTTACACATGCATTCATAGACAGAGTTCATTAAATTTATATAGACAAAGTGACTGATGTAAGAGAGTTAAATCATTTAGATCAGAGAACAATCGATGTCTCACTTCTATAAAGTTCGGACAGTCGTAGATAAGGTGAAGTTTGTTCAGTTTCTCCGTAGGAACAATTTGGTGTAAATAGGTTGTAAAGAGCCTAATTTTTAGATTAACTTTGCTTCAAGTTCGGTGTTTATATGATCCTATCCCAAATGTTCTGAAGGTTTTTTTTTTTTTTAATGTGAGCCTGCTCTTCGAGTTGATTCTTGAAGACGTTAATTTTTCGTCTGCGAAAGAGATAAGTAAAAGTAAAGTTTTTCTTATCTAATATTCCTTTCTCCTGATAACACATATTATGAAATAAATGAAGCTTCCGGGGGTTAAGTATCTTGTGCAACTTTTTATTTTCAAGCTTTCGGACTGGTTAGTCCTTCAACAGGATTATCATGTTAACAACTTAATAATAAATACTATTTTTATATACATACTAGCGGATGTGCCCGGCTTCGCCCGGGTTTTTACCCGAGTAAAGGTTTGTCTAACGAACATTTGTTAAAACAATTCTCTATAAACTTATTTAAAAAAGAAGATATATTTTGATAATTTGAAACTTGTAAATTTGAATCTCTCGATAAAGTGAACATTTTTCCCCGGTCCCTGTGTGCCGTGTCATCCTGAATTTTGTCTTTCCTAATTTTCTACATTACAAAATCATCGTTTTATCTAGTGAACATTTTTTTCCGGTCCCTTGAAAAATACTCGATAAGTTGAATAATATCAATATTAATTGGTTCCCTCGGTAATTGGAAGTTAAAGGAATAGTTTCTTCGCCTTGGAATTGTATCATTATTCTTGTCTCAAATAAATTGCCGTGTCATCCTGAGATAATCTTACTTTTGATAAATAATATTTAAGATTTTATTATATATATTATATTATATATATATTACACGTTATTTGTTTTCTTGGCCGACTGTTTTACATATGGTGTTATCTTAAAATTGCTTGTTTTGAATATTTTTTTAGATTGAGATTATTAGCTAGTATGTAAAAAAATTAACTCCGTTGAAATTTAATTTTGTATTTATATATAAATAAAATTAACTCTGTTGATTTTTTTGTATTTAATCGATAACAGCGAAGTTACGCATGTTAATGTTAGGGAAAAATATTTTGATGTTAAGCAAAACCTGCTCCATCTCGTTTTACATAAATGTTGAAAATTTGGTTGAAATTGATGCATTGTAACGAAAGTTTTTAGTGATGTACACTTATGAAATTTGCATTTTATTAATATAGATTTTAAATTCTTATTATATACTGAGATATTGTAAAAAGGGTTCGATTCATTGCTAGGATGAATATATGGAAAACTAGAAGCATCCTATTTTTTATTAAAAGGCTTTTTATATTTTTAGAAGGCGTGAATCCCGCCCAGAATTCCTCTCCTACAGGCGGGAGAAACAGCACAATTAAGGGACTGCCCTGTAGTACGGTGTCGTGAGCCGCTACGGTAACCGTGAACAGGGAACTCTGAAATGTGGCTGACTAGCGAACAATTTGGTGTTTCTGATACACTTCTTTTATGTTAGTACTAGCGGGTGTACCCGGCTCCGCCCGGGGAATGTTTGTAGTCTAGTATTTTGATATAATAAATCTATCTGAATATTAGGAAAGGTCTGGTAATTTTTTTGTTGGGTGATGCTCTGAAAAAGAACGCTATACCACTTTATCACTAAACAAATTGGCGAGTCAAAAATAAGCAACCTAAACAATCCATTAGCTTTGCAAGATAAGAAAAGAAATAGAGAAATGCATGCAAAATTCTCAACACAAATCAAAATCTTTAATCCTCAGAAGTAATGTTTATTAGGTAGGATGAGGTTTATTTTGTTTCTATTACATTACATCATCTTTAAATCTCAAAGCAGAGCAAAACTGGCATACCCGAGACATTTGGCCTATATCGACAGATGAATCAGCTTTATAATCAATATGGGCATTATACTGAAAACCTGAAAACGGCTTATGAGTCCAAAGCTGAATACGCTGAACAGGAACTTACATAGTTTGTGTAGCTGCGACGCGGGCTTCAGAATACCTAAGACGGCGAAGCGCACGACGCGTCTCACTTTGAAGTGGTGTCTCAATAGCTCTAGCATTCCTATATCTCCTGGAAGCAGCCGTATTCCTACCAAGTAAACGTCGGCTGTGGCGAGGCATATTCTGAAAAAAAAATTAGATTGAGATTAATAACAAAAGCTTCAAAACCAGAAATTTCTAAACAAAGCTTAAAAATTTCCTATCTTTTTGAGGTAAAAATCAAAATTTTTAAATTTTTTATTCAAAATAACCTTCAGATATGTTAAAAAGATTTAAAAAAACTAAAATCATAATATTATTACCAAAAAATTAATGCACAAAACCAGTTATCATTAAAAAGCTTCAAAAATAGACCAACCGCTGGATACGGCAATGAAAAAGCATGCTTTTTTGAGGTAAAAATAGAAATAATTTTCTAAAATACAAAATACAACCCCTATATGTTAAAAAAACTATAAATAATCTAAATATAAAATATTTAATCAAATAAATTAAAATATCTTTAAAAAAATTTTGAAAAAGGACTTCAAAAAGACAAATAAATGAATCCGTAAAAGAAATCCCTTGCTTATTTAAAAATATAAATAACCTATTTTTTAGATACAACCCATATATGTAGAAAATATAATAAATAAACTGTATGGCATATTCTGAAAAAAAAATTTAGATTGAGATTAATAACAAAAGCTTCAAAACCAGCAATTTCTAAACAAAGCATAAAAATTTCCTGTCTTTTTGAGGTAAAAATCAAAATTTTTTATTCAAAATAACCTTTAGATATGTTAAAAAGATTTTAAAAAACTAAAATCATAATATTATTACCAAAAAATTAATGTACAAAACCAGTTATCATTAAAAAGCTTCAAAAATAGACCAACCGCTGGATACGGCAATGAAAAAGCATGCTTTTTTGAGGTAAAAAATAGAGATAATTTTCTAAAATACAAAATACAACCCCTATATGTTAAAAAAAACTATAAATAATCTAAATATAAAATATTTAATCAAATAAATTAAAATATCTTTAAAACAATTTTGAAAAAGGACTTCAAAAAGACAAATAAATGAATCCGTAAAAGAAATCCCTTGCTTATTTAAAAATATAAATAACCTATTTTTTTAGATACAACCCATATATGTAGAAAATATAATAAATAAACTGTATTTAAAAGATCAAAGCAATAATTAAAAAATTCCATAAGAAAATTTAAAAAAGGACCTCAAAATGACCCATAATTGAACACAATGAAATTGCTTGCTCTTTTTTGCGATTAATAATTTAAAAAAACAAATATTTTAAAAAACACAACACCTATATGTTATAAATACCACAAATAATTTGTATTTGAAAGATCTAAATAATTAAATAAAAATTTCTTAAGAAATATTTGAGAAGGGCCTCATAATGACAATCACATAAACATATCAATAAAATATCTTGCATCTTAGTGAAAAAAATAGAAATAACCCAAAATTTGTTTACAAAACAACCCATATATGTGGAAAACACCATAAATAATCTACTTTTAAAATATCTAAGCAATTAATTAAAATTTTGTTAAGGTCCTCAAAAAAGACATAAAATTGAGCACATTAATGAAATTTCAAGCTTTTTAGTGAAAAAAAAATAGAAATAACCCAATTTTTTTTTACAAAACAACCCATATAAGTGGAAAACACCATAAATAATCTGTTATTAAAATATCTAAACAATTAATTAAAAATTTTGTTAAGGTCCTCAAAAAAGACATAAAATTGAGCACATTAATGAAATTTCAATCTTTTTTGGTAAAAAATAATATAAATAACCTTAGTCTTATAAAAATACTAACCATGTAAGTTAGAAATAGCATATATAATCTGTATATAAAATAAAAAATAAATTAATTAATATTAGCCTAAAGATTTATCTAAAATATAAAATTGATCTCATCAAGTAAGGCTTCAACTTTTTTTGGTATGAAATATGAAAACTATAAAATAAAAGTATCTTACCATGTATAAAAGTTATTAAAATATATATAAAAAAGATTAAAACTAATTTTCCAAGAAGCGCAAAAGTGTAAACACTTTTGAAAAGCCTAAAAATGTATCTAAAAAATAAAATTGATCTCATCAAGTAAGGCTTCAACTTTTTTTGGTATAAAATATGAAAACTATAAAATAAAAGTATCTTACCATGTATAAAAGTTATTAAAATATATATAAAAAAGATTAAAACTAATTTTCCAAGAAGCGCAAAAGTGTAAACACTTTAACTCTGTTGAATTTTTTTGTATTTTATCGATAACAGCAAAGTTATGTATGTTAAAGTTAGGAAAAATATTTTGATGTTAAGCAAAACCTGCTCCATCTCGTTTTACATAAATGTTGAAAATTTGGTCGAAATTGATGCATTGTAACGAAAGTTTTTAGTGGTGTTCACTTATGAAATTTACATTTTATTAATATAGATTTCTGTAATTTTCCGTGTGATGTGACAAATTGACAAATCTTAAGCCTATGCTGCTATTTAATTTGAAACTGTGTTGAATATTTCCAGCATATTACTGTGAGATGTTTTATTTCGATGTTTTCAGTAAGAACTACAATGAGCTACCAGGAGCATTCATGATTCCAAAAGTTCTCTCATGCAAGTTGTATGGTCTATATATGTAAATATGTAAATAGAATAGGGCGGGATCAACATGCCACGTCAGCGTTTATTGAAAGCTTGATGATAAAACACTACAATGTATCGACAGTAGAGTGCGTTCAATCTTTTAAGATTCCGATATCTTCTCTCCTAATTTTTACCGCTTCTTTGTCATCTCACTTGTTAATAAAAAGTGTTGTCATAATATTTTAATATAATTTTTCTCGTCCTAGTGAAATTGTAAATAGTTGTTAACAAACATCCAGGCAAAAATACAGGAGTCAACATCCCATCAATGGTTTCTGAACCAAAAGCCTGGAGATATTCTGGAATGTGGGATGAACCGACAGGCAGCAACCTGTATTTCCAGTCTAAAACTGGTCATACAGGACTTCTCCTCTTCCAGGATGGTGTAAATACCTTCCCACAAGGCAACCATCTACAGGACCAAAGAGACCTCACCACCTCTTGGAATACATGGGATCCTCAAGACAGGACCTGTATTCCAACCCTACCAAGATTCTGAATTTGATCTATGAATTTAGTCTCCATGACTTTGTATAATTATTATTTTTGGTTGTCCCTTGTACACGTGGTACAGGCTATGATAATCATGGTGCGTAGAGGTTGGCGACTGCTTTTACTGTAAGTGCACCACATGTCTACACATGTGAAAGACATTTCGACTTTGCACTTACAAATGTTCCAGAGCCCCGTTTGGTTACTTGTACTCGCTGGTGGGGTTGGACTTTTGAAAGAATCAGGGACCATTGGAGCATTTTTTTAATCAGAAAAAGTGCCCAATGCGAGAATCGAACCCGGGTCGTAGCGGTCGAACGGTTTAGACCATCCTTCCCCCCCCCCCCCACCGACCTTCTTGTATAATATTTATTACAGTATAATTATACAATAGGATAATAAAGAAAAGTTGTCAACTATATCAACTTTTACCTCGAAAGTGTATCAAAAGTTAAATGTTGACCCAAACCAAACAAATACAACCGAGCAATACCTGGTTGAGACCAACCGACTGCTACAAAGCCCCGACGTAGGTGCGGTTAGATAGGTGGCCAGTACAAGCCGCGTAACTTGCGGACAAACAAATGTGGTGCCGTGACACTAATTGTTTTCGTGCGTGTAGACCTCTTTCATTGATCTACACGGTTATGTGCGCTGTGGGCGTTTTTACTTTTACATATGTGCGTTGACCCGAAATTATTTTACACTCGGCTATTCTTGGATGTTGTGGGTACTTTGAGTAAATGTATCGTAAATCGACTAAAATCAGAGCTGTGTTTGTGTGTATAACAATTTTTATAAGATTCTTGAATTATTTTTTTAATTGTTTCACAAATAATAAGATTACACACACATGCAGCTTTATTAAGACCACCGGTCTTATTCATATTCACCACAGGCACAGATGGAGTTCCTATACTCCAGGCAGCGCAGAGCCCAACAGCCTCCAGGTCCGACACATATCCAGTTACCACACCTTGCATAAGTTAGCGTATCACTGAAAAGGCGAGTGTGGAATCAGCCACATTTTAGTCTTCGCCTTCCTCCAAATGGACCACGACATTCAGCGATTCTATTAATCTCCTCCGAAGAAACAGGATGACAAGCCATTGTTTGTGTGTGTGCTATTGAATATATAGACACCCAAGGTTTGTTACCTCCACTCCGAGAGGAGTAAACGCAGGTTGTAGGTGAATCCTCTCGGTTATTATTGACATCCTGTTAATTTGGTATTCTCTAGGATCAGGGTAATATTTACTATACAGTCACCTGGAATGGCGAATGTGATGCCATTGTCTACAGAACATCTTAAGTTCACATTAGTGATCATTCTGAAGTGTTAATGTCCATTACTTTCCTATCTTTGAAACCTTCCAAATAATTTTCAACACGAAAATGCTGTCTTAATTTTCTCGATACAGAAGATGTGCGACTTATGTCCCGGCATTATCCAGAACTCTCACCAATTCAAATTATCCTAGTGT
>CP092868.1:101508755-101537166 GCA_030710605.1 Cordylochernes scorpioides
GCCCATCTAGTTAAGCTTTAAATTTTCCCTGACACATTAAGATTGGCGGCCGCGCCCTGATTGCCCTCATTACCCTGGCCTTGGGCTGATTCACTGTTGCACGGCCCCCGGGGACTGTCTCGCCACTGTTGCTATCCATTCTCTTTCTCTCTCGTGTGGTTGAAAGATGAAGTTAAATTGACCCTCCTACCAACTAGTGGGCTGTAGAGGCTTCGTTTCAAGAAGGAGGGTTCCGACTTATGGGCCTTCTAGGCCTGGGTGGTCTTCTGATCCCAGGAATGTTGCTGGCTGGCTTATGGACCGAAAGGTCTGGGAGGCCACTGCTTCTAGGATGTAGCTACCCTAGCTGGCGTACAGACTTCGGTCTAAGTAGCCCACTATCCAATGGTGTTGCTATCCTGGACTTCCACAGACTGTCTTGGTACAGGGATTAGGGTGTAGCTTTAGCCTTGACTGCTACATGTGTTGGACTGTTTTGGAACCAGGATTGGTGACACTAACGGGCTTTCGGGATTCTCTCGGTCCGGAGTGCCACAAGTGTTGGACTGATAGAACACTTGGCAGTGATATAAAAGTCTTCTTTGTATTTCAGCCAGGAATTTAGGGATACATCTTGTCCAGGATATATCTTGTCCAGGATACATCTTGTCTGGGAAACATCTTGTTCTTTATCCCCAGAATCTCTTTTTCAAAATTGATATTATGGCTTGAAACGGACATTTCGGTTTCATATTTGATTATAAGTAAATAGAAGTGTTTTATGACAGTATCACCTTTACCACAAACTAGATTCCAGATATCTTTATGAGTCTCAATAAAACTTTTAACTATTATTTCTAAGTAGGTTAAGACATCACATATACCACGCACACTTTATATTTTCCGTTTTATTTATCGTTGAACCTCAGTGCATAATTAGAAGCTATTTCTTGAATAATGTTCCATTGAACTAAAGCCTGAGTTTGTAGCTCACAATACTTGACTCGTAGTTCTCTGCCTTGTCAGGAAATATGTTTGTCATACCTAAGTATCTTAGACACATCATAGGCTCAAACGCTCATTTGAACAATTGTAGCCTTGATATTGTATTTTTATCGATAGCAAGAGGTGTTTAAGAATCTTCCAGTTCTATATAGCGTGATATTTAGGCGGCCATTGGGTTTTCTTGATCTTCAGTTCTTTCTTTTTACTTAAAGACAACATTTCCTTTATATCAACAATCCTTGAACTCAGGACTCTGTGTACATGGCTAGCCCGATATGCACTAGGAATGCTGCTCTGTAGTTCATCAACAGCGGTCGCCGCCATTTTACTGCCAATTGGTGGTGAAACCAGATATATTTGTCTCCACGACACAGATTGAAAAAAATATTACAAAAATAAAATTAATGTATTTTCTACAAAACACACATACAAAACTGTTTGCCTTGAAAGTTATTTTATTGTTGTTAGTACTTCCAACAACATGTGATCTTTACTTGTTGACAAATGAAAACCTATCGGCTTACAAGGAAAATGACAAGAAACTAGTGGTTTTGACAAGAGAAACTTCAGATTAAAATCACTTATATTTTATTATCAGCAGCAAGACGTTTTAAACTGTAACACGGGGATTCAATAATGTAACATTTCTAATCCCAAACAGCATACACAACCTTCAAGAAACCATCGTAGAAAAGAAAAATGTTAATAAAAATAGTTATAAGGTAAATATAGAAATGTTATTTATCCTCGGACTTTTTCATTAGAGAAGGTAAAAAAGAGGGGGCGCGGGTGTCACGCAAGGTCCCAGAATAACTCGGGGGTTCGGCAGGCAGTCACATCCGGTGGGGGGTGACATGTGGCGTCTGTCACACGACAGTAGTGCTGCATCTTGTCTACTTTCTCAGGACATCCTACCAACCATTCGTACAGGTCTAGTACAATATTTCAAATTTCCAAAATTTGAAAAATAAATCTGAAATAAAATCTTCAAATCCAGCTCAGATGCCTCCAGACATCTCTATCACAGCAGTCGCAATGTCCTTTATCCTGGGTGTTTAAAGCTGCTGCTCTGGGCCCATATCAATTTTCTGCAAGGCTGCGGCCATTGCTGGGCATGAGAATATGTGGGTAGGTGTTAGTTCCACACCAGGACAGTTGTTGCATGTCCTGTAGGTTCTTGTACCATCTGGATGTATTGTCATTCCTTTATAGTGTTTCATTCTGAGTATTGTTATTGTTTTGTAATTCTTCTCTCACACACACAACACAGAGAGAGAGAGAGTTTATTTCGCATATTTTATCTTTCCTTATATTTTGTTTAATTATCTTTTATTTTGCTAAAGCATCAGCGTCAAATGCTGACATTTGTTTTTTACTTTGGCTCAACTTTTCGGCTTCCTTATAGGCATATAAGACACGACACGTACATATATAACGTGGAATAAATAAATTCGAATTTTAGTTTTTGAAGATTATTAAAATCACATTTCAATCCTCTTCCTAATTCCCAAGATACTAGAAGGGAGTTTTGACCTTAACCCGGTATCCCTGGAAAATCATTGAAGAAAATAATCTTCTTGGCGCTACCTCATGTCTTGGACTTCCACTAGCCATGTAAATTAAACAAAGAAGATATTTAAGTCCCAAGAACAACTCGGGTAGACATCTGTACAGAGCTCCTGTTGATCCAACCAACTAAACAACTCTCTGCTAACGCCTTAAATAATTGTGGATACTTTTGTTGTGCTGGCGTCGGCAAACCTTTGAGTCAGAAGAGTCAAAAATTACAATTTACAAAATTTCAAAGTTTTTAAAGAGCCACAAAATATTTTTTTGCCAACAATAAATAGTACTCACATAAATAATATTTGCGTATGGAACTATATAAAGAGCCGCAACTTCACATCCAAAGAGCCGCATGTAACTCGCCAGCCGCAGTTTGCCTGGTCTAGAGTAAACAATGTGTCTCTTCTACATCAATCAGCAATCTCCATTCTCGATGTCCTCCCCTTTGTGGCCAGTTAACCAAATTCAAAGTAAGTAAGATATCGTCCCCTTCACATTCTCTAGCCACAATATCTTATTCACCTACGAAGAATCATAATATAAGAGAAACACAAAGTAATAAGGCCAAATCCAAATAATTAAATCGATTCGGTCTTATTACTTTGTGTTTCTAATCTATATTCCAATTTGTATCTTTCATTATACAACAATAACAAAGCCTTTATTAGGGACACTCGTCCCTTACAGTATTCTCCTAATTGGGTAAACAGAGAGAGAAGCAATATGTATTTATAGAAAGTGGAGAACAACATCAATCTTTTCTCAAGTTGGGTCACTCTTCTCTGTTATACCTTTTGGCTGTGTTGTTCTCCTAGAATTTGTGAAAAGCCAATGCATTGGTCTTACTTTTCACAAATTTTTCCGATAAACCATATGGCAGACTGACTTCATAAGCAATCTTTTGGCGGAGAATCACTCTCTCATCCTCCAGTAACGGACAGTAAAACATGTAGGGTGTCCTGGCTGAATTCACTATTACACTGAGTGTACTTCAGGTTCTTGGATTTTAATAATAGAACGTGATTATAAAACGATATTTGAAATTTATCCCGCATGCAATGAAACACATGCGGGATAATTTCCAAATGTCGTTCTACAATCATAAGCCGCATTTTATTGTATTATAAATTACCTCATATAAATATTTACGAACGGAAAAATATTACCAGGGTAGCCTAGTGGACATGGCATCTGCCCGGTAAGCGGAACACTGTGGGTTCGATTCCCATCCCTGGACACTTTTATTTTTCCGTTTATCATTACTCTTCACAATTCATCCTTTCATACTTCAACCCTAAGGTTATAAATAATCGTTATTTCTCCTTAAAAATTAATTTCGATTTTTCGTTTAAAAGAAACACATGCGGGATATTTTCAAATGTCGTTTTACAATCATAAGCCGCATTATATTGTATTATAAAGAACGTGATTATGTTTGATATAGTCAAAAAAATAATTCTCACTTGGGCAGCGCATAGCTTTACAGTCATTGGGATACCAGCGCTGAGGTAACACTCCATAGTAGTTGTTTAAAAATACTTATATTGAGAATAAAGAACATAATTTCTTATTCTTGTATAGTCTAATTGTATAGACTTGTCTATGGTAGTTATAATAACTAGAGGAATGTTTCTTTGTAAAGTATTGGAATCTGTACATCCAACACAAATCATTAGAAAACGGTGTTATTCGATATCCGTTACGCTTTTTACCAAACCAATATTCTGTTTGCAGAGGTTGCTATATCCTATAAGTGCGCCAGACAAATTGAAGGTAGCCTGTTGTGGTCAATTTTCAGTATTCTAATCCAGAATTTAAAGTTAATTTCTTCACTATGTCATCGAGAGAATTTCTTTCTGTTTCTGCTCTCAGAATTATACCCCGGAGTATAACTTGGAAGGTTTAAATATCACCTAAGAACGGTATCCTGACTTCTATTTAATATAAAGTCGTGATCATGTGCCATGATTGGAGCCACATAGAGCAGAACCGCTAGAATCACGGAGTGCATCAATTTCATAGTTGGGTGAAATTAATTTATCTAAGATTTTTTTAAAATCTCTTCAACGGCCCACATAGTTGTCATGGCCTTACCCATATAGTTCAAGGCAACATGGGTAAAAGAAATTGAAGAGGTAAGAGGGTATTCTAAATATGTATATTTCGACGCGACGTTCAGAACACACTGTTCCCAATACCATTGTCAGACCGAGCCGCGATCGAAAGAAGAACAACACCTCGAGAAACATCGAAACTCCCGATATCTTCTGGAGGTGGTTGTTCTCACCATAGGTCAGAACTTTCTTGGTTTGACAAAATTCTCGCTCGTGGGTGGCTGACCATATGGGTCTTTCTTAATGGTGTTATTCTTAAATATGTTATTGACAACCCAAATTATTGCTATATCTCACTCTTCTAACCACTAATTATTTTATTTTTAACCTTTTTAAGCTTCCAGAAAGTGTCCCTTCTTCATACCAACCTATACGATAGGTAAATATAAACGTCTATTTAAAGAAAACAGTCATAACCTAAGACCAACTTTCGTATATAGGCGGTTATACGCATCGCGTCGTGGAAGGGGAACTTGCTGAAACTTAAAATGGTTCAAAAATAGCATTATTGGTTAGAATGGTGAGTCCCTAATCATTTGGTTTTACAAGGTTCCCTCCTTCAATGCCTTTCTCTACTGAGGGTGGGCCACATGGTCTCTCCATACTTCTCTCTTTCAATGCCTTCCTCTACTGAGGGTGGCTGGCCACATGGTCTCTCCATACTTCTCTCCTTCAATGCCTTCCTCTACTGAGGGTGGGCCACATGGTCTCTCCATCTCTCCCTCCTTCAATGCCTTCCTCTACTGAGAGTGACTGGCCACATGGTCTCTCCATCTCTCCCTCCTTCAATGCCTTCCTCTACTGAGGGTGACTGGCCACATGGTATCTCCATACTTCCTTCCTTCAATACCTTCCTCTACTGAGGGTGACTGGCCACATGGTATCTCCCTCCTTCAATACCTTCCTCTACTGAGAGTGGGCCATATGGTCTCTCCATATCTCCCTCCTTCAATGCCTTCCTCTACTGAGGGTGGGCCACATGGTCTCTCCATACTTCTCTCCTTCAATGCCTTCCTCTACTGAGGGTGGGCCACATGGTCTCTCCATACTTCTCTCCTTCAATGCCTTCCTCTACTGAGGGTGGGCCACATGGTCTCTCCATCTCTCCCTCCTTCAATGCCTTCCTCTACTGAGAGTGACTGGCCACATGGTCTCTCCATACTTCCTTCCTTCAATGCCTTCCTCTACTGAGGGTGGCTGGCCACATGGTCTCTCAATACTTCCTTCCTTCAATGCCTTCCTCTACTGAGGGTGACTGGCCACATGGTCTCTCCATACTTCCTTCCTTCAATGCCTTCCTCTACTGAGGGTGGGCCACATGGTATCTCCATACTTCCTTCCTTCAATGTCTTCCTCTACTGAGGGTGGCTGGCCACATGGTCTCTCCATACTTCCTTCCTTCAATGCCTTCCTCTACTGAGGGTGGGCCACATGGTCTCTCCATACTTCCTTCCTTCAATGCCTTCCTCTACTGAGGGTGGCTGGCCACATGGTCTCTCCATACTTCCTTCCTTCAATGTCTTCCTCTACTGAGAGTGACTGGCCACATGGTATCTCCATACTTCCTTCCTTCAATGCCTTCCTCTACTGAGGGTGGGCCACATGGTATCTCCATACTTCCTTCCTTCAATGCCTTCCTCTACTGAGGGTGGGCCACATGGTATCTCCATACTTCCTTCCTTCAATGTCTTCCTCTACTGAGGGTGACTGGCCACATGGTCTCTCCATACTTCCTTCCTTCAATGCCTTCCTCTACTGAGGGTGGGCCACATGGTATCTCCATACTTCCTTCCTTCAATGTCTTCCTCTACTGAGGGTGGCTGGCCACATGGTCTCTCCATACTTCCTTCCTTCAATGCCTTCCTCTACTGAGGGTGGGCCACATGGTCTCTCCATACTTCCTTCCTTCAATGCCTTCCTCTACTGAGGGTGGCTGGCCACATGGTCTCTCCATACTTCCTTCCTTCAATGTCTTCCTCTACTGAGAGTGACTGGCCACATGGTCTCTCCATACTTCTCTCCTTCAATGCCTTCCTCTACTGAGGGTGGGCCACATGGTCTCTCCATACTTCTCTCCTTCAATGCCTTCCTCTACTGATGGTGGCTGGCCACATGGTCTCTCCATACTTCTCTCCTTCAATGCCTTCCTCTACTGAGGGTGGGCCACATGGTCTCTCCATACTTCCTCCTTCAATGCCTTTCTCTACTGAGGGTGACTGGCCACATGGTCTCTCCATACTTCCTCCTTCAATGCCTTTCTCTACTGAGGGTGGCTGGCCACATGGTCTCTCCATACTTCCTTCCTTCAATGTCTTTCTCTACTGAGGGTGGCTAGCCACATGGTCTCTCCATACTACCTCCTTCAATGCCTTCCTCTACTGAGGGTGGCTGGCCACATGGTCTCTCCATACTTCTCTCTTTCAATGCCTTTCTCTACTGAGGGTGACTGGCCACATGGTCTCTCCATACTTCCTTCCTTCAATGTCTTCCTCTACTGAGGGTGGCTGGCCACATGGTCTCTCCATACTTCTCTCCTTCAATGCCTTCCTCTACTGAGGGTGGCTGGCCACATGGTCTCTCCATACTTCCTTCCTTCAATGCCTTCCTCTACTGAGGGTGGCTGGCCACATGGTCTCTCCATACTTCCTTCCTTCAATGCCTTCCTCTACTGAAGGTGGGCTCCATGGTCTCTCCATACTTCCTCCTTCAATGCCTTCCTCTACTGAGGGTAGCTGGCCACATGGTCTCTCCATACTTCCTTCCTTCAATGCCTTCCTCTACTGAGGGTGGCTGGCCACATGGTCTCTCCATACTTCCTTCCTTCAATGCCTTCCTCTACTGAGGGTGGCTGGCCACATGGTCTCTCCATACTTCCTTCCTTCAATGCCTTCCTCTACTGAGGGTGGCTGGCCACATGGTCTCTCCATACTTCCTTCCTTCAATGCCTTCCTCTACTGAGGGTGGCTGGCCACATGGTCTCTCCTTACTTCCTACCTTCAATGCCTTCCTCTACTGAGGGTGACTGGCCACATGGTATCTCCATACTTCCTCCGCCATCCTCTTCATCTCCTCGTAGGTGTGTGTATCCTGTGTATCCCCGTCTTCTCCTTCCCCTCGATCTCTTTCCCTGAAGCTTTCTCTCCAACACTGTCAGCAATGTCTCTCCTGCTGATCCGCGCATCATATGTCCAGCAAACGTCAATTTTCGTTGTTTTATTAACTCTATCAGCTGGCGTTTTACAAGGTTCATGCGCTATCAAATGTCACTGGTATGTAAATTAGTCAAATTGTGCAAATGTACGAGCTGGGGCTGGACAATGTGACAATAGACAAAGCCGATATTGAAGGTCTTCCGACAATAATGACACGACAATTTAATTGTTGTCACAATGAGAATTCAATTAGCCTTTGTAAGTTACCTTTATTGTGGGATTTATTCTATAGGACCCCCACCACATATATATTATTATTATAATTATTTAAACTCAGATCTCTTCTTCTCCTTGTACTTCATTTCAGTTTTCTTTTTTATGTTTAAATTGTATACATACAAATGTTTTGCTCCTATTTTAAATTTATCTATATTACAAGGTTGTTCCAAAAATTCGTAAACACTTGCAAAAAATTGAAATACCAATATTATTCACGTCATCATCGCGTATTATTGGCGTCAATCTGGGCATTAAAAAAGGCCAAACCTTTTGGCGAGGGCTAAAAATCTTGAATAAGATAATCAAAAATCAAAGTATTTAATATGTTTTTTTTAATAACCATGAGATTTTGTGTATTCACAGGGTTCCTTAGGGTCAGCTTATTGATGGTTTTAGCTCAAGCTGAAGAAATAAAAAGGTAATAAAACATGGAGGAACAAATCACTGGCACTCTGATCATGACAACGCATCGGCTCACACTGCATTGTCTATCAAGAGGTTCTCGCCAATATCTGCATTCTTCAGTTGACTGATGCCACGTGTTGTGGCGGTGGTGTCTTGTCCACAAATCTTGAAGTTCACTTTCCTTTTCTGCCTCAACTCGAAGCAGGTTTAGGCGCAGGCTCCTTAACAAACAACTCATTTGTTGAGGAGACTGCGCCTATGATTAGTTTTGCGGCTTTAGTTTGGACTCGGTTTGGCTGAGTTTGAAGCATGGCTCCAGATTGGAGAGGCATATTCTGATCTAGGCCTGACTATGCTAGTGAAGGTGGTCCTGAGAATTTGGGCTTTTGATCCCCATTTGCTGCTGCCACGTATTCCCAAGGTCAAGAGGACATCACAAAGCGAACAAGATTTCATATCGTTGATGTTGTTGAATGAAAGGTTTCACGTGTCATGAAGGAATTCACAGAAGATTCCCAGTGAAAAATGCAAAATTCACATTGAGGGTTGTAGGGATGAAGTAGAGGTGTATGTTAAAGAGGATAATAACTAAATATGTATTTATTTTAAATAAAGTTTTTTACACACACAGCTATAGTATCGTTATAGTCACATCATGTTGCGGCCTTATATCAAAACAGAAACTTCAAACTTCCTAGCAGAATACTCTAGTATAACATATAGCAACACTTAAAATAAACACTAACATCCATGTAAAAAAATAATACAATTATGACATTGTTTATTAATCAAGAATGGGTATTTGGCTAATTCTGAAATAATTAAAAATCAACTATTAGTTGATATTTATTCCGATAGATGGCGCAAGCCATCAGAAACTTTCAGTTGCAAGATAAGGAGATGTCTTTTTTTTTTTAATTAACTAACATCTATTTCAGCTTCTAAAAATATAAAATATAATTTTAAAAGTGAATGATAAATGATTTAGGTTAAAAAAATTAATTTGCGCTGATAAAATGATGAATATACCATAACATCAGCTTTAGCAAATTCAAGAAAAATTCCAATCTGAATTACATGGTTTTTTACTATGGCCCTCATCAATATACGAACTTAGAGAGTTAACATAATCTTGGCAACACCGTGATTCGTTAGCTGGTGAAGTATTAAGGCTGAAATTTAGACCATAATGCAACATATTTTGCGGACGCATGTGTAGAGTCCTTTATCTGCATTCTTTTTTATCATGAATGAATAAATACATCTACCACCCAAATAGAGAAAGAGTGGTATCTGGGACTAGAAGGTGGGGGTCCAGAAAGGCGGAAAATCTAAATGATTGCTAAGATGGTTGACCATTTTATCGACTCAGCCAACTGGCCACTACCTGAATACTTCTCAGGAGTTCACAGAAGTCACTATCAAGTGTTTAAAACGGAAGACCCTCTGAATAATATTGATATGAGGATGAATGGGGGGGAGAAGTCTGATCACACCCCTGGACCCTTGGAATATTCGATCAAATTCTGGTCCAAGTGACTAACGTGGCAACGGCGCCTATTTTTCAATATTTGACATGGACCCAGAACAGCAGCTTTACAAACCCAAGATAGAGGACATTACTGTGATAGAGATGCATGGAGACATCTGAGGTTCTTCATTGGACGCGACAACAACAACAATGAATAAATGAATGCTTCAGGAAGTTAATCCACGACTACAGAGAATAGATTGTGATGAAGGAAAATGTAGACGCCAATAAAAACATGGAATTTAAGAAGAGCTCAGAGGTTCAGCTATACGGTGGAGGCATAGATACGGTTCTGCTGTCCCAACAGATGATACTTACACGCTGATCCGGTATATTATTTCTTTTACAACATAAAGTTGCGGGAGTATGATATTCATGAACCAAAAGAGACATCTCTCCCTTTAAATATACATCAGAACGGGGGCACTATAGCATCACTCTGGTAAAAAACGTTACTGGTGATGATTAAGAATAAACTAAGATACCAGTTTAGACAAATTCATACAAAAAGCTAACTTGTATACCTGTAAGCACGAAACCATGGTATACAGGTTGGTATTTTGTATGAATTTGTCAAAATTTGTGTTGAGGCTCATACTTTATCATCACTAGTAAAGTATTTTTCTAGAGTGATGCAATAGTGCCATCGTTCTATTGCACATTTAAAGGGAAATGTGCCTCTTTTGATACATTATTTCTTTTCTTATCAATACTTTCTGAAATGATTGTCAGGATCTTTGTCAATGATAACGGTTAAACTTGCAAGTGTCGTTTTACAATTACATGCCGCAGTGTATTATATTGTATTATAAGTTACTTTATGTATAATTTACGAACGGAAAAATACGTCCAGGGTAGCCTAGTGGACATGGCATCTGCCCGGTAAGCGGAAGGTCGTGGGTTCGTTTCCCATCCCTGGACACTTTTATTTTTCCGTTCGCCATTACTCTTCATAATTCATCCTTTCATACCTCATCCAAAAGGTTAGAAATTGTCGATATTTCACCTTAAAATAAATAAAAAAATTAATTTGTCGTTGAAAAGAAACTCATGCGGTTAAACTTGCAAGTGTCGTTTTACAATGATAAGTTTTCATTAATAGCTAAGGTGTCATTGATTACTGGAGTATCCTGCAAATTTTGCGTACAGCTATTAGTGAATAAGGAGATATAGCATATCTCTAAATTAATATATGGAATATATTAAATGAAATCACAGTTAAATATAAATTCTTGGTGTTGAGATATACAGAGTGTTCCAGATGTCTTTGTGTGTAGCCAGCAATTGAAAGTTAATATCTTGTGATGAAACAAATAGTTGTAAAGTAATTTTATGATATCTGATATATTTATAAATTCAATTGCCATCTATCGATAAAATTTGTAACAAATAAAATTACTGGCAATGTGTTTCTTTTCAATAATATCATCAAATATTATCTCTACAGACCTTACTTTTATCATTGTAGTAAGGTCTGTAGAGATAATATTTGATAGTATTATTGAAAATAAACACATTGCCAGTAATTTGATTTGTTACAAATATTATATCTGATATACTTATAATACCAATAGCTATACATTTCGGAGAGCCTGAATACTGAATAATATGTAGGGACTATGGAATCTTTCAAAAGCGCTTCTTTTTCGTTCGATTCATTCTTTAATTTCTACCAAGAGTAATCCTTTCCATTAGGCAACTAACACGAAACAAATAAATCTTAATTATTATTTTAGATGTCTTGCTTCATCTTGAACAGTAAAAACTACTATTTTTTCATTTTATTAATCAACCAGGCGCGATATTGAAATATTTACGCCTATTACAGAGGAAACAAACAAAACACAACAATCAAATTATAACTTAAAATTAAATATTTACAAATTTACATGTATTAATCGACAGAGTTCATAAAATGTAAATAAACAAAGTGGCTGATGTAAGAGAGTTAAATGATTTAGATCAGAGAACAATCGATGTCTCACTTCTGTAAAGTTCGGACAGTCATAGATAAGGTGAAGAGTAGTTTGTTCAGTTTCTCCGCAGGAACAATTTGGTGTTTCTGATAGACCTCTTTTATATAAGTATTTCTGGAATTTCAATAGAATTTCTGAGGAGCGCTTCTTCTAATTAGATTTTCCAACAATCCATTCTTTGAATGCTCCCAAGAGTAACCCTTTCTTTTAGGAAACTAACACGAAACAAATAATCTTAATTCATATTCTAGATGTCTTGCCTCATCTTGATCAGTAATAAATGCATAGAGTTTGACCATTCTGAGACCAGACCGATTGTCTCAACTTCTATCTACACCAGTGGCTGGTCGACCATCTTTTATATTGACTTCTTCCAGACATTTACCTCAGGCCGCCCGGCAATTTATTTAAAACAACATGTGTGTAAACACCTTTGTTCGTTTTATATGAACTGCTTGAATTTGCTCTATCTTGTTTAAAACCTTTATGGGTGTTCTTTTTACTACCGCGCCTATAACCCTTTATATTTGACCTGATCTTGAGTGTTTTTTGAGGTTGTGTGTGATATAAATAATGATAGTTTATACGTGTGCTTGTGTTCAATACTTGGTCTATCTAGATAAAACAACTGAGACAAAGTATAAAGTCTGGAAGATATTACTATATAGGGCAATGAATAAAGGGCATCCTTATCCTTACAGCAAATATTAGTTTCGAATTTTCACAACAGATGGCGCGCTAATGTATCATAATATAATTGCAGTATATATTATTAGAATCGTCCAATACAGTATTAGAGCTCTAAGAAGCGGTCTTATAGATTAAATTGGCGAACCGCTGGGAGGGTTCATCACTGATGAGCCAAGCCCTTCCAATATATATTTTCATTGCAGTAAGGACAGTAGAAGTTTGTTTTATATTTAAAAAGAAACAATCGTGCTATATTGCTTCCATTTCTTAAAACAATATTGATTGGGCAAACTCAGGCCGTTGTCTATATGCTGTTTCGATATATCTACAATAGCTTTGTACAGAGAATCCACTATTCTTGTAACCAGACTTTGCCGGTCCCAAGTCAGGATGAAAAAGGAAGAGGGGGAGCAGTAATAAGCTCACTAAAAAACCTGGGCTCAGCTGGCCTGGCTGATAATACCTTGTAAGGGCTCCTAATCCAGAGATACAGAATGAGTCTGTACTTCATGTTAGGAATGGCTGCACATGGTGTCTTTTCCTCGTGTCAGAGGCGGCCATTTCATATTGGAGCTAAGTCGGCCTGCTACTGAGTGGTGCTCCCAGTCTCAGTAACAAAAGCAGACACATTCTACATCACCCAATCATTATGATTGTGAAATCTCTTTTGATGAGCTCTACTCATCTTCAGCAGACGCCATCAACAATCTCTACAAGCTTGATACCCTAATATGCTTGAGTGGAGATAAGAAAGAAGAAGACGTATTCTTGTGTTGTATTTATTGCTGAACCTGTCTAAACCGACCAGATTCACGTCTAATTTTGGCTGGTCTTCTAACGAAGGTTTTCCTCTTATATATTTCTTTTAACTTATAGACCTTTCGAGAAGTATTTTATTAATTTTATACTATTGAGCCCTTTTTAAAGCATCAAACCTCCTTTAAGCATCTAGCATTAGGTTGATCTAAAGAGCGGTCATATATCGAGGTCAAACAGTAACTTTAATATTTTCTTACAATGATTTTCTTTCTATTCTAAAATGCAATCTTTCAAGCGATAATCGCTCATTAACAGGCTTAATAAAAAACATGGAATTCCATGGAATAAACAATGTTGTAGATCTATATCAATTTGTAAATAGCAGAGAGAATTATCATAGCTTTAACTATTTTTGTAGATATATTTATGATTATCTTTCTAACCTGAAAGGTTCAGGTTCCTAATATATATTATTGTTTCTCTTTTTCATTTTTGATTACTTTTTCTTGTATACTATGTTCATAACTGTTTCTGTTTGAAGAAATGTAAATCGACGCAATTATCCCAAACCGGGATATCGCGTTTTGTGTGTTGAAATAGATAAATAAAAAAAAAAAACATCGACTATATCTTACAAGAAATATATTTACAAATATATACTTTTTTTCACTCTTTTAATATATTTATAAATATTTCTTGTAAGATATAGTCGATGTTTTTTAATTAAGTTCTTTGAAGAGCGATTATCACTTGAAAACTTGCATTCAAAAATAGAAAGAAACTCCTTGTGAGAAAATGTTTTTGTATTTTAAGATGTTTTTTACACAATTTATTATGAATAGAGTTTAATCCCTACGTTAGCATCTTCGACATTAGGGACATGTGAGCAAAAATAATCGGTATGGAGTAGCTACTATACAATCCCTTTAGTCCTTTCTGTCCTATGGTTTGGATGTCCTACGACAAGGTCCCTGGACTTGAAGAATCCATCTCGTTTCTTCCATATCTCGGACGCCATGTCTTATCAACAGGACTGACTGCTAGCCCTAACTCCATCATCAACTTAAATCTACCTGGATTCTGTAGATCCATCGGTCGTTTGAAGCATAACCTTCCTTTAACAACCAAACAATTAAACGCAAACAAACTAAGCGCCGTTTATTTAACCGTTGATTTATAATAATTCTTATTCATTTGAATTCTTACCGCCAACTACCAAAATTCTTAGAATGATGTCGATATATAAAGATATTTTGAATATCAAAACGATATAACGATATATATACGATATTCTACTATTAGAACCAATATGTAAATATATTTTATATGTAAATACGAATATTTGTTGTGGGAATGTATGCAGAAAGGTTGCGGATGCAGAGATATGCAGTTGAATGCGACATGGAGTAGGGTACGGGGACCAAGAAGTCCTACGATAAGATCTCTCACCTGGATCGTGGGTATCCTCGCACGGGCGACAGTCGGATCGTAGCCCTCTAGCGGCGGCGGAGAGAACTACACCGGATGGCCCGGATCTAATTGGAAATAACTGGCTGGAAAATTGGGCGACCTTTCTGTGAGTTATTCCGCTATTTTCTTTACAGGTCGTGATAATCATGGTAGGTAGAAGTTGACGACTACTTTTACTGTATGTGCATCACATATCTACACATGTGAAAAACAGTTCGACTTTGCACTTAAAAATGTGCCAGAGCCCCGTTTGGTTACTTACACTCGCTGGTGGGGTTGAACTTTTGCAAGAATCGGGAGCCACTGGAGCATTTTTTTTATCAGAAAAAAAAAAAGTGTCCAATGCGGGAATCGAACCGGGTCTTAGCGGTCGAAAATCAACGGTTTAGAACATCCTTCCACCGACCTTCTTATTTTCTTTATTATTTGACCAACGATCACGCAATTTTATTCTGGCATCTTATGAGTGGATTTTATTAAGGTAATGTTTATATTGGCACAACTACGGTGGAATATCTGCAGGTTCACCTATGGGACCGCTTTCACAAGATTCCTTCTCGATTTGGCGTTTATTGGAGCTGCTTGAGTTGTCTTTTGGTCAACCAAAAAGGTTAACTGTCTATGCAAATAGGGAAAGCACATTGAAACATTTAAAATTAAAAAAAGAAAAAATGGCATCGCCTTATTGGGTAACTGAAAGTTGCTGATGGCTTACGTCAACTATTGGAATATAAATATCAACTATTCGTTGATTTTTAATTATTCCAGAATTTGCCAAATTCCCATTCTTTATTAATTAAGAATATTTGACCAATTCAGGAATAATTAAAAATCAACTAATAGTTTATATTTATTCCGTTAGAATGCGCAGCCCATCAGCAACTTTCAGTTTCCTGATAAGGAATTGTCCTTTTTTCTTTTCTTAAAATTTATGAACTTTATCCCAGTACAATATCACATTTGTACTATTTTTTCAAATAAAAATAAGTTTATAATGGTTCTTGTACAAGTTCGACTCCACTAAATCATCAAATAGAGGTCAGCCATATCCAGTAAGTGTAAGTTCAAGTATAGGTTCGACACATGCAGAACCTACACACAGCACATCGCTACATATTCACGTCTTTTTAGGATAATCATATATACATTATGTCACTTTTTGAATACCATTAGATATTATTTTCTTGATTCGAAAGAATAGAATACTAAAAAACCTGGGCTCAGCTGGCCCGGCTGACAGTACCCTGTAAGGACTCCAGGGATACAGGATGAGCAGCTTTTATACTCCATGTTAGGAGCGGCTGCACATATTGTCTGTTCCTCATGTCAGAGGCGGCCATTTCCTTTGGAGTTAAGTCGGCCTGCCACTGAGTAGTGCTCCCAGTCTTAATGACAAAGGTAGACGCATTCTACTTCACCCAGTCATGATGGTTGTCAAGTCTCAAGCTTGATACCCTAATATGATTGAGGGGAGATAAGAAAGAAGAAGAATACATGAATATTTAAATTGCAGTCGTGGTAAAAATAATGAAATATTCGAAACTATTATAGCCCCGTATGATTCTTTTAAAAATTAAAAAAATGGTTTAATTCTTAAAAGAATTTTAGGCACTTTTGTTTCCTGCTCAGTAACAACCTGAGGAAGGGCATTTTTGCCTGAAAGCTCGTGTTTTGTCAATAAAAGAGAATTACCACGTTTTTATCGACTACGTTTCTAATATTATTGCGTGGCCACGTCATGTCTGATCTTAAAAGAATCATACGCGTCTATAATAGTTTCGAATTTTCCCAACAGATGGCGCGCTAATGCATCAAAATATAATGAAATATAATAAAGAATAACAATTTTCTTTAATTGTTCTAATGAAGTATAGAATACATAATTTGAGATAGTACTACCTGATTTAAGGCGAGTAGACGAAGAAAATAAAAGATTACGTATTTACATATCTACAGAAAGATTTGAGCCGGCAAGCCGCGCCATCTGGCGGTCGACTTTACAGAGTATTTTATATTCTAGAAATTATAACTTTTAAATTAAAAATGTTTATATAACATATATATTGTGTCATATCACCCTTTATTATTCAAAATCAAAAAAGGTTTTGAATATGATAATTTATAAAATATTTATATTATTATTATACAGTAGAACCTCCATGAGAGGATACTTACGCTAGAAGACACCTCTCTACAAAGGACAGTTTTTCACATTTGCAATATTACCAATTTCACTATTTATAGACTCTCCGATAAGAGGACATTTTTCTCTAAAGGATACTCAGGCTTTGCAATTAGGTGTCCTTTACGGGGAGGCTCTACTGTAATAAAAAGCCAAAAAAATAAAAAAGATACGCATTGTAAGCTAATTTCTAACACTGAGTAGATATACCTTGCAGCTATAATTGCTCATGGTAATATATACACATGCGCGTATTTTCTTCAGACAAAATGATTCTGAGACGATAGATTGATAATGATTAGTTTTGTGAAAAATAGTACAAATTCACTTTTGTTCTATTTTTCACATTGGTTGGTGTTCTCACGTCCTTCCGGCCTAAATATCTGTTTCATAGTTTCTCAGGATGCCCCAAGGACCAGCCTTTTTGGTCGTTGAGGTACAACTTGCACCACGCTGACGAGGGCCAACAGCCCGAAACGAGTACGTGGTTAGCTTTTTTTGATTAATCAAGAAACGGTATTCGGCCAATTCTGGACTAATTAAAAATCAACGATTAGTTGATATTTATTCCGATAGATTGGGCAAGCCATCAGCAACTTTCAATCTCACGATCAGGGAAAGGCACCTTTTTTTTGATTAGTTTTGTGTTGGCCGAAAAATACGTCAGATTTGGCTGGTCGTTACCGAATTGGCCAAAGACTGACGTTGCTGTCAATATATTTTTTTGAATCTGTACGATTTTTTGGCTGAAAATAATTTTTAAATACATTTCTAATGGGATAGATCACATGGATATCATCTATTGGTAACCTTGAAATATTGCTTTACCTAATCTTTGTTTTCACTTGTGAAGCCCTTTTTGGCAGATTGAGTTCACGAGACCTCTAATCACTAAATTATAGTAGCCTTTGTGGTGAAGATGGCCATAGCTGGATATACAGGTTTGACTAGTTCTCTAGAATCTAGTACTGTGCTCAATTGCTCCATCTAAATCTGGCGAATTAATCAGACATGATCAATGTCTTTTTTTGCCTTTTTATCTAGTCACTTCTGATCATTTATATTGTAATACAAAGCAATAACGCTCCACCCATATATAACGAATGAACACATCAAGACGAGAATGTTTCTTTTCACAAATAAATCAAACTTCATCAGTGGTGAACCCTCCCAGCGGTTTCGCCAATTTAATCTACCAGATCACTAATGTCTTCATTCGTTAATTTATATCATGTTGATTGTAGATATTGCCAGACATTTCTTTCTTTTGTTCACAGTTCTCTGTTCTCGTTAAGATTTAAGAGGTTCCTTTGTCCATAGAATGCTTAAACTCTTAATTATTATTTTTTCTTCTCATTCAATAATAATTATAAATGAACAATTATTATGTAAATGTTTGATGGCAATGTTTTTATTATTATTATTTTCTTTCTATATATCCTTGTTAATATCATATGACTATTCTTTACGGCCTAAAGTTATTGTATGTATAAATGTATAGACCAGTGATTCTCAACCAATGTGCCGCGGTAATTTTGTGTGCCGCGAAATTCTAAAAATGTGCCGCCGAATTTTAGTCATATGATTATGTTCACGTTTGTATTGGTTTTTCTTTTTTTCTTTTTCATTTTTTTACTTTTTAAAATAACGAAATTAGCAAATTGAATGTTAGAGATGTATATTACTTATATTTTGCATAGAAATATTGATACATAATTTGAATTTTCTTGCATTCAAGTTAGCAAAAGTGTGCCGCGAAATTCTAAAATTGTGCCGCCAAATTTTAAAATCTTTAAAATAATGCCGCAACAAAAAAAAGGTTGAGAATCACTGGTATAGACGCACAAATGTTGAGGCATACATGTATGACAGCGTAAGTGTCCCATGGGGAATAATATTAATGAAGAATATTTATATAGTAAATCATTAAAAACAAAATTGGCATTTCCTGACTGCTCAAATGAGTATTTTTAGATGGCCGAGCGCCATCTAGTGGAACAGAAATAAACTAAACGTTGATTTAGCCTGTTCCAAAGATATTTGGCCAACCCAATTTTTTGATAAATCAAGAAAGTCTGCACCACGCTGACGAGAGCTAGCAGCCCGAAACGCGTTCGTGGATGGCTTTTCTTGATTTATCAAAAAATTGGGTTTGCTAAATATCACGGAACAAGCTAAATCAATGTTTAGTTGATTTTTGTTCCACTAGATGGCGCTCTGCCATCTAAAAATACTCATGTGAGCGGTCAGGAAATGCCAATTTTGTTTTTAATATCAACACCTGACCATTTTTCTATTTTTTTCTTGATTTTTAACAAAGTAAATCACATAAATAACCCCCCACACACGGCGAGAGTATACAAGTATATACACATTTGTTTATATTCTCAAAAATCTCACCAAAATCGGCATTATTTAAATATAAATTAAGAAGTTTCAGCGCCATTTTCAGTTGACCGATAAAACAATTTTCTCGAGCTATATTTAAAAATTAAAACAATTTAATTACCACAGGAACCTCTCTCTAGATCTAGCTCATCAGTGGCTGACTGCTCCAGAGTTTCGCCACGGCGAGTGCGTGTGAACACTTCCAAATATTGTCCAAGAATATGCCACACACTATATTGTAATTCCCATCCATTGAAGTAATTAGCACAGGGCGTGGCGGACAGTTTAGACCGAAGTCACGTCCACTGATTAAAAAACGGACACAGGAAAGCGTTTATAATAAATTTGTATATTCTTATAGATAACGTTTTGAAAATAGGGCAATCCATACTTAAATCTTGTAATATCCATACTTAAATTTGAGAAAAAAAAATGTTTTTTCTTTACAGATCCAGGTACGCCCTTTTATATAATCTTATTTGATGGATCGCCTTTTGACTCAAAATAAATATATACTTGTAGTAATGTAGATAGAGAAGGAAATAAACACTCCAGAGGTTAGTGGCAACAAGAAAGCTACGTTCCAAGAAAAAGGCGTGCTGACATGGCTCCAACAATGAAACTGTCCAGTACATCTTCTTTGATATCTACCTCACTACTGTCTGTAACTAGCCCCCAGCCGGACTTTTCCTGTTCCCTGTTTTCCTGTTGGGAAGTTATGTGGGACCAGGTTGTCAGAGCTATCTCTGGGGTTCATCTGCCTTCCTTAAACTTAATTATCTTAAAGATAGAAGCTGCCTGGCTAGCATTCGTAGTTCTTAAAATTAAAGATACTTTGACCAGTAAATATTTTTATTATCTCGACGTTTCATCAAAAATATTTTGTTCACTCCTGACTTTCTTTATGCCGTTATATTATATATAATTAAAACATTTAAAAAACACACAGTTTGGCACGGGACGTTTCACAAGAGTGACATCCATGGCGCCAATTTATAATTGTAACGAATAGTATTTGAATTAAAACGTTTTAAAAATATGTACGCACTCGGGTAAAACCCGGGCATTGCCCGGGCCATTCGTAAAATAATAAATACTTCGCTACATAGCTCCTTCCCTATGGGAGCTGTGGCCCACAGCTTGCAATTATTGTGGTTACTGACATGGATCTGACGTGCTTCTGCCAAGGATTCCATCGAAGTCTTGGAACTTTGTTCCTAGTACCTTTGCGTCCTTTTTCTTGCGGCGTGAAGAGCGGCTTTGTCGTCGTATCGTCTATAGGGACATCATCATCTTGGAAGGAAGACTTGGCTTTGACACGGCGGTGGAATCCTGGAGCCAGTCTCTGAAAATATAGATCACAGCACCCATGGCCTCAAGGTCTTCTCGGTGATCTTCAGTTTGTCTTCCCTAATTTACCCAGCATCTCCACCAAAATGCTACTTGGAAAATTAGGAAAGACCAACTTCAGGATGACACAGCAATTTTATTTAAGGCAAGAAAAAACTATGAATGATAAACAAAAGATAGGCAATGTGGGAAGTTTACAGAGTAGCAAAATATAAACATAAAAAAAATGATACTCTGTTAATAAAATAAAAAATACTTTGCTACAATATTAATGACCTTTTTTTAAATCTTCCATTTTTAAAGATTGAAATTTCTGTCGATTACTTTTCATCATTTATTATTATTATTATCTACTATTATTATTTTGTATTATTAGTTAATATTATTATATTTTATTATTATTAAAATTAATAATATTATTTGGTATTTTAAAGATAGAACTTGCTTGGCCGGCATTCATATTTCTGTAAAAAAATAGACACTTCGGCCAGTTAGAGTTTTATTTTATCAACGTTTCAACCGAAATCTTTTGTCTTCGTCAGGAGAGATAAATAAAAATAAAGCATTTGGCAAAAAAGGCGTTAAAACTTTTTCTATTTTTTAACGCCTTCCAAATGCTATATTTTTATTTATTTCTCCTGACGAAGACAAAAGATTTCTTTTTGAAACGTTGATAAAATAAAACTCTAACTGGCCGAAGTGTCTATTTTTTTACAGAAATTATTTGTTATTGATTTTATATATCCATATAAAATATTGGTGTTATTTTATTCAATTGAGGCTTCTAGATGTTTTGCCAATGGCATCATCAATTTGAGCTAATTGATGATCCATCAAAAATAAGAATAACAAAGAAAGCCTACATATTTTCAGATAAAAATATAAATATTCTAACCGTTTTCAAATGATCTCCATGAAGCATGTAGTTTGTGGGGATGTTTTATTAATTAATAAACGAGAATAAAAAGAAAATTTTCGATATATTTTATTTTTTGTCTTTTTAAAAGGTTTTTATTTAACTTGCGTCCATTTTCGTCTGGTGTATTGTCTCTCTGTCTGTCCCCAAATCTTTTGATTAATAATTAACATCCTTACCGATCACATAGAAGTAAGAAATTTGGGCATTTTTTCAAATCTTATGACCATGCAAGTTAACCAAATTGAAGACTTCTGGATTGTCTGGAATGGGTTCATTTATGTTTTTCCTTTGGAATTTTCTGATCACGCGCAATTTTTAAAATACTTATAGAACATCCACAAGTCTAATTTTTTTTTCGTTGCTCCTTGGAAAGGGGGGGGGGTGCCATTGCCCCGTTAGTCAGCCACCTTTCAGAGTTCCCTGTTCACGGTTACCGTAGCGGCTCGGGACTCATGACACCGTACTTCACCCTACAGGGCAGTCCCTTACTTACTTGTGCTGCTTCTTCCGCCCGCCATGTAGAGGAGGGGCTGGACTTTGGCGCAAGGACATCCATACGGACAAGACACCTCAGTTGGCCGGTATTGTGATCAGGGTGCATGGACCGATCTGATCTGTTCCATGGACATGACACCATCACCACACTTCTGATATTTGGTTCACTTGTTCAAACCCGGTGACATTACAAGTTGGCAAAAAATCAGATTTCTCTTTGGTCGGAAACGTTTTATTTTCTTTATTACTTTTCAAATTTGTAATGAACATTTAATATCATACCAAAACACACACAAAGACTTCACACGCCACCATTTTAATTACAAATTTTATCACATGTGTCACAGCGCAACTCAAGTAAACTTTTATCACTTTTCCCAGGCCACAAACACCTATTTTCAAAATATTTTATTTAACTTGCCTCCATGTCTCTCTGTCCGTCTGTCTGTCCATAAATCTTGTAATCAATTTTTAGCATACTTCTAGAACACGTAGAAATCTGAAATTTAGAACACTTATCAGAACCTGATGACAATGCAAGTTGACAAATTATCAGACTTCTCGGTTATCAGAATGGACAGGAACGGAAATTTTTTCAAATTGTCTTCCAAAATTTTAAAGTTAATTTTAATATGTTTCCAGATCACATAGAAGTATGAAACTTTTAACACTCACTCAGTGTCCTTATCGAGCAAAATATGCATCGCGCTTTGTTGATAGAGTTGAATAAAAATTTAATTTTTGGATTAAAATGAATTGTTTTGACATCCGTCTGCTCTCATTTGTTAATACACGTGATAATAATCTACATGAACAAGCATTTATAAGATACAAAATGAACTGAAACTTCTTTCTAACTTTTATAAAATGGATAGTTCACAAAATAAATATATAGAACAAAATAATTGAAAGTATTTTATCATCCCGATATAAATTGAACTGTATAAAAGATATTTTTAATGTATTTTTTAACTTTCGATATTAAATTTCATTAAGAAACTTTATCTCAAACTGAAAGAAAAATTTATCAATGTCTTTCGCCAAAATAAATGGCTTCCTCCCACTTAAATTTACTCCTAAAGACTTGTTCTTCATAAACTTTTGATGAAGTTTTGTTTATAACATTTGTGTATTTTTTAGATATTGTTGGAGCCAGAAGTTTCATGGCGTTTTTTATACTTTATATTCAATAAAGGTCATTTCAAATATTTTATTGAAACTCTTTGTCCTGAAGATAGGGGTTGTCTGGCCAGCATTCATATTTATATGAAAAATAGACACTACGGCCAGTTAGAGTTTTTTTTTAATTTTCTCAACGTTTCGACAATATCATTTGTCTTTGTCAGAAAATAAATAAAAATGAACACGACGACAACAACCTCTGACATTAGGAACAGACGCCATGTACAGCTGCTCCTAACAAGGAGTACAAACGCTGCCCATCCTGTATCCCTGGATCAGGAGCCCTTACAGGTTACTATCAGCCGGGCCAGCTGAACCCAGGTTTTTTAGTGAGCTTGTTACTGCTCTCCCTCCTCCTTTTTAATCTTATTTAATTGTTACAAAAATTAATGCGAAATTAAACAAAGGTAAATGTGATTATTTACAATTTAGTGATAAAATATAAACAGCTGTTCTCAGGAAGGGAGGCTCCTCCACCTTGTCCTCGTCCGACAAGGACAGGATCTCTTTTAACCGCTCTCAGTTCAATGTTTATATAATACTTATGAAGACACGCCTTTGCAGACGCCAGGATGGCCAGGGCGTCTTTATCCAGGCCTCGCCCAAGACCCAGCCCTGCAAGTCAGGGGACCGCCCGATGATGGTAAATGTCTCCCGGATCAGAGGCTTGAGATGCCATTATTCAATATGTATGCTTGAACCTTATTGATATATTCAATAAATTTTCGCGTGTTATATGTGTGCATACAAAGTTAACATTAAATATTTATAAAGTGAGTGGAAATATTCCATTCCCTATCTGAATAGGTTGTGCGATGTCATCTTGTAGTCATACACATCGAGCACATGCGCATTGAAAATGCTCCCCAAGTACTGGATGGGTTTAAGAAATGCCCTATTATAAGATCCCAAACTCCGTCTTTGCCGGTCCAAATCCCGGATGAAAAAGAAGGAGGGGGAGCAATAACAAGCTCGCTAAAAAACCTGGGCTCAGCTGGCCCGACTGATAGTACCCTGTAAGGGCTCCTGATCCAGGGATACAGGATGGTCAGTGTTTGTACTCCATATTAGGAGCGGCTGCACATGGCGTCTGTTCCTCATGTCAGAAGCAGCCGTTTCTTTTGGAGCTAAGTCAGTGGCCTGCCACTGAGTAGTGCTCCCAGTCTTGGTGACAAAAGCAGACGCATTCTACTTCACCCAAATCAATATACATGTCAACTCTACAAGCTTGATACCCTAATGTGATTGAGTGGACTTGTGGGGTTGGACTTTTGCAAGAATCGGCGGCCATTGGGCCTTTTTTTTTTATCAGAAAAAAGTGCCCAATGGGGGATTCGATCCCGGGTTGTAGCGGTCGAAAACAACGGTTTAGACCATCCTTCCACCGACCCCCCCACATGTACTATTATTATTTTCACTAATGAGTTAACAGAATCATTGCGTTGGGGACTAGAGGTGGTAGAACGTGTAAAGATGATATTTATTGAAATTTAATCATCACTCCTTATCTCTTCAGGTACATCCACCATTGCGATAGTGCTGACAATTGGGTATATGTAAGCTGCAACCTCCTTTTAATTCATTCTTATTCAAGGTTTTACCTGCTCTTAGAAATGTATCCACCGCGACAGTTACTAACAAGGCGTAAGCTTGATCATATCTCATGAGACGGAGATGAAAACCATTGCCCCGCGGTGTTAGGCCAACAATAGCAAACAAGTAATAATTTGGGATATAGGCTCTCTAAATATACTGCAACAACACTCAACTCACTCCGGACCATATATACAGTTGCCCGGACATCCTTGCAGCCCACTATATGGCAGACAACAATCCAGAAAAGGACATCCATACGGACCAGGCACTTTGGTTTGCCGGTATTGTGATCAGGGTGAATGGATCAATCTGATCTGCTCCATGGGACAAGACACCACCACCTCAGTTGGCCGGTATTGTGATCAGGGTGCACGGACTGATCTGATCTGCTCCATGGACAAGACACCACCACCTCAGTTGGCCAGTATTGTGATCAGGATGCATGGACTGATCTGATCTGCTCCATGGACAAGACACCACCACCTCAGTTGGCCAGTATTGTGATCAGGATGCATGGACTGATCTGATCTGCTCCATGGACAAGACACCACCACCACCTCAGTTGGCCGGTATTGTGATCAGGATGCATGGACTGATCTGATCTGCTTCATGGACAAGAAAACACCACCTCAGTTGGCCAGTATTGTGATCAGGATGCAAGGACTGATCTGATCTGCTCCATGGACAAGACACCACACCTCAGTTGGCCAGTATTGTGATCAGGATGCATGGACTGATCTGATCTGCTCCATGGACAAGACACCACCACCTCAGTTGGCCGGTATTGTGATCAGGGTGCATGGACTGATCTGATCTGCTCCATTGACAATACACCACCACCACAGTTGGCCAGTATTGTGATCAGGATGCATGGACTGATCTGATCTGCTCCATGGACAAGACACCACCACCTCAGTTGGCTAGTATTGTGATCAGGATGCATGGACTGATCTAATCTGCTCCATGGACAAGACACCACCACCTCAGTTGGCCGGTATTGTGATCAGGGTGCATGGACTGATCTGATCTGCTCCATGGACAAGACACCACCACCTCAGTTGGCTAGTATTGTGATCAGGATGCATGGACTGATCTGATCTGCTCAATGGACAAGACACCACCACCTCAGTTGGCCGGTATTGTGATCAGGGTGCATGGACTGATCTGATCTGATCCATGGACAAGACACCACCACCACCACAGTTGGCCAGTATTGTGATCAGGATACATAGACTGATCTGATCTGCTCCATGGACAAGACACCACCACCTCAGTTGGCCGGTATTGTGATCAGGGTGCATGGACTGATCTGATCTGCTCCATTGACAAGACACCACCACCACCACAGTTGGCCAGTATTGTGATCAGGATGCATAGACTGATCTGATCTGCTCCATGGACAAGACACCACCACCTCAGTTGGCCGGTATTGTGATCAGGGTGCTTGGACTGATCTGATCTGCTCCATGGACAAGACACCACCACCACAGTTGGCCAGTATTGTGATCAGGATGCATAGACTGATCTGATCTGCTCCATGGACAAGACACCACCACCTCAGTTGGCCGGTATTGTGATCAGGGTGCATGGACTGATCTGATCTGCTCCATGGACAAGACACCACCACCACCACAGTTGGCCAGTATTGTGATCAGGATGCATGGACTGATCTGATCTGCTCCATGGACAAGACACCACCACCTCAGTTGGCCGGTATTGTGATCAGGGTGCATGGACTGATCTGATCTGCTCCATGGACAAGACACCACCACCTCAGTTGGCCGGTATTGTGATCAGGATGCATGGACTGATCTGATCTGCTCCATGGACAAGACACCACCACCTCAGTTGGCCAGGTATTGTGATCAGGATGCAAGGACTGATCTGATCTGCTCCATGGACAAGACACCACCACCTCAGTTGGCCAGTATTGTGATCAGGATGCATGGACTGATCTGATCTGCTCCATGGACAAGACACCACCACCTCAGTTGGCCGGTATTGTGATCAGGGTGCATGGACTGATCTGATCTGCTCCATTGACAATACACCACCACAAACAGTTGGCCAGTATTGTGATCAGGGTGCATGGACTGATCTGATCTGCTCCATGGACAAGACACCACCACCTCAGTTGGCTAGTATTGTGATCAGGATGCATGGATTGATCTAATCTGCTCCATGGACAAGACACCACCACCTCAGTTGGCCGGTATTGTGATCAGGGTGCATGGACTGATCTGATCTGCTCCATGGACAAGACACCACCACCTCAGTTGGCTAGTATTGTGATCAGGATGCATGGACTGATCTGATCTGCTCAATGGACAAGACACCACCACCTCAGTTGGCTAGTATTGTGATCAGGATGCATGGACTGATCTGATCTGCTCAATGGACAAGACACCACCACCTCAGTTGGCCGGTATTGTGATCAGGGTGCATGGACTGATCTGATCTGATCCATGGACAAGACACCACCACCACAGTTGGCCAGTATTGTGATCAGGATACATAGACTGATCTGATCTGCTCCATGGACAAGACACCACCACCTCAGTTGGCCGGTATTGTGATCAGGGTGCATGGACTGATCTGATCTGCTCCATTGACAAGACACCACCACCACCACAGTTGGCCAGTATTGTGATCAGGATGCATAGACTGATCTGATCTGCTCCATGGACAAGACACCACCACCTCAGTTGGCCGGTATTGTGATCAGGGTGCATGGACTGATCTGATCTGCTCCATGGACAAGACACCACCACCACAGTTGGCCAGTATTGTGATCAGGATGCATGGACTGATCTGATCTGCTCCATGGACAAGACACCACCACCTCAGTTGGCCGGTATTGTGATCAGGGTGCATGGACTGATCTGATCTGCTCCATGGACAAGACACCACCACCTCAGTTGGCCGGTATTGTGATCAGGATGCATGGACTGATCTGATCTGCTTCCATGGACAAGACAACACCACCTCAGTTGGCCAGTATTGTGATCAGGATGCATGGACTGATCTGATCTGCTCCATGGACAAGACACCACCACCTCAGTTGGCCAGTATTGTGATCAGGATGCATGGACTGATCTGATCTGCTCCATGGACAAGACACCACCACCTCAGTTGGCCGGTATTGTGATCAGGGTGCATGGACTGATCTGATCTGCTCCATTGACAAGACACCACCACCACAGTTGGCCAGTATTGTGATCAGGATGCATGGACTGATCTGATCTGCTCCATGGACAAGACACCACCACCTCAGTTGGCTAGTATTGTGATCAGGATGCATGGACTGATCTAATCTGCTCCATGGACAAGACACCACCACCTCAGTTGGCCGGTATTGTGATCAGGGTGCATG